>VWZP01001440.1:5312254-5340326 GCA_013396995.1 Dicaeum eximium | reverse complement strand
GCCCGCCCCTGCCGTGCGGGAGGCGAGGGGCGCGGGCGGTGCCGCGGCTGCGCGGAGCTGTCCCCGCCCGGCCCGAGGAAGTCCCGCCCCGCGCCCGCCGAGCGCCGGGAGCCGGAGATGGCGGCGGCCGGGAGCGGCGGGAGCCGGGCGGACAACGGCTACGGCGGGCAGCAGGCGCGGCGCAGGAAGGGCCCGGGCGCGCTGGCCACGGGCTACCTCGTTATCTACAACGTGGTGATGACGGCGGGGTAAGGACCGGCGGGGCNCCCCGCGCCTCAGGGAGCGGGGCCGGGCCGATAGCAGGGGCCTCTCCCGCCGCCGTGGCCGCGCTCCCGTCCGTGCCGAGCCCGTGCGGCTGCACCGCCCGGGTGCGGGTCCGGACGCGGGGCTGTGCCCCGTGCCCCCCGTGCTGTCGTGGCCCTGCCTCGCACCCCGCATAACGCTAAAGCGCACAGCCGGACCCTCGCTCGCTGCTCCTCGTGTTGGAGAGGTGCTCCTGCGCCTCCATGCTCGGCTGCCTTCCCGCTGTCCCGGCTCTCCGCCGTGCACCGTGACCGTAACCCAGGCTGGGTGCCCGGGGCCCCGAGCCTGTCCCTGTGCGGCCCTGCCCAGCCTGTGCCGGGCCTCAGCCGCTCCTGGCCCGGGGTGAGCCCTCAGCGCCGCCCGGCCCGGCCCGGCCCGCAGCTCGGCCTGTCCGACGCGCCCCTTCAGAGCCGGCTCTGCACAGCAGCACCAGTGCGTGCTCCCTGGGAGCTGCCGTGTTCCACAGCTGACACCTTAAATTGCCCTGCAGCAATTTCCACATCCAGGTGGCCGTAGATCACTTTCATCACCATGTTTGTGGTGTAGATTCCAGCTGTTTTCCCTAGAGAGGTGACCCTAAATACAGGGAATTTATCCACAGCAGTAGTTAAAGGCAAAGATCCTTAGCCCTGCAAGATTTCTCCATGAACCTTTCAGCTGCTCTGTAATTTGAGGTTGGAAGCTGCTCTTGGGATATGTGAGGTCCTGGACCAGCTTGGTGCTCTGCCCTTGCCCTGTGACAGAATTCAGACTGGGGCCAATTGGTGCTTGCTCAGCTGTGTTCTTAGTACAAAAATAAAAATAGTGACAACTGGGGACTCTCAAGAGAAAGGTGACTTTTTTCTTTCCTTTTTTTTTTTTTATTAATTTTGGCTGTGGCATCTCATTGGAATCCACATAAAAATAAAACCATCTTTTGGAAGATTGAGGGTATTTGGGTGGGAGAAGAAAATAGCCTTTAAAATGGATCCCAAATGAGTGTGTTTTCTGCTAGATAAACCCTGATGTGAGGAGCTGAGCAAACAGAGTAGTGTCATGTTTGGGGGGCAGGTTAGTGTAGAATTAATGCAGATACAATTCACTTCAATAAGGCAGTTGGACATGAAGATCCTTGTCTTTGCTGGTGGCAGCTGATGCTATTTCAGCTTACAAGATCTTTACACTTGTGTGGGTCAAAGGTAGGGGAGCTGGGAGAGCTCAGTTCTTGTGAGGTGCTTGGTACACCCGTTACCCAAGAGCTGTGTTGCTGGGAAATGTTACTGAGCAGGTTTATGCTCCACAGGACATTTGCAGGGTATTTCACTCAGAGGGCAAGGATAATTACCCACCAGTTTGATTTAAGTAACCTGTTGGTTCAGAAACAATTAAATGAGTAATACAACACATTGCAGGCAGTCAGGAGGGCTTTTCAGTTTTGTTGTGGTGTCCCTGCACAATGTGAACAAGCTCAGCTCTGAGCTCTTCTAAGAAATAAAAACATTTCCCTGCTTATTTTGCTGCTCAAATGCAATCCACTTATGTTTATAAAAGATATAAAAAACCTGAGAGAAGCTGTGGTAGAAATGGAAAGTTTTCTTTGTGGTCATGAACTTTTTGTCATGGCATGCAAGCTCCTGAGCATGGGAAATTTCTATTTCTTCAGAAGAACAAATTCAAAATAAATTTGCACTGGAAGATCAGAAATAAATAACATAAACCTCTGTTTAGCTTTCTGTTGTCAAGTAAATCTTGATCACAGTGTTACCCATTTTCTTGATTTATACCAGACCTCTCAGAAACTTCCATTTTTGGGTGGGATGTGATTTATGGTGCTTTACATGAACTGCTTTTTTCTGGACATGGTGTGATTAGATGATTTCTGCAATTTGGGGAGTTACCATAGGGGTTCTGTGATCATGGTCACATCTGTGTGTTGTCTCTCACTTTTCTTTTGGGGTAGGTCACTGAGGCCTCTCTGATAATGTCAGATGGATGAGGAGTTTGTGCTTCCCCTGGACACTGCTGAAATTCCACAGTATACAAGGCTGAGCTCAGGAAAAAAGCTCAGTTTGTTTCTTATTATTGTGAAGCCTTTTAAAAAGGTAGTTTTCCTGGAGTTGGTTGACAGAAGCTCAGCTGTACAGATGAAAAGATCAAAAGATGGATACACAGCTGGTAGCACTGATTATTTACTGACCCCATGTCAATCAGAGTGCTCAGGCTTAGTTTCTCCAACTGCACTGCCTTGGAAAGAGAATTGTGAGAAGAAAAACACCAGAAAATTCAAGGTGCCCAGGTGATGAAGTGATGCTCTAACAGTACATGGGAGTTTTTGGAAGTGGTTTGTTTGGGTTTGGTTTACAAAAGGCTTATAAACTGAAGCACATAACAACATTGTTAACAGTAAATAGGTACTAAAGTATATGTTTTAAAACCATAGTTGCCTTAACTATTAACTTTATTTAAAATGGATCAAGTAACAGCTTAAAAAAGTTCAGCATTGCTACTGTATTTACTTTGTATTTATCTTGGCTTAGTCAAAGAAAACACAACTTACTCCAAAAATAATAGATCTTATTTCTAGTTTTGTGCTGTAGTGCACGTAGTGTATGGTTTCCTGCTTACAAAAACATACAATGATTTTTACAAGAGCAAACCAGTAGAAAAAGCATGTGTACCTGTGGATCTCTGACTGGAGCTGCATGCACTTAATATTTGGTTCATGTTTTGGGTGGGTTTGTTTTTGATTTTTTTTTTTTTTTTCAGAAACGGGACCAACAGAGTACAGCAGGGGATAACCAGTACTGCATTTGGTTCTCAGCTGTACTTGCTCAGGTTTTATTGCCCATGGTTGAAAGCATCAAGCTGCAGAAAGCTCTGCATCCTGCTTCTTTTTGTTCAGGCAGGCTCCTTTCCCATCACAGCGTGAAGCTGTGTAGTCGTCCCTGACCTGTCATGGGAGGCTCATTCTGGAGGCAGAGGTGCAGCATAGAAATGATTTTTCCTGTGAACTGTGCTTGACCAAAATCACTGAATAGTGCTGGGTGGGGAGAGAGGGCATGCTATTAGAGTGTAAATGTTAGATAAGCTGCTTTAAAAGGTGATTATATTTCTTATTTTTAGTCAAGTGCTGTAACTGACTCGTACTTCTGGGTATAAGTAGATGGTGGTGGTATAAACAATGAATTTTAAAAGGATTTCACTCAACAAGGTCGATGGTAATGTAATAGCTTTTGAATTGGCAAGCATTTGTGTTAATCAGTGTTGAGCAAAGTGTTCTGGGTTATGAGTTTCATTGTCCATGCCTTCAGTGAGTGGTTGTTGAGAGTCAAAGTACACTTCTCCCTTTCAGGTGCACTCATGGCATAGTTCTGCTGTATTCTCTTGCATAAATGTTACAGAACCTCAGTAAACTTTGCATAAGAAAATGCCTTTTTATGCCCTGTGAGAGTCAAGGGAGTTAACCTAAGGATCTGAGCACAAAGCTTGTCTATTAAGTCTGACCAAATGAAAGTAAAATAACTCTGTGTGTACCATATTCATTTTTCTTATTCTGGATTAATCAAAGAATGGTAATCATCTCGTTTGGAGTTTACAGACAGGGTAGCAGTAATTTAATGAAATAGCCCAGCTAGAGTTATATCAGGTAGAGTTCAGAGTGTAGGTCAGAGAAATGAGCTTTCATGAGACAGTGGTGCCTTTTGCTGCCCTTCTAAACTTCTTGCCAAGTTCCATTTTCAGCTGATATTCCTTGGTTTCACCTTCTCCTGTTCCATTTTGTGTAGTCTTAGAGGGTGAAGAGCTATTTAAGAATCACAGAAGCAGGACAGAGGTACTAAAATCTTCAGCACAAACTAGGTTCAGCTTTTAATTTCATATAGATTAATGCTCTGATCTGTATCAAGTGCTTTTTGAAGGATAGCAAATGGAATGGAAAGTAGAGTCTTGCTGGGGTCAGTGATGTGGCACAGGGGTGGAGATGAGCAGAAGGCTGGAGCTCCTGTGGGAGCCGTGGGATTGACTGGTCTCTGTTCAGGTGACAACGTTTGCAGGCACAGCCAGGAGCTGGCACCTTGTGCAATGGAGAAATTGCTCAATTCAGCAGTTTCTCAACAAACGTGGAAGATCAGGAAGAACAGAGAAACTTGACAGATAAGAAGAGCACAGTGTCAACCTGCTCTGATTTCCTGTTCTAAGGAAGAAGCAGTTAGTATTACAGGGGAGAATCACTAATACTTGTAGTGCTTGCTGATTTATTTTACACTGAAGTCCGAATACAAAATTAATCCGATTTATTCTTAGTAGACAGCAATTACGTGGCAAATGTTTGTCTTTTGGTTTCACAAGATGGCTTTCACTGAAAAATTGTGTCACTCTGAAAAAAGGTAGGGCTTGTTTCTCTTTCCCATTTATCTTCCCCACTCCCCCTGCTTTTCTTTGGTGCGTGTGTTCCAGAAGTTAAGGCAGAAATTAATTAGCTCTCTTTCAGTTCTGCCAACAGATTTTGTTACGAACACAAACTTGGATGCCAGAGTTATTTATTGTTGAAAAATGTGAACTTCACTGTGTGTTTCGAACAATTAGTACATTTGGGATAATATGTGCACATACTTTGCAATATCCAAGCTAATGTGGTGCTTGTAAGATTCTAATATGCTGTAAATAAAGGGAATTTCTTCATCATCCCTGTTACAAAACCACAGCTACACACTTTTTTCCAAAGGGTGAAAACTATTGCGTAGTCAGTGGGCTTGCTACATGTCTACACACTGAGGTGAATTGTTAGCAGAGACACTTGGTGATTTACACGAGAGGTTTGGAGGGAGATGGAGGTAAAATTGGGTGGCATTCAGAGCAGTTGAGTGTAAGACAGCCAGGATGAGCCTGTCAGTGAAAAGTTCGGGAGCCCCTGTTAAGAATTCTTCTTGACCAACCAATCCCCATGTGTGCTAAAAGCAATTGGAAACTAAAGTTAACTATAGATGCTACTTTCAGATAAAAAGTGTTTGAGCAGGGTTGAACACTCACCTTGGGTTTGTGGCTTGGCATAGACATGACTGAAGAATTTCTCATGTTGTGGGCAAGCACCAGCTCTGGACAGCTGTGGTAGTTAGTGGGAGCTTCATCAGCCAGGATGATGAAGTTTTAGGTTTGTTAAATTACCTGAAGGGAAAATCAGCAGGGTTAACAGGTCACGTTGTTCACATACTGTTGCAGTTACATGGGCACTGCTTACATAGGCTCAGACGTATTTGTTAAAAAGGAAAGCTGGGATTGGAATGGCCATGCTGCCTTCAAGGCTTTAGCAGGCTGTTCCTGTGCAGTCATTTATCTATAAATGTAATATAAATAAAATATAAATATTTCTCATATAATATATGCTACCAGCTAAACTGGATGAACTCTCACAAAGACCAGTTTACTTTGAACTGAAATGCTAAAATCAATACTTTTTGAATGTTATGTCAGGCTGCTGTAAGTTGGTAAGAGGTCTCTGACTAGCTGTCAGGGGTTTTCTGCTTAAGCTAAACAAAATGTGATGCAAATCTGCCATGAATACATTCCATAACTAAATTAAATAGAGCTCACTGAAAAATAAACTGAGACATTAGAGATACTGGTACGATGTTGGTGCTGAAAAATGCTTAAAAAATGCATCATCTTTCACTTGGATAAATTTGTAGAAGACGCAAGTATTTAACATTTCCAGTGTTGCAGAGTTAGTGTATTTCAGGACAGTTCTGCCTGTTGCTTTCTCAAGTATCAAAAGAGGGATTAAAGATTTCTTTTTATTTATGCTTTGCTTCATGTCTCCTTTTTTCTCTCTTTCAGGTGGCTTGTTATTGCAGTTGGTCTAGTTCGGGCATATCTGGCTAAAGGCAGCTACCACAGCCTTTACTATTCAATAGAAAAGCCCCTGAAATTCTTCCAGACTGGAGCTTTGCTTGAGGTGGGTGTAGTCCTATTCCCTGGCATTACTAATATTTGCATGAATGTGTTGTATTTCTTAGCTTTACTTTAATTCTACTGAACAGCTCACACAAAAGCTGAGTTTGCCTTATAGCAAGTTGTGAGGGAGTTTTACTGTCTGCTATTTAGCTTGGGCAGCAGAGCTAAATATTAATCTTAAGCATTGAAATGCAAATACTGAATCTTAAGTGCTTGTAACAGAACTAAATGTGTGTCTGAATTGCTTAATTTGAATTGTTAGTGATTTGAATTTTTCTTTTTGTTCTAGATTCTGCACTGTGCACTTGGTAAGCTTGCAAATTTCCAGTTTACTATTTTTATAGAAGACTGAGCTTTTAGCAATATATTAGCAAGAAAAATGTTACAGTCTGTAAATTGTCGAATTTAATTCTTGCATAACTTAGTAATTTTTGTTTGAAATACATTCCAGTTGTTTACTCCCTAATTTGAGAAGTCACAAAACAATAAAATAGGACTTCAGCTCCGATCTGAATGTTCACTAGCCACTATTTAAAGAGTAAGAGGATGTTGAGGTTCCTAAAGCTGCTACTACAAACTTTCTGTTTTTCATCATTGTCCAGACAGCCACATGCTGAAGGGGTTATTATATTGTAGGCTCCTAGTGAGTTCTGTGGGGTGTTCTAATAACCAAGTGAGGTGTTGGGAAGCTGGTGCTGAGAATGTGTCAGCAGAGGGCAGTCTGGTTCTGCCGTCGGTGGCGTCGTTCTGACCCTCCTCAATCATCCCTTGCTCTGAAAATGTCTTCAAAAGGCAGTTTATAAGCTCTGCCCAGATCATCCCAAGAAATGAATGGTCATATACACTTCAAATTAATGTAAAGGCTTCTCAGAGTAAACTCTGTGTATCATCTATTTGCCTGTGCTGCCAAGGCAGTCCTTCCAATGCTGTTTAATTTTACTAAATCTCTATTACTGTTTTTTACCAGAATAAACCATATTTTTTAAAAATTGTCAAACATTCATATTAAAACGTGCCATTTTTAAGGTCTTATTTAACAAGTGCCAAGAAGGAAAAGTTAAATCTTGGAACACTGGAGAGAAAACCTTGCAGATAAAATGCAATGGTTTTACCATCTTAACTCCATAATGCTCTGCTATTTTCTTAACCAAAACTGGTGTATAGACACCAGTGTTTACTAGCACTAAATCTAAGAATATAAAAAATGTGATTGGATTATCATTTCCTCACACTTGGGTGTCTATGTCCATCAGATCAGTGAGAAGCAGGAGAGAGTCCTGTGTTTGACCTTCCAGGCTGATGCAGAACAGCAAATAAGATGATTATACAGCCTGCCTGTGTGCAGAACTCATCATTCTGGCTCAGTTCATTTGAGGTGTGGATCCATTTAGCCATGTTATCCGTAGTAGTACAATTTAATATTAGAGGGAGCCATTAGGGGAAAGTGGCAACATTTTATGCTGTTTTTAATCTATCTTTTTGCTTTCCCTAACAAAGCTCATTTGCAAAATACTGGTTTTCTTATAACTGGCTGTGGATTATATTTTTTTCTGTTAATGGAAGTGTTTGTCAGCTAAATAAATGAGGGGATTTTGCACAGCTGGATGCACTGCTGCTGTCTGTTGCAGTCCTACTGACTGTAGCAAAAGTTTCTATGCAAGGAGAAACAGGAAATTTGCAGATTCCTTTGCCCCTGCTGAACTAATTGCTCTAACCAGAGCTGTAATTCTCTGTCAATAGGAGAGCTTATCTGTGACAGATGGCTGTGTGTATCAGCATAACTTTTCTCTCCACATCTTTTCAGTAGAATCTGAAATGTTAGCATCTGTGAGGCAAGTCCTTAAAAATACAGAGATTGATAGGGCAGTGTCTCTGTGAAGCATGGTTGAGAACAGGACTTTGACATGGGGCAAAGATTTAAAAAATGCAGAGCTCTACCTGGAAAAGGGGTAACCTGTAGCCCAGAGACTAAAACAATGTGATAAAACTGAAGAGAACTATGTTTGTAGGGTTTTCCTTTTTCCTCTCAAAGAAGCCAAACATATCAATGAAAATAATTCAACTGAAACTTGCTTTTGACTTTTCTTATTCT
Organism: Dicaeum eximium; assembly: GCA_013396995.1. NCBI lineage: Eukaryota > Metazoa > Chordata > Aves > Passeriformes > Dicaeidae > Dicaeum > Dicaeum eximium. The sequence goes on along the minus strand of VWZP01001440.1, from coordinate 5,332,003 downwards.
TTCTTCCTATTTCATTTTCCTCTTTGGTCTCTACATCTTCCTGAGGCTGTTGTGTTGCTTGTGGTTTGCATTAGTTTTATAAGCACTTTTTACTGTATCTTAGGAGCTACACCTGCTCTTCATTATTTAGCTGTTAGAAGAAAATCAAACTTTGGCATGCAAAGTTTAGAAATTTTGTGTAATCTTGCAGTCCAAAACTATTCCTCCTCTGACAGACCTGGCTGTGTAGGGTCCTTTTACTGACAGGCCAATTGGCACCTCAGAACTTGCTGGAAGAACCAGTGTTATCTGCTTCCTTGAGAAAATCTCCAAGTTGCTTCTGTACCTGCCAGAGCATCAGCGGTTCCCTGGGGTTTGTTTGTTATGGAGTTGTTTTTTTTTGGTTGGTTGGCTGGTTTGGTTTTTTTTTTTTTTTTTTTAGTAGTGTTTCCAGGAAGGAATTACAAACTTTGTGTGTATCAAAATAGGAGCTAGATCAGTGTTTCTGAAAAATACTTATAATTTTTCATGGCTTTTTTTTGGGACATACAGTGCAAAACATATTTATTATTTTTACTTTTTAAATCACAGTAATGAAGAGTATCTTGGATATTTAATCAAACAGGATTTATTTGAAGGACTGTATCCCAGAAGCTATTTGATTGAAATTATCTTATTGAGCTGTTCTGTGTATTGAGGAATGTGCTGTGATTGCAACAAGAGCAATTACATTTGTTTGCATTTTGATGCAGAAAGCCTTGTCAGGGGATTGCACTGCATTATGCTGCATAAACATACTGAAGGACTGACTTCATATTTTCCAATAAAAAAAAATTGAATGCTTTCCTTCCAGAAATTTCAAATAACTGGACTTTGGTTTAGCTGTGTTTTATTTCCCCACCCTGGTAGTCAGGAATATTTACTAATTGCAAAATATCTTCCAGGCATTGTTCCCTCTTCTGTTGTTCTGACTGCTTTCCAAGTGATGTCAAGGGTTTTCCTGACGTGGGCAGTAACACACAGTGTAAAAGAGGTAAGTCCAGCTACAGATTGATAGAAAAACTATTGATCCATTCTGAAAAACAAGTGTTGATTGCTGTCTTATTGTCCTTAAAATGTCTTCTGTTTATATCCCAACATGGGAAGTTGTTCATATGAATTTCTGTGGATCAAAAGAAATAAAAATAGATCTGATGTCATCTTTTGTTGAGAGTCAAACGGAGCGAGGTCTGATTCTCTCCCTGTAAGACATCCAGCTCCTGGATGGATTCTGCAGCCCTTACTGACAGTTAAACAGGATCCAGGGTGTAGCAGAACACAGAATTTGGTACAGCCTTCTAGTGTTCATCTCAGTAGTGCCATAATTAAAAGCAAGATCTCTTGCATATGCAATTCACTTCCTGTGGCAGCTGAAACTCCCCCTCAACTGTTTGTGCACAACACTGCCTCCATTGTCACCCTCCAGGATAATCTTTCCTCTGTCCTTCATTCAATTTTCTTATATTCAAATGTAGGTAATTTTTGGGGGCTGAGTGTTTTTTCACACTGCTCACCACACCACATAGTGCTGTACTTTATGCAAATCTCTTTAGAACCTTTTGGAAGCCATGTTTTTTGAAGATTATTCCTGACAGCTGTTTAAAACCTAGACAAGCTTTAATTGATACAGGTTATGGTGACTGACTCGTGTCATCTGAATCCTTGTAGTAGCCCAAATATGCCACATCTCTGCTGTAACTTTAGCCAACTAATGTTACTGGTTTTCTTCTCATTAAAGAAAGAAATTAGTCTTGATACCAATGTCAGCATGGGTGCCTGAAATAAGTGACAGTCATTTTATGCATAAGATTGTCACTTGACATAGAGGATGTCTTAAGGAACTTTCATTATTACAAAGTCTTGAGGCTGCTTTCTCTTCCTTCCTCCAAACCTGTTATCAGAGCATCCATGCACATGTAGAGTAAGATAAGTCACTGTAGTTCCTAGCAATTAGGAGTCCTTTCTGGTATCGTGATGCTTGTTCATGTGAAGCTTTAGTTTCAGGCTACTTCAAGTGGAGGAATGTTATTTTTCTCAATAAACATAAAGCCTATTTTCTAATGGGCTTCCCGTCGGTGCAAATTAATGTACTCTGGTCTCTCTTGAGTCACCAGAAATAAGTACTAGGTTTTGAACAAAAAAAATAAAAGGCATCATTTCAAGACATTAGATTTTATATATATTTATATAAAATACTTTAAAATAAATACTCTTGGAGTTTTGCTTGTTATCTATATAATGTTGGGATATCTTGTGCTTCATAAAAAACAGTGATAATATGTTTTTATGAATTTTGTTGTATTATTTTGAAGTAACCCAAATATTAAAGGTTAGATTGGATGGAATAGAATTATTCCATGTGTTGTCTGTTTGACATCAAAGAAAAATATGTAATATGATTGTGGGTTAGGTTTTTTTGGAGCTTATGCTCACATTCTCAACAGAGAAAACCAACAAAATGGGAGCAATGAGTTTAGCCAAAGATTCGATTTTTAACAAGGATTCTTTCAACAATATTCCATGCAGATTTTTTTCCCCACACTTGTGTGGGCTTCTGGTTAAAGTCCTGCTGGAGACTGTATTATGTGTCACTTTTTTAATGTCATAGAAAGTGGGTGTAAGAATGGCGAGAATGAGGAACCCTGTGATGAGTTTCTTTCCTGTGACTTAGAGCAAATAAATCAAATAAGAGGCTGTATTCTGACCCTCCCCTTCCCCCAGCCAGGGAGCCTGCAGGCTCACCTGGGGAGACGAATTGCAAGTGTCACAAGTGTTCTACTTTCTCTAAAGGGCTGCCTGCACAAGTGAGCTCCATGGTGAAGGCCAGGATTAAATTCTCACACAGCTTTATGGAACTTGTAAGCGATGCAGTTGCATGATGAGGTTCTTGTAAATTAAAATGCAGTTTTCCTCTTTAACTTTTTGAGTGAGACTTGCTCAGTATCTTGCTTTTCCAGACTGTTTTCATATATAATACAGCTAAAAGAAGAAATGTGTATTGCATCCCTCCTTCTACCAGGATACACTTCTAGAAATGTGGTGTGATTTGAAGCATGCTTCTTGCCACTAACATGTCTGTGCTTTTTGTTGACTTCAATGCTGATGTGTTGTTAAAGTCAATACGAAGTTATTCACGGTAAATGTTAAAGCATGGCAAATGTTAAAGCACTGCTCACTGAGATTCTCCTCACCTGCACTGTAGGAGCAGCAGTTGGTTTGTGGAGGAGGAGCTGGCATGTCATCAGTGCTGGCCATTATGTCAGAAAGGAACCAGTTCAGTGAATTTTACTGTTGCACCTGCAAAGGAGGGCAGAGAGTGAGCAGCCTGGAGTGAAGGGCTGGGAGGATGTAGGCACAGGAGAACAGAAAGTGCCCTTCAGTTCCAAAGATGTCTTTTTGAATTTGTGTGAGCAATGAGATCATCTGGTGACATCATTCCAGGCTTTCATGGAGTTCCATTCTGACAGATAATTCTGATGGGTAGTTAAAGAATGGTGTCAGCAGGCATTTATTGCTTATCCCATTGGGCTCAGTTACAGATGAGTTGCAAATAAGTGTAATGTATATTTAGAGGAACTTTCTTAGAACACACAGGCAAGAGATGCTGTGAAAACAATCTATACAGCATGTGGTGATTGGGACTCTAGTATCTGCAGCTGGGAATTGATATCTTCTATCAGTAGTAAAGCATACTTACTTAAAAGAGGGAAGAACATCTTAACTTAGGATATTTAGGACTAAGTTGTAGTAACAAGTCTGTGCTGGAAGGGTCAGAACTCTGAATGGCTGAGTACAGTTGAAAAACCTGACTTGTCATTGCTTTACATCTGTGTAAAATTAGAGCAGTACCATACAGCACAATGTTGACAGACAATAGTCTGTCAGGCCCTTTGTGCCTACTGTGCAGTTTCCTTTTTTTTCCTTTCCCTTAATTTTATGTTTTATTTTTTAATTACTGCACCAGAGAGCCAGCTCTTTGGAGAGAGACGTGCTGTTCCAATAGTTTCCATCATTACTCTTGCATAGTGCTGCTGGTTTTGCTCTTCTGCATTGGATTGCTTAATTATGTGTTTAGCTGAAATTTTCTGCAAATTTGTCAAACTGTTACTCTTAATGTAGAGAAATTTCCCTTTCAAATCTGAAGGAGAACATTAAAAACCTCTCAGGCTTTATTTTGTCAACTCCCAGTTCTCATCTTTGCATCTTAAAAGACAGTGGTTTCTTTTATATTTTAGCAAACATTGTCTGCTATCCACAGTATTTCAGAAAAGCTGAAATCTATTCAGGACCCTCCTTGATGATGTGTTGGCTTGAAACACATGCCAAAAAATTATGCCTGTTGTTTGATTGACCCATATTAAGAGAGTTGGATAAATAAGGTGTAAATAAAATGTAAAATGTGTTTTGACTTGTGTCTAAGACTTTCTTAAAAGACTGGCATGAGAAAAAGTAGTGGAAGAAGAATTAAATTCTCAGGGAGCAGTGGGCTTAGTGGTTTATTAAAGGTCTACTGTGTATTTGCCCTATCTTCAGCCTGGAGGGGAATGATTCAAATGCAGCATTTGCAGTGGCTAAAAGAATAAGACTCCTGAGAAATTGTTTTGTGAATCAGTTCCCAGGGGTTTTATAATGTACATCTCAGTCATCTTTATCTGAAGTAGTGAAAAACTGTTAGTGCTCAAAGAGATGTTCTGATAGCGACAGACTGGTGACAGCTATGTGAGTGTGCAAGAAAAAGACTTTATAATGACAACCACCAGTTTCCATTCTTCTTTTTTCCTTAAGTAGGGACACAAGCTGTGAGTGATCATTAATTGACCTAACAGGGTGGTGTGTTTCATTATGGTGTGAACTGTTTTAATGATACACAACACAAAGGAGAGGGGGGAGACCAGACCTTGAAGGCAGTGTTAGAGATGTCATGTGATGGAACTGGACTGTAACTGCTGTAATTTTCTACTTCCATGTGTATGATTCACTGTTAGTGTCCCAGTTTCCTGTTCTTGCTCATATCCTTGGATGCTACTTCAAGCTACAGAATTTGGGTTTTGACTTTACAGATTTCCATAGCTAGGGAAAGAAGTGAGATTTAAAGCACAGGTGGAAGCCTGTGACTCACAGGTTTAGGTGAACTCATCACTAAGCTGCTATTCCCCATTTGACCAGAAGATGCAGCTCTGGAGTGCTTGTCAAGCACATTCCTCCTTTGGAACAGCAGCATCTGGGAAGTGCTGTTCCCTTTTCCGTGTTGAGAGCTAAGTCTTGCTTATAAAGCAGACCTCAAAGGGGATTAGGATCCTGCAGCAATGTGTAAAAATAGATTTGGTCTCTTCTCTGAAAATCTGCAAATAATTTTTGGATTTTGCTCTTTTATGATGATGTAAGGCAGATTAGTATATAAACAAATTATCAGAATGTAGAAAAAGAAAAAGCTTTTGCTGCAAAATGCAGTGAAAGCGACCTGAAATGTTACACACTGCAGAACATAGATTTACAGCACAATACAGATTACCAGCAGCTCTGCATTCCAGGATAGTGCAAAATTTCTGTATAAATTTTTCTAGGTTTTGCAGTTTGCAACAAAGCTTTTTCTGGGTAGTTCCCTTGAAAAAATCCCTTTTTTTACCCAAAAGTATCCTATTAAAAAGTTTCTGATTGTCCATATATATATATATTCTCATTAAATTTTTTTTTCTGTTGGTTTGTGCTTTGTCCAAGATGAACAGAGTACACCACCCACATCTCCTGACCTCCTTTTCCCTTCTTCCAAGAGTTGGAGGCAAAGAGAAAATATGGGCCCCTGTGGTTGAGCTTTTTTCATTCCCACTGTCCACTGAATTTGGGCTCAAGGTGCTCGTAGAGCTGTGGATTCTGTTGAAGAGGGGAGAGAGGGAGAAGGCTGAATAAAAATCATGTCTGCTCACTCAAGAGTTTGTACTGTGGGTATGTGACCTCACATATATTAGAGATCCATCAGGAACTTGAACCTCATAGTCTAATAAATATAACTCTTCATTTTAAAGTACATGCTTTTGAGGATTGACCTTATGAATATCACAGATGAAGGCAGTTTATTACAGAATATTTTGAGCTTAAAGGGACCCACAAGGATCACTGAGTCCAGCTTCTAAATGAATGGCCCATCCAGGGGTCAAACCCACAACCTTGGCATTATTAGCACCATGCTCAGACCAGCTGAGCTGATCTCAGGGTTAAAACATGGAGGGAGTTACAGCTGCTTCACTGATGTGTGAGTGACATAAAAGCTCCAAGAGGTGAAAAGCAGTGAAACATGATACTGCTTTGAGTGTAACATTAGAGGAACTATGGTAGCTACAATAAGCAGAAAATGGAGCAAGGAACAGTGAATCAGGTACCTGTGGAGCTTACCTGAGGTGAGACAGTCTGAGCATCATTCTTCTCCCAGCCTGAGACCTGGTGTTAGCTGTTTTACTGCTGCTCAAAAACAGGACCCAGTTTCTGACCAGAGAAAGGAAAACAGTGCTTCTGCTCAGAAGTGCCATGAACTAATATCAGAATATGAAGTGTAAACCAGGTATCAAGTGTTAGACCATTCTTTCTGCACTAGGAGACAATTGTACGACTGAAATAGAAGGTGGTACTCTATAGGAATCGGAGGAGTTAAGAATTATACTCAGCATTTCAGGGGTTTCTTGTACCAGTTTACCTTGCACAGAAGCAGAGAGCTTAAGTTACCCCATCAGCAGAGCTATTCTTAAGCAACTAGAAAAATACAGAGCACAATAAGAAGGGTTTTTTAGTGTTGTTACTAATGTTGCTTTTAAGCCCATTCTTGCAGTCTGTTCTCTAAAATGATGGAGTAAAGTAACCCACAGGAATTGATTTCTGTGAGGTTTTCTTGGGTCTGGTGAGTAACTGGTAATGCTCAAGTTCATACAAAGTCTTTTTTCTGTTCTCACAGGTACAGACTGAAGACAGTGTCCTCTTGTTTGTAGTGGCCTGGACAATCACCGAGATAATCCGTTACTCTTTTTACACATTTAGCTTGTTAAACCATCTCCCTTATCTCATCAAATGGGCCAGGTCAGTAGCATAATAAAAATTACAGCCTTAAAGCACTGATCTGACAGGGATATTTATCTTGTAAAGTAGTTGCAGTGCAAAAAATTAGATTCTACCTTCAGGTAATTGCCCTGTTTGTGAATGTGACTGCTGCGCTTCTTTCCAGCAGATTTTCAGGTTACAAAAATCTATTGCATTGCAAGCTGAACTCAGTTTCATTTTCAAAATAAATGTTTGTCAGAACTGGTACTTAACAGTAAGGGACAACAGTAAGTAAACTGACATTTAGCAGTAATTCTTGAATCCAGTGGCTGTCCTTGAAATAATATTTAAGCTCAGTGATTAATATTAACTATATTTGTCCCCATTTTAAGTAGTAAAATGACTTCTACCAAAGAGTTCAGAAATCAAATTAATAAAGTGTGTGTGTGTGTGTGGAGAATAGTTTCAAAGATAATTCATAGATTCTAAGATAAAATATTTAAATATTGCCAAACAATTGCTGATTTGAATACTTACCTTGCAATAGTGTTCATATCTTGCCATGTTCTAATCAAAAAAGATCTAAGCAAAATAAATACTGAGTGGAGAATTCAAAATTTGGATATCTGTAATATCATTTAACAAATATTTTGTCGTATTGTTTGTCATAACTTTTAATTCTTTCTGTGTGTGTTTCATTCTAGGTACACTTTGTTTATAGTATTGTATCCAATGGGAGTCTCAGGTGAATTACTCACAATATATGCTGCATTACCCTTCGTCAGGCAGTCTGGCTTGTATTCCATTAGTTTACCTAACAAGTACAATTTTTCATTTGACTACTATACATTCCTGATCCTGGTCATGATCTCTTACATTCCAAGTAAGTATGAGTTTGTTAGGTTTCTTAGTATTAACAGCTGTACTGGGAAAAGCAAACAACTGTGGGATTAACATACATAGAAGTAACCAATCTAGCCTGCTGATGACCTTGTTTAATTTTTGCATGATTCACAAAGCTTTAGTATCTCATGGAAATTTCAGCTTTTGTTGTTTGTGTATGTTTTCCATCCCCTCCTTCGTTGTTTAGCAAACATACTATGTACCATAGTATTAGAAATAAAAAGAGAAAAAGCTCTGCATAGACAGAGATGAAAGAGGCACTGATGTGTGTAAAATGCCTTAGAGTCTGAAAAAGTGACACTAGAGTTACGAAAAAATCAAACTAATCTGGAAATTTCTCTTGAAGGACTTTTTCTGCCCTGCAGTCTGTTTTCTTTGTATTGTGTGCATGCAATTACAGCAACTTTTGTCATCTGCTTCTACATTTAGAATTAAATAAGGCATTTTGCATTTAATTAAAAATGTGATTGCTCTACCAAAAAAATTAATAGTACCTGAAGCCAAAGAACAATATCAGTTCTTCTCTTTGGAGTGTAAAAGGCAACAGATAGCTTAAGTAAAAAGTGGATAAAAGCACATCCTCTGATAGATAATTGGTGACCTTGACCATGTGACTGTGCATCTTGCAGGCCTCCTTCAGACTTCATTGACTTGAGTCTGTTTTCTCCTCAGTCTTCCCTCAGCTGTATTTCCATATGCTGCACCAGAGGCGGAAGGTTCTCTCCCACACTGAAGAACACAAGAAGCCGGAGTAATTCCAACTCTTTTTCAGAACTTTTCAAACATCAAAATGCTGCAGTTTTTCAATACCCAGCACATTTGTAAAGAGTATACCAAGATAAGTCAGAGGTAAAAGACCAATAATTTAGCAAGAATAACTAATAAATCTGATTTCAGTGAAATTCCAGGATGTCAAACATTGAAATAATTTTCAGCTTGCAGTGCTTCAGAAAACTTAAACTTTATATGGCTTGGCAGTTAACATTTTCCTTAAATGATGTGCTAAATGGTTTTCATTTATTACTAAATGCCTGAAGGTTGCAGTATGAGTGATGAAGTTGTACCCACTAAATGCCTGAATTGGGATTATATTACTGATACCTCTTTTTTTAAGTGCTTGACTGCATGCCAGAAACTGTATGTATTGCTGTGAAAGCAAACAATATGCTCTGGAATACTTCAGGATCATGTCAGAGACTTCAGTGGAGAATGTAATCTGGGCAAAGTATCTGAGTTTAGAAAGGTAGGTTGTGTATTTAAAAGGTGATGGGAACAAGAGCAAGAAACCAGTTACGGGAAATGAAGGGAATGTGGTTCTTTAGGAATTTAAACAGTACAGTGTCTAACCAGAGTGTGTTCTCTGAAGATCTTGTTTAAGCTGATCACTCAAATGTTAATATTAATTCAGAGGCTGTAATTCTTATGTGAAACATTAAAACTACCCCAAGTACTGCATCTCTGAATACTTTTTTACATACTAAAAAAAAATTAATACTAACTGTAATACTTCTAGTGGTATCAGTAATGAATCTAAACAGTATAAGGAGGTAGGTCACCCAGAAACAGATGCAGTTCTCCCTTCTTTACTATAAATTATCATCTCTAAACATTGTCTGTGATACTCATCTTTCAGTGCTGAGGACTGCTTCGTCTGTTGTGTTTGGGGGCCTTAGCCTGACTTTTCTCAAGTGACTGAGGTCATCACTCTGGCACATCCAAGCAGGCAGCTCCAGGCACTCAGCTTCTGAAGGGTTGCAAAGTCATAATCTGCTCCTTGCAGAGCAGAACATCTCACGTGTTACGTGCTGCCTTTGCAGACTGGACAAGCCACCCTCATCTGTTCTTTGGAAAGAGTGGGACCTCAAGAAGTTATATTCTCCTAGGTGCTTTCCCTGGGTTCTCAGGCTTAACCTTTACCTTGGGAAGGTAAAGGGAAAATGAAAGAGCTGAGAAAGCCTTGTGGTGAGGCAGAAAGCACTTGTGCTGTGTGAGCTGTGCCCCAAGCCTAGAGGAAACTCCTGATTGGGAGTAACAGGGTGGGGAATGAAAGGAACAAAAGAAGGGAAATGAATGGATATCCAAGCAGAGACAGAAAGAGAAGTAGGTATGGCTTTTCTCTGTTAGGAGTTGATGGCCCAGTAGTCCTGTCTGCATCCAGTCAGAGTCACTAGACAAGACCATGTGGGCTTCTCTGGCTTGTCTCTTGTTACATGATTTAGTGCACAAATGAGATGTGACCATTCCCATGCTACCTGCAATGCTGCCTTGTGCTGTGCCTGCCAGCACCTCCCCTGGACATGGCCCAGTTGTGTTGGACACATCCCAGCTCTTCCTAAACACAGCTGGGAAGTACTGAGGACACCGGCTCTCTGTTCTAGCAGTTGGGAAGGGCTGGATTTACAATTATTTAGGTTTATGCTTGTCAGAGCGATTTTAAAAAAACAACTTGGCATTTTTCAGCAATTTTCTTTGGTTCCATCAGAAGGACTGAATTTTCCTAACTCTCACAATATAGAGCCTTTCCTGTTCAATACAAACAGGATTATAATAAGCAGAGAAAGAACAAGAGACAATAATAATCTTTGCTTCTATTTTCAACATTTTGGAGCCAAGTATTGACTGGATTAAAAAACACAGGAGGTTGTAGCACATTGGGTGTTGGTCTTGTCTCCCAAGCTGCAAGCAATAGGCTAGAGGATACTGCCTCTTGTAGTGCCAAGGAAGATCTAGATGGGATATTAGGAAAAATTTCTTTATGGAAAGGATTGTCAAGCATTAGAACAAACTGCCTAGGGATGTGATAGAGTCACCATCCTTGAAGGTATTTAAAAGAGCTAAAGATGTGGTGCTTAGGGATGTGGTTTACTGGGATTTTGCAGTGTTAGGATAATGGTTAGACTCAATCTTAGAGGTCTTTTCTATCCCAGACATTCTGTGATTCTATTGCTGTGACCATATACAACCTCAAAATGGTTTTGGATTCAAAGATGGATTCAATTTATTTCTGCGTTAGGTTATGTGGTTTGTTCTTGTGATCTGAGAAATGTTACATTATTCTGAATTTATTGTTTGAAAGTGTGAACTTCGACCTCTGAACAAAACATCTCCTTTTGCTTATACTTGTTATTAAAGAAGTTAATGTCAGTATTTCTGAAGGATGTCATCTAAAAGATCTGATTTCCTGATGTACTTAGGTTGTTGGATATTGTCAATGCTCAGCTCCTGAACTTTTCTTAATTTGATTTTTGCCCAAGTAAAAGATTTGGTTTCAAATTTGTTGGTCCAATTTGGAGATAAAAAATGGCTGTGTAATACTCCTGCATGAAACAAACTCCTGGCTCTGTTGATGAGAAAGATACAGTACAGATCTACAACAGATAGCAATGGCACCATGGAAAAGCAGAGCAAGCTGCCAGTAGGGAGAAAGCTTTTACAACCAACACCTTTGCTGAATAGGCTTTATTATGGAATATTTACTTTATTGAAAATATCAATTTATGACACAAGTGCAAATAAACTATGGCCTTTTAAAAGAAAATGGAGTTACTTTTCCTTTCAAAAGAAAAAGAAGTTGCTTTCACAGTAAGAATTCTTACCAGCAGGGTTGATTTATGATTATATTCTGAAGTCTGAACATGCAGTTACTGTGTACAAAAATTCAGTGCTTCATGTTGCAGTGCTTTTTCAAGTTTATCTTCCATGGAAATCACTGGAAGGTGATCTTGAGAGAGAACTGTAGTGTGGTGCCCTAAAACTGTTGGGTTGTTCCCTGCTGCTGATTTTGCTGACACATGGAGTTTCTCCTTCTCGTAAAAGAAGTTCCCCCTCATGTGTCACTGAAATTGTGAAGTGGTTTCTGTGAACTCCATAGCAGCAGCTTTGGCTGGTAGTGTCACAAATGCAGAGGGGTTTGTTTTCCCCACAGACTGTTTACTTGACTTGCATGTTCTCTATCAGTATATCCAAACCAGCAGGACTCCCCTGCTTTGGTGCTCTCTGTTGTGTGCACTGGTTCAGTTGACAGCACTTTTTGTTCTACCATGCCAGCTCTGAGTTAGTCACTACCCTCCAAAAGACCAAGGTTTTCACCAGTGTGTAGTTTACAACTGGAATTGTAGAAATGTTCATATTTGCAAATTACAGTAAGAATGCAGGTTACAGTGCAGGTAAATCATAATTTTTCACAATGTGATGTTTTTATTAGAGGGTTCTTTTCTTACCATTATGGAGGTTGGCATTTGTGTGGACCAATCTGCAGTGTCATTTTAAAACCTATCTTTCAGCTTAAAATTTTCATGAGTATACATCAAATCATATATTTTGATGTATATGTCAGTGAAACTTGGGTGAAAACTATATACAGTCATTTTTGTATTTTTTTCTATGTTGTGAAGAATAAAATTGTAATTTTATAAGTCTGATTCACTAAGATTATTATAAGTTAAATGTATTTTTTGTATATTTAGGAATCTGGTATTACTTGGAGCTCTGAAAGACTAAGCATAGATTTTTTTATGCATGGTTGAAAGATATTTCAACTTGATAATGCAGTGAAATGGTTTGTATGCTAAAATACTAGTCCATGTTGTTGCCTTGTGCAGTTGATTCTGTGCTCTCTGCCTGGATTTGGCCTACTGATACTAATTGCTATAATCCAAATAAAATAATTCTGAACAAAGTACGTTGTATTGTTACTGTTTAAGGAACAAAAGCAGATACTTTACAAGTATGAGTTAGGGCTGTATTTTTATTCATTTGTATACAGTGTGTACCTTTGAATTTACAACATCTTTTAGCATATGTAACTCTGGAGCTCAGACAAAAGAAATAAGAAATTTCATACTGTTATTAATGCTCTGCTTTCCACATTCAAAAGAAGTGCTCATAACAACATCTTAACGGGCTGTGTCAACACTCACAACTTCCTGAAGGATCCTCAGCTGAGTGTGAGCTCTTTGTTCTCCTGCTGTTACCTGTACTCTGGATGCTGATGGTTTCCTTCAAAAACAAAACTGAGTATTATAAATATAGTGGAATGCTTAACTAATGCAACAGAATACTTCAGAGTTCATTTACTAAATATAATATGTCTGCTACCATGGCAACGTTTTTAGCATTTTTAACACTTCCTGAGAGAGATTTAAAAACTCTGTCTAGATGACATTAATGCTCATAAATAACAAGTTAGAATCCTCTAATAGGAACTGAGTGGTAGCTGCAGAGTGAGTGCTGTTATTCTAGGCATATGCTTGTCATAAGATTGCACAACTACAGTGATTTTTTTGTTGACTGAAGAGTGGATGAAGCGGTGTTGTCATGGCCAGCACCAGCACATGTCCTACGCATGATGGATGTGACTTAGCACTGCTGTGTAATTAAAAACTCAGCAGTGCTGTGCCACGGAGGTGCTGAGCTCTCTTTGTGCCTTACAGTAACTACCACTGGCTATTTGTGTTTCCTCTCTGCATTTTGGAAACTGTGCGTGTGGAAACAATTTTAGTTTCCTAGGGTAACTAGAAAATCTGAAAAGCATAAGGATTCTGTGGTTGTCAGCACGTTAATGTCACAATAATGTGTAAGGCTCATCTGAAAGCATTGGCAGTTCTTGATACAAGATTAGAGGAGGGATCTGTTCTGAGCTGCTGACTATAAAATAAAAAGGTGTGAATATCTGTGTGATTCAGTTTCATGTGATGTGAACTGAGCATTTCTACAGTTGGGAGTGATTGATTCAAGCCACCAACTGCCTGGAACTTCCATTCAGTATCAAATGGCTTTCAAATTCTGCTTCCTGTCTCCTAAACAAATGCTCTTCCACACTTGTCAGAAGGCTTACAGTAGTAAGATTATTAATAAAGCTTCTTAGGTGGTTTCTGAAGGCTGCATTTGAAGTAGTTGCAATTTCAAATGTGGATGAAAAATTTGTAACTCCTTTAATAATCTTGATCACTATTTTCCAGAATAATATTTTCCTTTACAGATATGAAAGATCCTAAAGCCCATTTTATGGTCTCACAAGTTAGCTTGGGCATTAGTGTTGTCAGAGGTTTGTTTTTCTCTTTGATGTGCTGACACTGATAATGTGCTAGTATTAAGGAAAGAGAAGTTACTATCAGTATTATAATTTTTCAAATGGTTTAAGTAGATGCATATTATTTCAGTCTTCCACTGTGAACTCATATTTCACAATATTTAGGAACATTTCCATGTCTATGGAATAGACTTATACTTGCACAAACTGTGCCACAGCTGCTTCTCTCTAGATTCAATTTATGCTGTGCGATTTGTACATAGAAATTTTACATTACCTGGTACTACATGAAAATGTTATTATTGGGAAATTCTTTGGTGGGAGTTTTTGCAGAGGCTTGTTCAGCTGAATTGTGAACAGTGAATTGCATTTTGTCCTGTGTTTTTGACTGCTGCTCCAGGCAGTCTGCACAGTCTTCTGTGAACTGTTACCACTTGCAACAAGTGTACATGAAAAACTTCACTACTGACATTTTCTAGTTTGAACAGCAGAACTTGCAGAGTCGTAGCTCCTGTGTAGTTACCTTCAGCCTCTTGGGCAAGACAGTGGATGAGTCTCACTCTGCAGAGATAAGCTGAAGAATACATATAAAGGGATACAGGCATTTCAGGTATCTTCTTGGACATAAGTTTTAAGCTGATGGCAATGTGAAGATCAGTGCTTTGTTCTTTTCTGCATGTAGCATGCCCACAAAAACCATCAGCTGTGGAGGGTATATAGGAAGTGGAAGACCCTCCAATCAGCCTGACTGTAGATGGCTTTTATGAAATCAGTTTGCCATTTAAGGGTTTCTCTGGGTAAAATACATCCTCTTCACTTACTGGATAAGAAAAGATAATGAGTACTGGTCTTCTCTACTTAATGACCTTCAATAAAACGATGAGATGGAGGAGGAGAGGTACTGAAGGTTACAGAACTCTACCACTGTGTTTCCCAAAGAATATTTGGGCATTGACGAAACATGAAACTTACTTCCTGTTCTCTTTGGAATCCAGTAGTTGTTGCTCTTTGGGGTGGTGGTGTTTGGTTTTGGGAGGAATTTTTTGTTTGTTTATTAAGACAGAACAGCAGCACTTAATGGAGATGCTGCAATGTTTAGTCTAGCATGCTGATGACATGAAGTTTGTTTTATTTTCCTCCAGGTGTTTATTACAAGACTATAAGGAACTCTATTTGCTGAGTTAGGTGCTTTGTTTTAGTCCTCCATTCCTGTGTATAAACTACTGCTGGGAAAGTTACTGGTTTGAAAGTATCAAATGAGCTTCCTTATCCAGCTTTTTGGTGCAATTTAGATTAAGTAAACAAAGCACTTCGTTAGCAAACTGGAACAGTGGAAAAAGCTGTCCTGCATCAGCAAGAAAATGGATGTGAAATTGGAAGACATTGCTGGTTAGTTTACTTAGTAAGACTGGATACTGTTACTTAATAACTAGTTACTGAGTAAGACAGTTGATACTGTTACAGCCCTGTAGCAGATGCAAATTGTGCGGTCTGAAAATTCTGAATTATTCCCTCAAAAGGTATTGTCAGGTCAGACAGTGTGTGCAGACTGCTCTAGGCTTACAGACAAGGGACAGCTGAGAGCATTCATGGGCTGCTGTGCTCCAGGTCCTGGTGATGCAGAACTGCAGGTGAGGCCTAAGCATGCCAGATTTTGAAGAAATGAACTGCTGACAGAAAGATGTAAAACTCCTATAGAAAGATGTAAAACTCCTACTGTTGCGGTCTGAGCTTCATGTGAGCTCAGAGGCTCTGTGAAGCCTCCAGGAGTCCACCCGGTACAGACATTTCAGTCCTGTTCATTGCTTTGGTGTTATCCACAAGTGAGCAGGTAAATCTGTGCTACAGTAAACAAATCAGCTGCTGTGTTCACATTCTGTGTCAAGAACTGGAATCCTTGGCTGCTTTTTTCTTAATGTAGGGATTATGTGAAACCCCTGGAATGACCACATGAATTACGTGCATTATGGTGAATTTCATGATGCAATCCTCCTGTATTGCAAATGTGCACATGGAGATCTGTACCCCAGCTTTGCTTGGACTAAACAGCATGGGCATGCAGGATATTTTATTTCTACATTGGGGGTAAAATATGGGTGCTGCTGTGAAAAAACTGATAAATGTGATTCAATAAGCACCTTGTCTTGCCTGGTTTCATGTGTATCCCCAAAAAACCCCAGAAGTCAGTAATGAGTCAGATTGTTTTGGGTTGGGCTTTTTGTTTATTTTTTAAGTCACTGTGGTTTTGTGTTTTCACTATTTTCTCGCTTTTGGTTCTATTCCTTTTGAATCATCAGATTATTGGGAGAGGGGTGGTGTGAAGCAAGAGAATTTGTAACAACAGCTTGTTCAGTTTGAGTATTTCATGGCTCCAAGCTGGACTGTGTGATTCTCTCTTGGTTTCAGAGAGCTGCTTTGGATATTTTAATATTCTGGATTTAATGCTTCCATGAATCATGAAGACCTTGAAGAGTGAAACGTGGCACAGATGTTCTAAGGTCACTGTCTAGTTGGTATTCCCCATTTAAAGTAAATAATGGAAAGAAAGAATGCTAATGTTTGTTTACTGCACCTGTTGTAATAACAAAATAAAAAATGTTTTATATAAATTATGAGACTACATGTGAAACCAGAATTTATGTAAACTTGTATGTTGAGGAAGTTTAGATCTGCCACAGTAGCTCTCTGTTGACTCCCTAGTGTCATCCTGAAGGTTCTTGAGAAGGTGAAATCATTTGAGTAATTTTGTGCAAGCATTCTCTAAATCCAGCACGTGTTTACTCCATTGAGGTATTATTTTAACCAGATAAATACTTTTTGGAAAAGAGGCATGGTTCAATTTTAATACAGATTTTTATTAAGATAAGATTGAAGGTACTGAATTGAATTTTGCCCAACTACCCCAGCCACTCACACAGAATATTATTTAAAAAAAAAAAAAAAAAAAAAGCTTTTATGCTGGGGCAGGTAGAATTTGTGAAGGCTAGGCTAGACTGGAAGGTGCAACATTAGCCTTTCTGGATAAGGAGTAGGAAGTCTCTGTTTTTCTACACAGTATTGTGATATTTGTGTTTATTGATCTCTGAACAAAGTAAGTAAATATGCTCATTTTATATGGACTTCTATGCAAAGCACACTTGTATTGATTAAGGTCATAATTTGTACATAGCATGTACATACATGTTGGGACTGAGATATAGAAGCTCCTCAATTTTAAACTCATCCTTCAGAAAATGGCTGGGCTAAGTTGTGAAAGAAAAAAGCAACTCCTATCTATGTATAATTCATTTAAAAAATATGATTGCCTGAATGTTCTTGTAATAAGTGCTAGGCATTTTTAAATTACTTTACAGCCACCCAATATATGCAGCGTTTTGCTTTTGTGTGTAACTTTTTTTGGGTGAGACAAACATTGTATCTTACTGCCATTTGTCATGAGGTTCCTGATTAGAAACGAGAGCCAGGGCTTGAAGAAACTGCATGTTAGAAGGAATATTTAAAAAAAGCTGTCTGTATTAGGGTCTGTATCCTTAATATTAAAATATCCTGCTTGTTGCCTTTGTTCTACTACTATGTGACCCAGTAACTTCTTTAGCTAGAAGTGGGCATTAAAGATTTTTACTATCCAGGGAGAATCTTGCATCTTCTTTGTCATAGCCCTGTATGTCCTCATTGTGTGAAGTACCCATTTAGTTGATGCTACTCTTAGCTTCTGAGACACTTTTTAGCTTCTTAACATCGTAGTTGTTTTTACAAGTTACAGGTTTTCTGCAGATCTCTTCCAAATGCTTCTTTACCTCTCTTTAAACTCAACATCTTGTATTTACCTACCTGTTTCTAAAGTTAAAAACTTTTGGTTGAAGACTTGTTTTCCCCTGAATATGCATCAATTCTTCTGACATTACAGAAAAGCAAAACTGTATGTCGTACAAAATGACATAGTGAAAAGAAACATGAATGATACTCTAGAACTGAAACTACCATTTTCCTGGTACCTCTGGTCTATAAACTTTCTGAGAAGGGGCTATAGACTGTGACTGGAGTCCTACCTAGGATTCAGGCTTCCAGAGGCAGTCATGATGCAAAAGCTAAGTAAGACCTCATTTAGCCCCAGTGGTGAAACGTAAAAACCTTAAAATTACTTGGTCTGTTACCTGAGCAATGCTTTGTCGATATCCAGAAATAAATGTAACAAGATGTGGATGTTGAATGTGCTTGGTTCTTATACGTGCCTTCATAATAATTTTCTGTGAAGCAGAATTAATTTACAGTCACCAATTAATTTTGTGGATCACCCTTCTCCTTTTACTTGGTTTTAGTGTGAAAAAGTGAGATATTTTACTGCTGGCTTTGAGAGAAGAACTCCAAAATGGGACTTTGTGTACAAAACAAAAAGACCTGTCCCAGTTTACAGCTCACTGAAGAATTGTTTCACTGTCTTTATCCCTCGGGTTCAGGCACTGTTCAGCCAGAGTAACCAACCACACAGTTCTTGAGTGTTGTTCTACTCGAGTAGAACAAAAGTGTATGGATAGTGACAGTGTTGTATAATATCACAAGAAATGATAAATTCCATCTGAAGGGCAGTGGTATTTATATAGAAAAATGTCCCCTCATGGAATGCAAGCTGTAAGTCCAGTCGTGATCAGCTGCAGTATGCAGCATCTATCAGGAAAGTGCCAGGTAAATGAGTCCCTCTGTAATAGTTGTGTGTATTGTTTTAGTGAAAATCTTTCTCTGTGAATTCTTGGTGAGTAAGAAATGCTCTCTGGAAGAAGCTGCTAAAAATTCAGCATATGGTTTTACAAACCACTGAAATGCACAAATTGCTGTAGTTTGTGGAGTTACTCGCACGTGTAAAGGACACGTGAAGGGCTCCTGTTTGGAGGGTTATCTGGTTTGGTTTTTCTTCCCCAACTGTGTCCAGCAATATTACCTCTCTACAAACGTTGCTTATCTCTGTCCCTTGATAACACAGGTTCAGCACTACCACTGCTAAGGACTACTTGTGAGCGGGGATTTTCAATGTTTGAACAAACATCCAGACAATTACCAGTTTCAGCAACTTAAGCCAAGCAGTTATCTGATTTGACAGTTTGTTTTTAATAAAACATGATGCAGAATATCAAGCAATAATATTATTCTTAGTACATGTGATGCTTACCTTCAAAACACTGTAAATCATTAATTGGCTCACTTGCATCTGCAAAAAGAGAGGTTCACCTGAAAGAACATTGTGGAAGAGTCTGGAGATTGAAACTTGCTGGGAACTGCTGCGGTGTCGTCATGCCTCACTCCCAGGTTAGGGAATATGCCATAAAACCGTGTCACAGCGCTGTCGGGTGAAGATGAGGGCTGTAGCTTAACTGGTTGAAAAAACAAGGTAAACCTACCTGTGTGTGTATTTTACCCTTAATTTCTGCGTTAAGGTAAGTCCAGTAACAGGTGCTGCTGTTGTGAGAGGGTTTCCTGGGGCTTGATATTCCTCTGTTCACCAGTTCGGCCACCGGTGCTTGACGCTGCCGCCTCAGCCATGCCGAGCAGGAGGCACTTGCCCGGCAGGAGCTCGGAGGCAGCACCCGGAGGCAGCCCCCGGAGCCGGTCCCGCTGTGCCCCGTCCCGCTGTGCCCCGGGGCGCTCCGGGCCGGTCACGCCCAGCGCCGAAGGGGTTAAGGCGCCCCGCCCCGGGCGCGCGCATTGGCGAGGCGGCGGCGGCGGCGGCCAATGGGAGCGCGCGGCGGCGGGGCCGCGCCAATGGGGGCGGGCGGGGG
>VWZP01001440.1:5109341-5312037 GCA_013396995.1 Dicaeum eximium | reverse complement strand
GGGCCGGGCCGGAGCGGTGCGGGCGCGCTGCGATGCGGCTCCCCCGCGGCGCCCCGAGCCCCTGCGGCCGCCGCGGCGCGGCTGAGGGCGAGCGGCCGTGAGCCGGGGACGTCCCGGTCCCCGCGGTGCCGAGCGCGCTCGGCGGTGTCCCAGTGCCGCGGCCGGCGATGGCACTGCCCTGAGCGTCCCGCCGGGGACACCCCGGCTCTGGGGACGCCCGGCCGTTCCGGAGACTTTGGGGGCGTTTGCGGGTTTTGCCTTTTTTCTTTTTCTTTTTTCTTTTTTTCCCTTAATTTTTTTTTTTTTCTCCTTCCCCGCTGCCTTTTGGGGTTTTCTCCTGGCGGCTCGTCCCCTGCGCCTGCCCGGCGGTCATCCCCTCGCCCGCGGCCCCGTCCCTCAGGGCATGTCCCGGTCCAACAGCGTCAGCCCCCCGGGCTTCGGCGGTCCCGCGCCCTGGGCAGGCACCGAGCAGCACCGCTCGGCCTGGGGCGAGGCGGAGGCCCGGGCCAATGGCTACTCCTACCCGCCGCCTCCCAACAGGTCCTCGGGCAAGAAGGCCTCCCGCATGTCGAGCAGGTGGAGGAGCGAGGAAGACTACGAGCCCCGGAACCGCGGGGAGAGCGGCTGCAGGATGATGAGCTTTAGGTCCAAATCCGCCTGGCAGGAGCACGGTGACGACAGCCGACGTCACCGGTCCCGCCACCCGCCCGGCAGTGATTCCCCCGCTGCCCCCAACAATGCCAGCCCCCGGCAGCTGGGGGAGCAGGGGGAGGTACGGCCCCGCTCGGTGGAGTTGGGGCTGGATGAGAAACGCATCAAGGCCAAGATTGAGGAGCTGGAAGAAGACGACGGGGACGAGGGGGACTCCGAGGCGGCCTTCTCCATGGGCAGTTGTTGCAGTAGCCTGCTGCAAATCTTCAGGTCCAAGAAGTTCCAGTCTGAGAAACTGGAACGTCTCTATCAGCGCTATTTCTTTCGGCTAAACCAGAGCAGCCTCACCATGCTTATGGCCGTGCTGGTGCTGGTCTGTGTGGTCATGCTGATCTTCCATGCCGCACACGGCCGCTACGAGGTATCCTATGTCGTGGTGCTCTCCCTGGCCATCGTGCTGATGGTGGTGCTGTGCATGGTGTGCAACCGCAACAACTTCCACCAGGACCACATGTGGCTGGCGTGCTACTCTGTCATCCTGGTGATCCTGGCAGTGCAAGTGGTAGGGGTTCTGCTGGTGTGGCCCAGGAGCGCCTCAGAGGGCATCTGGTGGACCGTCTTCTTTATCTACAGCATCTACACGCTGCTGCCGGTGCGGATGAGAGCCGCGGTCATCAGCGGGGTGGTGCTCTCTGCCATCCACCTGGCCGTCTCCCTCAAGATCAACGCGGAGGATAAGTTCCTCCTGAAGCAGGTAGGCGAGCCCTGGGTGATTTGGATGTGTGCTCACCATTGAAGGGCAAGGGAAGTGGGGTAGTCTGACTTCCACAGGCCTGCCTGATGCTGGAGGGTTGGCAGGACTTCCAGCTGAGCTCCCAGTTACCTGCTGCTGGGTGGGATGGTGTCAATGTGGTAGGTAGCCTGTAATCTTGCATTTTTTTATAGCTGTGGTGTTCCATTGTTTCTGCTCCATGTTAAGGCTCTAAACATACAAGAAGTGTGTCTTACTGGGCTCCCGTGACAGCTGCTCCAGCACAGCCAGTCAGCCCTGCTGGTGCCCTTCAGCTGTGTTTAAAGTACACAGCCCTGTGCTAAGCACACCTGTGGAACAGTATCCAAGCATGCTGCTGTTTTACTGAGAAATGTGTAGAAAGCCTGGCTGTTTTTATAAGGTAGAGGTGTCCTTGTGTGTCACTCTGGGTTCAGTGTTGGCACAGAGCTTAGGTGTCCTAGGAGAGCATGCTCCATGGGAATGTGGGGTAGGCTTTTGGTTTAGCAGGAAGGTGTTTTGCTCTGAGATGTGCTGGAAATCTCTGGTGAAAACCCTCTCTGAGCTCCTGTACAGGCAGGATAAAAAGTACAAAAAAAGTATAACTGCAGGTTGTTATTTAGCTGTGATATCATGTTTAACTGAAGCAGTTCAGTTCATGGGAACAATAAGACTATTATCAAATGCATTACAGTGCAATTTTTAATTACCATATCTGTATAAACAACAGCAGTACAAGGCGCCACTCTTCAAGTGGAGCAAGCAGCCTTGGGACTCGTGCTTTGAGCTTTACCACACGTAAAACACTGAAGCTGTGAGGCAGTTGTCATCCTTCTGATGTGCAGGACTGAGCAAGGATGAGCCTGTCACAGAGTCAGCCCTGATATCTGTGTGTTACCAGGGATTGTTTATTAAAATCAGGTGTTAGGTAGTTTTACAGCCTTAACATAATACAAAATAAAGCCTCGTGCTCAGTGCCTGCTTTGAGTCTTAGTTCTGGGTTGTTTTGTGTTCTGCCTATTGCAGTGGCAAGAAAAGTTGTAGGACTTAAATAAAACCTCATCAGGATGAGGCTGTCACTGTTTTGCTATGCAAAATAGCCCATGAAATTACTCTCTTCTCCCCCTTGCCTGGCTAAGCCTACTTGGAGAGTTTCTGGCTTTGTTCTTTTTTACAGATATTTTTATAAACTGTACATTACATATTTTTCTTATGTTTGATATAAATGGCTTTTTGTGCATTTCCAGCAGAGCATACACTGTGAATGGGACAGTTGGTGTTTTTCTGCTTGACTTGAAAAAGTTTGCTAATGGCTTCAGCTCTTCTCCACTGGGGCTCTGGTCTTGCAAAGCCTCATGTGTGCTTTTTGCTTTATAAACTGAGACTTGTCCTGTTGAAATCAGTGTGTTTGGAGACTGTATCCTTACATGGCAAGGCAAATCCCATCTTGATTATGGCTGGAAGATTTGGCAGTCTGTTATGAGCAGAGCTGGGAGGACACTAACAAATGAATAAAATAGCATCATGCTGGAAAATGTTGGTAACTGTATTTTAGTGGGAAGGAGCCTAAATTACAATGGCCAAATGATTGACTCCCTCAGTAGAAAACTTGGAACAATTACAGCTCCTTCCTTTTCCAAATAGCAGGTTGTTTGTAAGAGGTTGGCTT
This sequence comes from Dicaeum eximium, assembly GCA_013396995.1. Classification (NCBI taxonomy): domain Eukaryota; kingdom Metazoa; phylum Chordata; class Aves; order Passeriformes; family Dicaeidae; genus Dicaeum; species Dicaeum eximium. Next base: position 5,308,948 of record VWZP01001440.1, on the reverse strand, counting down.
ATGTGAACATGCACTTGTCAAAGGTAGAAGCATGGGCAGTAGGTGATGGTGCAGTATGCACAAATCTGTGCATTGCACAGTTGCTTTCACTTTCATAGCAATGCTGGGGTTTGGCAATAAATGCTCAGTCAATGAGGAATGTCCTAGGAGCACTCTTACTTTGTCTTCAAGGGCAGAGCGTCTCTCCACGTTGCCTGTTTATTTTTCCTGCTAACACAGTCTCTATCTTGCTGTGCTCTACTCTGGCTGAATTCAGTGGGGTTGTACAAGGCCAAGCATCAGATTCCTCACACGTTTGTGTATGAACATGAGCTGCTATCTCTGGCTGTCTGATAGAGAAATCTCTTCTGCTGAGCCCATTGCCTTGCAGCTGTTAACAGGCCTCCTTCACTGGGGCTGCTCTCGTTGCCGTGGAAATCAGTGGTGTTCGGCTCTGCCCCCCTAATGCACCTAAGCCCTATTTTCCTCCTTCAAACTACCAGAGGCAAAGGCAGGGCAAGACCAGATAAGTCAAAAAGAGGGAGTTAAGGTGTGTTCTATGACTTCACACTGGCAGTCACATCAGCCTGGGTTTTGTGGAGCAGGAGTGGATGTGATTGTATTTGTGACTATTTGATCAGATGGTACTTTACATCCAGCAGTCACAGAAGAAAGGCTGGTTAGGATGTATATCACCTTTCCTCTCTTTTTCATGGCATTTTAAACTATAATGCTTAAGCAAGATTTACTTTGTGGGAGCTTTTTGCTTTTAATCCTCTCCAAATTGTTTCCAAACCAGGAGAAATCATACACTCTTGTTATGATCCACCAATGTTTAAAGCAGGGTGACTCTTGTGTTGACTTCTGAGCACTTTTATAAAGCTCTGGAGCCTGTTAAAAACTGCTCTTTCTCAAAAGAGTGAAATTCTTGGTAGTAGGTCCCTTTTGGGGGAAAGGCAACTTGTTGTATTCCCTAGCTGAGGATGCATGAGTTTATTGTCTGAATTATCTTCTCCTATCATTGCTGGATTTGTCTGTCCCCAAACTCTGCTCCAAGGCATGCTAGTCAGACTTCATGGAAGGGTTAATACAGTCTGCTGTTTCTGAATTCATAAGGTGACAGGAGTGAAAGTAGTTGTTATTGTTCAGTCTTAACTGAGCTGCTTTTAAAAATAATTCTTCTGGAGTCACTGGATTTGAAAAGTAGGCTTTGACTTCTCTTTGCTACTTGGAGGAGTCTGTCTTTCAAAAGAGAAAGCACCCCTGTCACAAAGATCAGTATAGTTGGCAGCTCTGTGAGTCTGATCAGCTAGAGGCAATGACCTTGGCTTCTTGAACTGAGGTTTGATTGGAATAAAAAAGTGCTAATTATTGCATTACATTATAAAGTTATCCAGTGCTGACCGAGGGGAGAAAAAGAAATCCTGTGTTTGGGAATTGTTTCCAAAGGCAGTATGCTGCTGGAAGCAGAACACAGTGAATAGATGATGCTCCACCAATTACAAATTCTGACTGCTTAAAAGGGGGGTTTTCATTTGTTCCTGTGGTCAGTTAGCTCTAGAGGAACAGCTATTGGATTTATTTGGGATGGGATGATGGGGTTTATGTTCTTGTGTCATTCTGGGACAGATTACAAACATGTTTCACTGCATGGAAGCATGTCTTCTCTCTGCATGGAAGTGTATCTCTTTTCAGGCCAGCCTTTTCCATGCCTTGGCTTTGATGCACTTTCAGGCTCTGAAAACACTCTCAACTCTAGAAATCACGTAAGCATTACTTTCCATGTGAATGAGGCTTTCTAATACCTAACTGAGAAAGAAGTGAACTATTTATCAGTGATCTGCCTTGCATTCCCAGCAGAGATAACAGTGAGATTTATTCTCTGCCCAGCTGACCCACAGACTTGTACGGGCGCCTGGGAAGAGGCTCAGCCCGTGGGCTGCAGATGCTTAACTGGAGTCATGTGAGGAGACAGCTGCCCTCAGCACAGATAGTCTTGAGTAAGCACTGGCATTTCTGTAAGACTATGGGCTAAGGGACAGGGAATTTCACAAGAGAGTTTATTGGACTCTGAATCAGACTTAAAAAGGGATGGGAATTGTGTGTGGGAGTGAGTGGGGGACCAGGAGTAGGGGATAAGAATGCTGTATACAAACATCAAACAAGCCCGTGGACTGAGGTTAGATTTACTCCTGTTTTCCCATCCAAACCTGTTTTATTATAACTTTCTGAGATTCCTTGTTCAAGGATACAGTTAAGTCTTTGTAGTTTATTAACTCATTGAGAGTGGGTGACTGTTAAGGTACCACGAAAAATAAATACCTTTTTTTTGTCTTGAGTCAGTAACCTCATTGGAATAGAAACTGAAATCCACTGATCTCTTTCTCCCCAAATACTACTGCAAACCTTCTGCAAAGGATCTCTGATAGCAAAGTTCTGAACTACCTCAGCACATGTCTTTTGTTTGTCTCTCTGATTCAGGGCTTCTTCTTGCTCAACCCTTTTCCATGTCTCCATCATAACAACATTACACTGGTGCTCCTCATCCTTCACTTCTGAGAAGTGTGTTTGTGTTGGCCTTTCTCTGTCAGTGCATGTTAATGGTAATGATTGATCTGTACCTGCATGGTGGCTCTCTTGGAAGTGTAGCATTTCAGTTTAACCATTTCTCAGAAGATGTTGGTATGAGAACCAGTCTCTCTCCTCTTCATAAATAAACTCACTTCAGCAGGGCTAAAAACAATTTCTTACTGTAACAGCCAATCAACGTGAATCTGGTGGAGATCTCCTGGCACCTCGTAGAGTTGCTTTCTAGTTGGCAATTTGAATGGCATTCAGCAAGAAGTTAGTCACACAGCAGGAGAAGCAGTACTGTATGTTCCATCTCAGCCTCAGCATGCTCACTATATGTAAGTGATGACTGATTTAGAGACAGATTCTCAGCAGTGTGTTCATCAGTGTGTGCTTTCATTGTCTCTAAGCAGCATTGTCTTTATTCCTCAGGAAGGAGGGATGAACTACCTGGAATACAGATGGATCTGTGTGTCAGCTCTCCTGTGGTTGTGTGCTGCCTGTTTTACTTTTGTCCTCCTGGAAAGTAGATTTGAGTAATGTTTGTATAGGATGGGATTTTTGAGGTGCTCAGCCACATGGGGCCAGGTACGGGGTGCCTCAGACAGCACTTGATGCCCTGTTCTGCATAAACATTTGTATCAGTAGGGCTCTTGTGCAGTAAGAGCTCTAGCACTGCTCACTACTGAAGAATCTGCCTGAGCAGCAGTTGCACCGAAGTTAGTGAAAATTGATTTGTAGTCTTCTGTTCAGGGGAAAAAATGGCAACCTGAAATATTCAGTAACTGTTGCATTGATCACTGCCTCCCTAGGGTAATTCTGTAATAGAAGTAATTAAGTAAATCCCTGAGGTATTGTATATCAATTTTGTCCTTTGTAAGAATATTGTCTTTATCTCTTGGGCATGTGTTGCTTGAGGTTTACAAAGGCGTATCTCTTTCTTATCTCCTAAATTACCCTATGATCCTGCCACCTCCTAATCTACCTGCTTGCTTTAACCTCCTTGTCCTCACCATGAATTAGTTTAATATTTCACTGTAATGTTTACCAGTATCAGAACCTGTTAGTGTGATAGAATGTTGTGTGTCTCATTTCTCTGTGCTCCTGGATTCTTAATGGGATTCTTGTCTTGATGAACTGACCTATTTAAGTAATTTCTCTCAGCCTTGTGGTAGTAATCACACTTTTATAGCTGGCTTGGATCTTGGTGAATTGAAGACAAAACCTAATAGGGATTGTTGAGGTGCCTAGCAAAAAAACTTGTCCTTCTAGGCATTTTCATGACATGCTTGGAAAGGCAGGGTATGCCAGTTCTGGTTATTTCTGGAGAGGTGAAGATACTTTGGAGCAACATCAGGATTCATGAAGGTACTGGAGGCAGAAGGATAAATTTCCTTGCCCTAATCTTACAAAGCAGCCACTGACTTGTCCTTCAGTGTCCTGGGCACGATGGCTCAGTGTGACACCAGTGTGACCCCGTTCTCTGTCAGAGACCTGTCCAAGCCAGGACATCTTATTTATGGGGTCTTTTGTGATTAACCTCATTCAGATGATTTATAAACCTGAACAGCAATGGATATAAAATGCTGATTATCCTGGTGCTAAAGGCTCACTGGAACTGGTTGTGCCCTCCTGGAGCCTGAATGGCCTGGTGCTTCCTAAGTGCCCTTTTGCTCTGAGTCCACTGTTGTGTGGGCAGCGCTGCCAAGGTCTGGGCTGGAAGAGGACCGGGACTGGGACTCAGCCCAGCTGGAATGTGAACTTTGGGCACCAGGCTGTTCTCCAAATGCATTCAATTTGTGTCTGATTAGCTAATCTTTCAGTCATGTACCATGGCTCCCTCTCTGTCTTTTAAGGAAAGTGGAACAATCACTAACTTTTTAGCCATTGGAATAGTTACAGTCTTTTGGTAATAGCTGGTTTGGGCATCATATTTTGGTACTACTGGATATCGCTCTCATTTTCTAATCAAACTAAAAGAATTTTCCTTCTGTCCTGGTAGAAGATGCAATGAAAAATTCCCAGCAACAGCTGAAGAACTGAGAGGTAAAAAACCAAAATTATTTTGACAGCAGATTCTGTGCGTGTGGTCAAGTGATCCACCCTGTAGCTGGTAGTGGCTTCGGAGAACCCGTGCTTTGAAAAGTTCCCATCCTGCTCTTTTCTTCTTTTCCTTCTCATCTCTTTTTTTTTTCCTGTCTCACTTTACTTATTTTTAATTTATTCTCTTCTTCTTTTTTTTTTCCTCTTTTCCATCTTCTTGTGCTGTTTTTGTTTTGGTGGTTTTTTTGGTTTTTTGTTTTTTGGTTTTTTCTTTCATTCTTTTTCCCTGTGCAGGTGGGTACGGTTCAGAGAAAATACCCACTTTTGTCTGATGAAGTAGAAGACAGGGCTCCAGGTTTTACCAGCCTTGGGCAAGGTTTGTCCTCCCATCTGTTTTATACAATAGGGTTTACATGGCACCTTGCACATGATTTCATGATGTGCTACATGTTGGTTTTTTTATGGCCCAGAGGGGTAGGACAGTGACAAACTGTGTGCAAGGAATGTGAAGATTTACAGCTTCTGGGAAATGGGTGGGGTTCCTGTCTAACTGCTGTGTGGCTTTTTAATCTCCTGCAAGTCCTGTGTTTTGATGTGGGATGTGCTCGGTGTTAGTTCCTTCCCTCCCTCTGAAGTCTAGCCTAGTGATCTGAACTTGTGATATCTTTCATCCATGGGATGCTCTTTCTTCTTTTTGTTTTGACATTGGTGATACTTTAAAAAAAATCCCTTTTTTTGTCTTTACCTGAGAGGTAGCCCACTGCTGCCAGAAACTTAATTTGATTCATTATTATGGAGTCCTTAGGCTAGGTAAAAACCCAAGGGGAAATCTCATGTGAATGAAAAAACACAACCCCAAAGATTTTAAAAAGCATAATCTAGTTATGAGGGGGTGTGGGAAACAGACAAGAATTTTAATATTTTTCTCCTCAACTCCTAAATCTTCTCACCTTATCATAAGAAAGTTTGAAGTTTCCAGCACTTAATAAGGTCACACATAAAATGGCTGTCAGGCCAAGACAAGACTCAAAATGTTTTTCAGCACCTGCAACTGGACCACTCCCAGTGAAACTCTCTGTGATGTTTTATGATGGTGCTGACTCTTGCTGGTTTCATCACTGGCAGGTACAGGAATGGCAGCATTCAGCAGACCTGCAGTAGAGTTCAGCATGAGATGGTCTTGTTCTGACACTGAGAAATGGACTGAACACTTTTTAAAGCTCCTTCCAGTCTTGCCCTTGAACATTTGGGAAGCTCTGTCCCACCAGGAGCTTGGTAGGTAGACAAGCTTGTGAACCACTTCAGCCAGACCCAGTTGGTTTTGCACCACAAAGATGATGTGTTTACAAATGGTAGGACCCCACACAGTTGAAGAATTAATGGGCAGCATTAGTATCACCAACAGTTTGGCTTCTGGTGCCAGGCTGGCCTCACTAATGCTGAGCAGGATTTTTGTTGCAGCACTCACTGTAGAATATTTCATTGTATTGTCAGGCTTTGTTCTGCAAGTAAAATATCATTATGTTCTTTTTTCTCCATATTTATATGTCACTAATGTAATTGCCATGTGTCTTTATTCTCTTCCCCAGACATCAGGAACACAAATCATATTTGTGTATTTAAGATGTAATCAGGACTGTCTGTAGTGTGCATTGTATAGTCATCATTTGTGAGTTCTCCTACTTCATAGCAGCAGAAATAGCAGAAGAGAAGTATATTTCAAAGCATCCTCAATCCTGCCCTGCTTTTGTTTACAATTCCTTTACCTAGACTGCTTTTTTTGCAGTTTGAGTGATGAGTTTCCAGATGAAATATTAAACTGCCTTTTCTTTTCATGAAAAGTTTTACACACCCATGTAATACCCATCAAATTTTTTACTGTGAATTGGGTCTTTGTGGTGTTGGCTTGCTTGGCTATCATCCTGTGTTTTCCTGGGAAACTTTGCTTTTGGGAGGTTGAGTTTTGAGAATTAAAACTGCTCTTCAAATTCAATATACACATTCCACTAGTATCAGAGTGCATCTTTGCAGACGGTAAACAAAGAACTGTGCTGGTGCAACACAGAGGGAATAGAAATAAAGAAAGGTTTGTGTTTTCTCTTTCTTTTCCCCCCAGACATTAGAAATTGATCTCTCAAAGAGGCAACTTACGCAAACTGTTTATTCTTCAAATATGTTTGCAGCTTGTATAAGACATTCTGTCTCACTTCATAGTCAGAAGAAAAGGCTGTGACATTGCTTGCAAGAATCTGTCATAAAATGTTGCTGATGCAAACAGTTCCCTGGCTGTATCTTCCCTTCCAGAAAAAGCCTTGCCTCCTTCCCTTAATTCCCTGCTCTAGACTAAATGCTACAAGCACTGATCCCTTTGTCCCTCTCACTCTGCAAACTGAATTCTTAGAGCCAGCGATGTGGTAAGGGACTACTCCAATCAGTATTTCTAAAAACAGTAGTTTGCTGGTCAGCCCACAGATGACAGAGCTCCTCAGACATGCCTGCTGAGTGATGAACTCTTTCCATTTGCTGGGAGGTACCCAATGGCAGCCTTCTCTCTGTATTCTTGCTTAATGTGTGGGTATTTATACACGGAATTGCACAAATGGGGGGACCAAAGGACATGCTATTAGTGAAGAGGTTTGCATTTGAATGGGATTTCTCTTTTCTGGGCAGGTGGTTCCTTGTAATCTCACAGGGGAGAGGAGGAAATGCTCTGCAGGACTAAGGAAAGAGGAGGCTCTGCAGTGTGGTGGGAGAATGTGTAATCACAGTGTCAGTCTCACTCGTGCTGAAAGCTAAATGCAGTCTTTCAGACCCTTGAACACGAAGTAGGTTACTAGTGTGGGAACTGCTGCTGAGTGTGAACTCTCTGGATCTTAAGGCCAGGATGGCCTTAACAGTACCCACTAACATGCATACCCATTTAACAGTACCCACTGAACAATTCTCCTACACTTTAAAATTTCTTCCATCCAGATGGTATGGAATAAAAAAAAGTTTAAGTGCTGAATTGCATAGTATTTGTCAGTTGAAAAAGCAATCTGCAGTGACTTCTGAACTGAAGGTGAACTGAACCAATACTTTTTTTTTCCTCTCTCCTCTTGGTAAGACAGGATTTTAATACCCTGTGATGGAACATGTTGGGGATATTTCTCTGCTCAAGTTGGTGGCAGCTACTTAAATATAACACAGATGGACGTGTTGGTTGGGAAGGGGTTCTGACATCGTGCCCAGATTTTGTACTGGGCAATTACATTCATGCCTTTTTAATTGATGTTGAATATGGCATTTATCTTTGCTCCATGTCTATTCTGGACTTTTTAGCAGTACACCACCAAATAGATGCTGTGCATATCGGTTTAATATCATATCTGAGAAATCTGCGAGGCTGTTGACAAGCCAAGAAAATGAGGGACTAGAGCTCAGGCTTTTATCTTCTTAGTGGTGTCGGTGTGCTAGAACAAGCGCCACCTTCTTGATATGACAGATGTACTGATAACTTTTGAAAGGTACAAAACCAGAAATTATATGATTGAAGGATATTTCCAGAGCTCAGCTATGCCATCTTGCTGTACCAAGACAAGACCAAGCCAGCCTGAAACATTTGTGGCAGGTACTAGTCACAGACCTGTCTGAAAAAACCCCCCTTTGTGTGCTCTCGGGGGCCACAAAAGCACTGATGTGCTTTTTACCGTGTTTGTTTTGTTGGTGGTTTGTTGGTTATTTTTTTAAGCAAACCAGCAAGCACAGCCCTGGGTAGGAGCAGAGAGTAAAGAAGAGCTGTCTGTGACTAGAGCTCTCTGGCTGCTCTCAGATGAAACTGGTGCTTCGTTTCCTTGTCTCACCTGGCTTTAGTTCCCACCCCACCCAGAGCCTGCCATTCTCTATTGTCACAAGGAGTGCATTTGAATGACATCTGACACAGCTGGGTCTCATTCCTGAGTGGGGCCTTCCTGAAAGCACTGCAGTACCAGCAGAGCTTGAAGGTTACACCTCCTTTCACAGGTGACCTCCTTTTTGGTGCCTGGCCCTTCTCAGCTGTTAGGGTAGCTGTTCTTAGGTAAATCCTTAGAGCTCCAGGGACTCTTAAAAGTGTATGCCTTTTACACTGTGGTTGAAATGACTGAACAAATGCTTAAGGAAGTATTTCCTGAAAATATTTTCGTATCTCAAGAGAGAAAGTTAGGAAACTGCAGTTTTGTTTTTGTTTGTGTTCCTTCTTCCCTAATGCAGGTAATGAGTATCTGGATGTGTCATGACACCAAAGGTTTGTCCAAGTAATGATGTCTAGGAAAGGTAACACTGTGTGGATTAGTTCAACCACAATATAAAGCCCACTATGCAGAAACTGTAGTCCACTGCTGAAACCACCTTACTTGTCTATTTTAGATGCAAATGGACCTAGTTAATTTAATTCACTTCCAGAGGGAATGCAAACTAAATAAAGTCATGCTTGTTAAAAGAAGTGTTCTCACAGGTTTAAATAATTTTGTTCAATTTATTTTGATGAACTTTTCTGAACAGACCAATCTTTACCATAATATCTTCAGGCTAAGATTGTAGCTTATGTAAGTGAGGAGTACTTTATACTATTAACTTAGTGCATTGCCCTTGTGTGTAATTTTCTTTTAGAAGAGACAGTGTAACTCTGCTACGTGCCTTCCCCCTTGGCAAGGATTGGGGCTGGTTGTGATAGGGACAGAGTCAAGAGAGGAACTTATCTGTCATGTTTAGCCAGCCCTTGGCCCCATTTCCAAAGCTGCTTTTCAGGAGCCTGGTCATGAGTGTTCCCTCCACGGCTGTTCCTGTGCAAGGGGTGACTGCCCACAGCTCGTCCTTCCCAGAGCAATGATCTGCTTTCAGAGCATGACCTCTTGCTTGGGGCTGAGACAAAACCTTTCCATTGCCAATTCCTTAGCAGCTGTGACCAGGACAAAATACTGTATGTCTAAGATCCCAGGCTGCCACCTGGAATGCCACAGAAGTGGCAGGTGAAGCTCTTCTGTGTCTTTCCTGAGAGAAACTCCTTTGGTTTCAGCAGCTCTCCTTCTGTTTAAGCCATTTGCAATACTCCATACGCTACTGAAGCAGTGCCTTGCTGCAACATGAGCAGATCTTCTACATGTCAAACTTCATGGAGAGATGCTGTGACAGCTCCCTGCCTGCCAAACCTCCTGCTGAAGCTTATTGGAGAAATATTGTGCTCCCTTCAAATGGGTGGCATTGTAACATTGGCTTGCTCATTGAAACAGCATTTGGGTCTGGGCAGAGTGAAAATGTTGATTTCCTTTCAGTAGAAGGGAAAAAAGCCTGAAGGGTGCCTTCTGCACAAACAGTGGTCTTAGGCAGAGCTGCAATTTCCAGGACTGAGTCAACTAACTTTTGCATCTTAATGGCCATGATATTTACTTCTCCCTCTGCTATTCCTGTCCCAATTAGATCTAAAAGGAATCTTACCTCTCTTTGAACCATACCCTAAATCGTTGTTGTCTTGTCTAGTTTATATTTAGCACAGCAAGAAATGAGTAGGAATCTAAATGCCTCCTGCCTATCACCAAAAATACCTTTTTCCCTCTGGCTGCTTGCAACATGCCTTTAACTCCCCTTAGGGCTCTTCTGTATGAAGGGACAGCTGGTGTAGAACAATAGGGACTGATTTACACTGATCAATCCTCACATTACTGAGAGGCATCTGTCTTGTTCTGGGCACTCTGCAGTGTATCAGAGACACGCTGGTGGAAGATGTGTCTGCAGTGTCTCCTGTCTCTCTCCCCAGCCTGACTTCTCTGTAGGTCCTGAGGAAAAAAAGACTGGGAAGAAATGCTTAAAAAAATTTAGTAGTGAGAGGTGCATTTCCTCTTCACTTATGTGGTAATGGATCATTTACTCTGGTTTTCCAGGTTTTTTTAGTTGTGTGTGCTTCAGCAGCAATACCATTACTGTCAAACAGTCACACTCAGTACCTGAAATGCTTTTTGCAGCCCAACTCACCCAAAGTTAGTTTAGCCCATATATTTGGACCAGAATAGTCTGGGAGGTGCACATGCACACCTGAGCAAGCAGTTTAGAGGGGTAGGTATAGTCTAGTGAGAAAGGAGTGTTAATGAGCTAGGAGCAAATGCAGCTGAAGGATGTTAAGGACATGTTAACGTACTGATAGGGACATGTGCTGCTTTCAGACTTTGCTGAAAAGCCCCTTTGTTGTAGAATCACAAAGTGGTTGGGTTGGAAGGTTAAAGATCACCCAGTTCCAACACCCCTGGCATGGGCACGGACATCTACTAGACCAGGTTACTCAGACCCCCATCCATCCTGGCTCAACACTTCTAGCGATGGGGCATCCACAGCTTCTCTGGACAACCTGTTCCACTGTCTCACAGTTCTGTTTTCCCAGGAAACCATTAACAAAACAGGAGGGAGGATGGCCAAGCATGATCTGTCTACCTGCTGCAATCCTCCCTCCCTCTGCTTTTTCCTTGCTTTCACCTCCTCAGTGCTGTAAACAGCCCCAGGAGAAGTCCCCAGGCAGTGCCACCAGTGTTTATTTTTCTGATGCACTTTACCTGTGCAGGTAAATAGGATGAGCCCTGACAGCCATCAGCTTTTACTGAGAGCAGTCAAATGTTGTTGCTATTACTGACAAAAGGAAAGACAGTCACAGAAGGTGGCTGCAGGATAGATCTCCACTGCCCTGTCCTCCAGAGTGACAGGAGGGAACAGTTTGTTTCAGTGGCTCTTACCTTCTCTTACTTTGGTAAGAAGCTCCAAACTTTGTTAATGTTTTGAATATCTCTGGTGGTCTGGTTCAAGTTTCTTTTTTTCGTCTCTAATTTTGGTGGATAGCAGTGGATAACTTTATGAAAAAACAAGACTACACTGATTCCTTCCAATTTTCTTTGGTACAAGTGGAATGTGTGGTGAGAGCATGATCAAACAAGCATTGCTTTGGAAGACTCACCTACTGCCTGGGATTCAAGCAGTGCCCAGTCCCTTGCACTTCATGTGAGGGCAATTAGTGCACGTGCATGGCAATTAGTGCTGCAAATGAAGTTGACACGGGTGTATTCTGCCTCTTTAATGGCTTGCTTTTCTCCTCTGCCAAAAGAGCAACCAAGCAGTCTCAAAGGAACCTGCTGCCTTCTGATATTTAATTTGCTTCAGGCTTACGTTGGCATCCTGCCTCTTTCTTCTGCTGCCACGCCTGGCCCACCTGCCTGCTCTGCCAGCAGTGCTGCAGAGGAAATGATCCCTATTTCTGGAAAATCAGGCCATGACTTGCCCATGTGCTGCAGCTGGGCCTCACAGACATCCAGCACCATCATCTCCCTGATGTGCTCTGTCACTCCTGGTTTCTGACCTCCTTTCAGCACAACATTGGGCTGGTTTCTGATGAGCTGCTCTGCAAGTGGCAGCACCTGGCAAAGGAACCTGCTGGTGGGAAACTGCAGAGCAATTTTTCTATTATTATCTTGAACTAGGTATCACAGAGCTGGGGGCCTTCAGGTATCTGTGATATCCAGTGTGTATTTGTGACCAGTGATGGCTCTGGCTGGAGTATAGATGGCGTGTGTATAAGTCCCATATACATGAAGTGACATGATGTGATTCTTAACCAAAATTTTAACTATTCCAGAATATTTTTCAAAGGAAATGGAATAGGAAAAGTCTGGCAAAAAACTCTTGTAATTCAGTAGTTAATGATTATAAGAAAAGTAAGGGATTAAAATAACAGAAGAGACCTACAAGTCACCTACAGTAGGAGGAGGGCATAGAAGTGTAGATGGGGCATGTTAAATCAATATGAAGTTTTGGTGCAGGCCTTCCTGTATGGCTTTCCTCATTGCACCTTGTACCATGGACCACACATCTAGGTTTGTTTTTGAATGCTTGAAAGGTCATATTTTTAGATTGTCTCTTCATAGGAAGCTGGTAGTTTAGGATTTATATTTTTGGGGTCGAATCTGGTTGTTTCCCCAGAAGCAGGACATGATTGCCCTGGATGGGAGTATGTAGTAACCAGCTTTGCTTTGAATGAATCCTGTAGGCAAGAAAAAGTTCAGCATTAGTCTCTGTAGAATTGTCTTAGACAACCCATCTACTGGAGATAACACACTGGGTTAGTGGTGTTACTTTGGGAGCCTTTTCTATGCACCACTGATTACTGAGACAGTTCAAATGTGGGTCAGTTTTTCTTTCTTTCTAAGTAGAGTTTGCACAGAGTAACATGCAAGCTGTTGCTTTCTAGAAAATGTGGGTCAAGTGCTGTTTTGCTGAGGAAATCAGGAGGTTTTTTACTTAGCTACCATTAATACTCAAGTGCTTCCTTACTTCATTGCACCAAGGTCCTAGGCTGTTGTGCTGATGAATAACACACATTTGGGAAGTGAAGTGTGCATTGAGCCATGATTTTGTGCCATCAGGAGCAGTGGCCTGTGTGATTCACATAGGTGGATGGAGTACATGAAGGATGTGTGAGCCCTGCCACCCCAGCTGCCTTCAAGGCAGCTTCAAAATCCATGAAAAGCAGCTGCCCCAGGAGCACTTGGTGACTTTTGGGAGGAGCAGGGGCAGACAGACAGAAGCTCTGTGGGACAGGACTGCATGGTCCTCCTTGTGAAGTAAGGAGCATGTGGAACAGACTCTGGTTGAGAAGGTTATGGGGGTAGAATATTCACCATGGTGAAAATAATACTGGAGGAGCTCATTTATCCATGCTGGCACTTTCCACATGTGTCATGATGGAATTTTCAAAGAAGGCCCTAAATAAAACAGCTTTATGGAAGGACAAAACAGCATTGTCAGCAAGGCCAAGGAAGCTGTGCCAGCACCTCTTTCCATATCTGTGCTCTGAACTGGTTCATGTTCTGGGGCTGCTGCATACACAAATGTGTGTTAGCATCTGCCTTGAAGGTGCAGAAAAGGGTGTCTGGGTTTTGTTTCCACTTGGCTATGTTTTCTAAAAGTTACTCTTTTTTTTTGTTTTCAGACCAGAATAACTTGTCCTAAGGGAACAGTGTATGGTATAGCAAGATATTTTTTTTTTTTTTTCCACAGCTGTGTTTGTGAGCATTCCCTAGCTTTGAGCCTGGGAGGCTGCATTATAGCCCTCTGCAGTGATCATGTAATCGAAGCTTTGGGGCTGGCTCAGCCCCTTGAGCCAGCAGAATCCCCCTCTGTGCTGGGGTCTTTGAGGAGTGTGATAATCTGGTGGTCTGATCCTCCTGGATGAGTGTGCACAGAGTTTGTCTGTCCTGGTCATGGTGCCAGAAGAAACGGGGTTGGGTTATGTTGTGCAGCATTTCATATTTGCCACAGTGAATTTATGGGACAGTTGTCTTGACCCGTCTACCTTGCAGTACAAAGGGAATGGTTAAGGTTTCCTGAGGTCCTTGGTGTTCTAGCCTCAGTAATGAGGGAGCTTAGGAGGTCTGAGGAAGGAGTAAAGCTTTCTTGCATCCTACTGGATTGGTTAAAATGTGAAATGAAGTTCCCAAAGCCATTATTTCCTGTGGTGCCTTGGCTCTCAGCATGGTATGCCTCAGGCATCTGAAAGTTCCCAAGTGAGTCTTGTGAATTTAGACATCTAAAATCTTCCTAAAGAGCATTTTTCATTGACTAAACAGTGTGACTGCCTCCTCTTGCCTCTAGCCATTTCTACAGAATAAATAATAAGCTTGTGGGCTTCTGTATTTCCTACTGTTCAGTCCAACTTTTGAATGTAGCTGCACTTGAACAGGCATGAGCTGCCTGACCACTCCTGCATACCACAGCATGCTGATTACTGATGTGATCTGCAGTGGAAATTGGTGTGGCAGAGCAGAAAGGGTTCTCACAGCGCCTTTCACTAAACTCTGAACAGCAGACTTCTGCTAGGAATTAAGGAAAATACACTGGACTTGGAGGCTTGGTGGCTGTTTGGTTTTGTTATTCGTGGGAATACAGCTTTAAATTTGAATGTGGGGGAGCAAAAGGGAAGAGGTTTCTACTGGCAATTCTTTGTGTGTTGGACTGAAGAGGAAGGGGCTGGTCTGTGGTGTGCAGGTAAAGGGCGAGCACTGAGAGGGGCTGATGGCTTCCCTGCAGCTTCCTTGCTGAGGTCTGTGCTGCCAGTCCTGCCTGCCTGTTTTCCTCTGTTCTCCACCCCCTCTGTGCCATCCATGGAAAGAGAAGGCTGTGGCAGCCCACTGTGGAGAAGTGAAATATATGGGATAGTGGAGTTAGGTCTGTGGGATCCTGGGAAGGGTCAAACTGAAAATGGGATGCAAAAAAGTGTCCCAAAGAGTGAGGAGACAGTAGAGACCTTGCTGAGATGGAGGAGGCCTGTGGGCCTGCATGGAGATGGCAACAGCCTGAGAGAGAAACCAGGAGGATCAGTAGGATGGTGCATGGGGCTGAGGAGAGACACCTGTGAGATGTCATTTGGGGTTGTTATTTTCAGAGTAAACTTGTCTGTTCTTTTCAAAGCAAGGATCAGTGTTACAATCTGAACTGGATCAAGCAACTTTTAAATTTTCTTCTCTCCCTTGAATAGAGGAAAACACTACAAAGAAGTTGCAATTAAAATGAATTGTGAAGTGTTATCTATTGCTTGCTGAGCAAAATCTCATGAGCTAGCTGAATTAACAGTCTGGTAGTGTGCTGTGTAGGATGCAGGGACGTGCAGAGTCTTGGCTGTGGCACCAGAATGGGCCAGGTGTGCCCAAGACCTGCTGCTCTCTTGGAAGGGGGCTGTGGATTTATGGCAACAGGCTGAGTGGGTAATGACTGTTCAATATTGTATAAAAGGGGATTCAAAGAAGAGGGTGAAGGGAGGAGAGGACAAGGGGCTGAATGGAAGAAACACTCTGAAAATGAGACCCACAATGTCTTGTCACAGAGCTTGTATTGGGACTAAAACAGAAATTTCCTGGCGTGCACGTGCTTGTCCTTTTTTCACATGTGACTTCTCCATAACAAACATCTCTCAGCTGGGACTGACAGGGGAAAAATTGTAGGAAACTTTCACTAAACAACTTGGTGGTAGGGCTACCTCCTGTTTTGAGCTTTTCTGTTTTAAAGGAACCATCTGCTGTATAAGTGTAAACACAGCAGACTCCTAGCAAGCTCAGTCATCCAAGGGTCAGTATCCACCTAATGCACACTGCTGGCAGGGCCCTGTGCCACCACCACCTCTGCTTCCAGGCTCTGAGCCTGTGGAATTGGACAGAGTTAACTTTGCCGATCAAAACTTCCCACAGTGTGGTGGTGGTGGTGATGTCCTCTTGCACGTGCAGAATTTCCAGGAGCAGGCAGCCCCAGGGATGTGTGAAGCTGGAGTGTCCCTGGAGCTGTGGTCACACTGGGTGTTGGTGTGGCTCTGTGGCTGTCAGCACACAGCTGAGCAGCTGTATTGCAGTTTCTCCTTGCAGGGTGTTTCACAGTGTCCAATCTTGTCAGAAAACCTTCAGGAGGCAAAGCTGAGTACTCTGCAGAATACTTTTCCCTTTCCTTGCCCTTGCCCAGCAGCACAGATCAGTAGTCATGTGCAGAAGAGTTACTTGGAGGGCATTGGATCTTGTGTTAAAGCAAATCCTGACTTGGGGTCTTGGGCTTTTGCATAGGGCAGGCTTCACAAGCTTTCTTCCCATGCTTTTAATAAAGTCATGTTTTACCTGTTGAGGCCTCTTGCAGAAGGGACAGGTGGAGGCTGCCAGGGCTAGATGGGGGCAAAGAGAGCTGCTGAGCATGAAGGAGTGACAACTTAGTTCATTCAGACAGGGAGCTCTGATGGAGTCTGGTGGAAGTGCTGGTCAGGGATGTGCTTACCAGATGTGATTTCTCCTCAGCAGAAGGGAAATCTTCTGGCCTGGTTTAATGAACACTATGAACCTGCATAATGTGGCACAGCCACCAAAAGAAGCATCTCCTGTGGCAGAACAAATATATTTTTATGGCATGTGATAAAGATATTTTTGTGGCATGTGGAGACCCAGATCTGGGAACTGACTGGATCTGAAATTACCTGAGGCAGGGGAAGAAGGGTAGTTTGAGATGACACAGGGGAAGACAGGACACATAGATAGCATGCTTGTTAGTGCTTGTGTGGGTGAAATTGTGTTTTGAGTTCAGTGTGAGAGAAACTGAGCAGAACACAGCTCCTAAAGTGGTTATATATGGTTTAATGCATCTAACTAATGGGATCTGACCTGGATTGCATCAGAGTAAAAGAGGAGAAAGCAGTTAACACTTCCTCTGTTAACAGGGAGGCCAGATCATAGGGTTGAGTGGGCCCAAGTCCTCATCATGTCTTTAATTTCAGCCCTGCTCTCTAGCAACTTGTTTTAATTTATCAGTTTCATCTTTGTTGAACTGATGAGGAAATTAATGCATGTTTATAGAGTCCATGCCACAACTGATATGAGGAGCAGCTGGTTAATGTTTAGCAAAGTTCTCCTGAAGATGAGTGGTATACAAGTGCTGTTCTGACTGTACCATGATTACTCTTGAAAGAAAAATGCTGTTTTAAAGAATGCTTTTGTCCCCTTCATCATTGTCCTTACAATTAAACCTTAAATTATCTATATCCATATATTCACCCATTGCCTAGCTAATACAGAATTACAGAAGCAGAGGCATGTACCCCTGCAACCTAAAGAGAGATGTATGTCAGGTGAATGAAGCCTGGAGAGAGCCAAGCTAAGAAGCACGCAGAGCAAAGTGACTCAGATGGCAGAATGCCCCAAAGGAAGCTTTCAACAAGGGTGATTCATTAGCAGTCAAAGAGTCCTTTTTCTTTTCCTGCTCTGCTATATTTACATTTTGAAATGTGTGCACATCTCATGGAAACGGCCTTCCTAGTTAAAGTGTTGTTCTGAATGGGAGAAGGAAAGATTTTGTGCTTTATGTTTGATAGGCTCTGAGGCTCGGAATAAAGCTTTCTTTAGGGAAATACTTGCATGAAGTCTGTAAGGGGTTACTAAAATCTTGTGCTGATAGCATTGTAGTGATTTGGGCTGTGATTTCAATCTGCCTAAAGAAGACACCCAAATTCCAGGCCTGGATTAGGCCAAAAAGGAGAGACCTTGAATTTTTCAGGTAATCTGCACACATTCTGGCTTTTTCAGAGCGTGCTAAAGCATCGTTATACCTGTGAAGCCGTTTGCACCAAGAAATCCCACTGAAACCAGAGTAAATGTCCTACCACGGGGATATGCACAGTTGTGTGAGCCATGTGAACTACTGACAGCTCTCTCTGGTCCTGAAGAAGAGTGTCTGTTCAGAGTGAGTGTGATTCCTGCATGGCACTCCCAGCAGTGTGCTGTGTCATGATTGCAAGGCTCATGCTGCTCATGTGTGAATACCATGAGGTTTCCTGCATCAGTGTTGTGCTGGCAACAGCTGCCAGCTCCTGAATCAGTTAAAGCCAGGCACGATGTGGGCAGCCTGGTAGCTGTGATTTACAGGGCTCTGCTGGATTAGAAAGCCTGTTGTCTATCAACACATTGTCCAGGCAGCACAACAGGGCAAGGTAAGCACTGGAAAAGCAAGGTCAAAGAGCTGACAATACCATATTGTATTGTGTGACCCTGAGCAAGTGGTTTACATGCCTTGCTTCTGCTATTCTGAGTGAAACCAGAATAGTGCTTGCTTTTAGAAAAAATGCTTTATGTTCTGTGGGTGGAAAGCATCCATCTGAGTGTGAAGTATTTCTGTTGTAGAAAGAGATAGTCTCCCTTTCCGTAGTTCCCCATTCCCAGACCTGGTTTTTGGGGAGATCAGATGCACTGGTTCCTTTTGAAGATGAAAATCTCTTTGTAGGTGTTCTGTACTTCATTCATCGTGATCCATCTGGAAATGCATTTCAGAACAATCCATTTTGTTTGTGGCTTTGGCTGGGTTTGCATTCTCCAAATAGCAGAGTGTGGTTGAGGCTTAATATGGGATATATGGCCTCCTTGGCTTGGTTTCAGCACAGGTTGGGGAGAACTTCTCTTTAGGTTTGTAAGGCACTAGAAAAACGTGAGGTATCTAGAAGCAGAAGCTGACAGGGCTGCTTGTAAGCAAGCAGCCTATGTGATATAATTTGGTGGTCTCAGGCAGCCAAAAAAAAAAAAGGAGAGTGCCTTGTAGAGTATCCCAGCAGATAAAAATTATTTGTAGTAAAGGATCAGTTACTGGTTCAGGTTGCTCCTTGAAGTTGTCTCCTGTTCAGTATTGGTACAGTGGATTGTCAGCCTTCACAGCACTGTTTTCTTGCTCCTGCTGGTTCATGATCTTTCTCCAAATTCATAAGCTGTGGCCCAGTCTGCCAGTCTGTATGGAAATAGCACATATAGCTGCCAGGTGAGCCAGCACCTTGTCTTTCTAGGCAACCTGGTGCCCAGAAGAATTGCAAGAATTTAAGCCTGTTTAGCCACAAACTCTCTTATAAGGCTGGGGTTTTTGCCCTTCAATGGGACAGGACCAGATATTATTAACCTCTCCACCTACCTCCCAGCTAGCTTTCCACTGAGTGTCTGCATTTTTAGATTCTGTCTGTCTGCGGTCCAGCCCCAAGACAGTTAATTTTAATAAATAAATAATGATAAAAATAGTCTCTGAGGACTTGGCAGGCAGCAGGCCAGGGAATCTGGGCAAGTCGCCAGCAGCTCTTCCACTTGAAATCTGATGTTAACTCAGACTGCGGCGCTCACATCGGTCTGCTCGGATTCTTTGGAAAGCGCCTTTGCCTTCCCTGCCTCAGATGGAAACTGCCTGGTGCCCAGAGCTGTGGGCTCTGGGGCTTTGCTGGGAACACGGGACTCTGGCCCAGCAGTGCGGGGCAACGCGTGGCTGGAGGCAAAACTCTGTCATGGCAAAGCTCCCCTGAGCAAAGGCTGGGGCGTCAACTCGGGCAAAACTTTTCTAAGTGCCAAAACTGCAGAAAAACCTCAGCTGGAGCAAGTGGGTCGGCCACAAGATGCAAGGAAGGAGGAGGAAACCAGCCTCTGTGCCTTCTGGCACTTGCAGTGCCAACTGCTTAGTCTGCTCAGTCTGCTCTGATTTTTCAGCCAGTGCTGCAATGGGCTCCATTTTAATCCCCAGGGTGACTTAATGATTGTGTGATGTCCCACACCAATCTACAAGTTAAATCTTAGGATATGAGCTGTCACACCTCGTGCCTTTATATTCCCATTTCCTATCATGCGACATATTCACAGCATAGGGTGCCAGGACCTGAAGGAAATCCATCTGAATCCTGGGCAGACAGTTACCTCTATCAAGAATGTCTGGGAAGGTATGTATCTGAGAAAGTGCATGCCCTCTGGTGAGAATTGCCTGCCAGCAGGTGGGAAGGTTTAGAGTAAAAGAGTTTTGTTTTCCCCCTTTAAGAAGAAGTGAAGGGGTTTGGAACAGCAAAGCAGTTTGGACATACCAGAACACAACAATCTTCACACAGTTCTTGCACTATCATGCCTACAACAGAGAAGTCAAAAGTACAAATGCAAACTTGTGCCTTCTCAGCCAACCCTGCCAGAAACACTCCCCAAACCAGCCCTGCTTTTCTCAAGTTGGTTGAGAGCTATTTTAAACCCACCAAAACGTTCAGACTTGCTCCTCTGTAGGCATGTTCCTGAAAGAGTGTTCACAGTAGGAACGGGTGGCAACCAGGTTTAACTCCAGCTCCCACGGGCTTTAAAATCCTCAGTGTGGGATAATCAAACATCCCCAGATAGGCACACACCTGCTGCACTGGTGTGGGCATGGAAATTCTAGCAAAGGCTGGTTTGGGGCATGGTATGTTTGTATCCCTGACAGGGCTGGGCACAGTATCTCTTTTTTCCCCCTTAGCTTTATTTTCTGTGTTAATAATGTTTGGCCTAGAGAACTGGCAAGGTAGCAAAGATGAATTCACTTTATGCAGATTTCCTATTGTGCAAGCCAGTCCCTGGGGATGTGTCTGTCAGTGATCTCCCCTGGAGCTGGGAGTGTAAAATAAAGCTGTTCTCAGTTGGGGGGTGGTTGGCCAGCAGACTGAAGAAGAGGAGAATTATTCAAAGTACTTCTGCCTCCAACACCAGGGACAGTATCAGGTGATATGGGATAATGAGGGAGAGGACATCCCTTTGAATATCTGAGATATCTACTCCATTTTGGGCCATCTAGGGGTGTACATTGTTTCTGAGGGAGGCAGTGTGGGGAATCAGGAGCTACCATGACACCAACTCATTTGTCCAGGACTCTGGCTGCAGTAATGCAGGATGAGGGCTTGCACAGCTATGATGGGTCAAAGGAGGGACACTGAGAACATCCATGGAAAATAGTGTTTCAGCACAGACTAGGATTACAGTTCTGTTTATTTTTTTTCCCCTAACCATGCATTAGGAAACCCGTCATGCTCACTGTCATTGATTTAGCCACTATTTTTATAAAAGCCTGCCAATCTATGGAGGAGGCTAAAGTGAACTCTGAGTGAAACTTTAGGGCTTGATCTTTCTAAAGGAAATTAATCACTCTGAAGCTGCCTTAGAGATTCAGCAGTCTTAAGTCATGTGTGGGGAAAAGCTGGTAAGCAAAAGGCCTCTGGGATGCCTGTACTGTCAGCTACCAGATTTAGGGAGGGAATTTGCTCTGGAAGTGCCATTCCTGTGAGGAGAAGATGCAGAGAGAAAATCAGTGGCCTTAGCTGCATCCCTTGAGTCTTTCAGTTCTTGGGAACTCCATGCCCCTTTGCAGGGTGATTAAAAACAAGGGCCCTTTGTAAATGCTCTTCTAGAGGGGGAGTCCTCAGTTCCTATGACAAAACTGAAGTGACAGGACAGGGCTCTGTCTTCTCCCCTGGCACCAGATGTGCATATTACATCAGTGAAAAAGTGAGATGATCTCCAGGGTTTCAGTGTATTATTGATGGGATGAGAAAATTGCAAGGAGCAAGCCCAGACAGCTCAGAGCTCTGACTGGGTCTCATCATCTCAGGGAGTAAAAGTTTTTCCACAGTAAAAAATTCCTTCTTGGTCTGTAGCATTATTGGACTGATTTGTCTTTTTTGTCATGGAAATACATTAAGTTGAATAACTGTGGTCGTGGCCTGTGACTCTGCATAACCTGGAATGTAATGGATTTCCCTTGGTTTATCAGACATCACAGAGGAAATACGTAAATACAAATTCTGAGAAGACTGAAGTACTTTTTGTAACTGTGTGCTGCAGCAGTTCACCTGGTATTAACATGGACATAGGACAATTCTGGATTAAGACAGGCTGGTTCATTTCAGTTATTTAAGAGTTAAGTACTCAGATCCTGCTGCAGTGCTTGCTTAACTTAATAGTTCATTGACTTTGGAGGGTCTGGGATAATGCTGATAATATCTACTTACAGCTTCTATTCCCTGCATAGTTGGAATGAAATGCTTTGTGTAGGTGTGGGAAGAAGGGCTGGGTGAAATTTTATACCCAAAGGTATAAGGCAGTTATGGAAGTGGGAATCATAGGAGTAGTTTTGGTGATTCTGTGAATCTGCCTTGTCTATAAGATACCCCTATTCCAGGAAAGGATGGAGAGGAGCTCTGCCAGGTCAGCATGCAGGGTGGTGACTCTGAGAGCAGCAGACTGTCAAGTTGAAGACAAAGCAGGCAAAATAATTACATCTTGGCAAAAAAGTGTAATTAGGAAAGAAAGGCCATGGCTTAGATGGCTGAGCACCCCTCCCCCTGCCATGTATCCCAGCCCTTTTGGATGGTACTCCTTGGAGATTTCCACACAGCAGGCTCCACTTGAGTTATCTCTTTCCAAGGAGACACTTGCAAGAAGACAAAAAAATAACAGCTTGTTCTGACTTAAGCTCCCCATGCTCAGGGAAGCCTGCAGCTCATGGAGGTGGTGAAGGGCCAGTTAGTTCCTGGGATAACCCATCAAAACCAGTGCTGTGCTCTGGGGTCCTCTGCTGTTTCAGGAATGGTGGAGGTCAGCTACTTTTACCTTTACCTTTTACCTTACCCATCATTGCTGCCAAGAAACAAACTTCAAAGTCATTGGCAAAGGCTTTTCAGCTGTGACCAACAGCAGCTGTGCATTTCCACTGACAGAACCCATGCTATTTTCCTGATGAAGTTGCAACCACTTGGTCTCTTGATTCAGATAACTTTTTGTCTTATTTCTCTACTCTTTTTCCCACCCTTCTGTCCAAGAGACTGGTCTCTTCTTTCAGCCTCTGTCTCTTTGCCAAGTCATTGCTGCATACAGGGAGAAGGGATTTTGTTTGCTGTGTTCCACCACTATTTATTGTTGGTTTGTTTCCAGTAGCTCTGACTGCATCCCTGTATCCAGATCTTTTTGGTTCATGTCCATCACTTCCGCTTTCATTGTCAATTTTCCTTGGTTTTGTCTTTCCTGTCCCAGTATGTCATCCTGATACCTCTAGCCACCAACTTTTTGGATTCACCTCTCCGGACTCTCTCTCTCTTTCTATCTATCTAAACTATCTTCTAAATGTCCACAGGAGTAGGGAAGATGCTGGAAATTTCAGACAAATAGTTGTGGTTTGCAGGCCCAGAAGGAGAGCTGTGCCATACAGTGCACAGGAATATGGGATAAGGAATATGAGATAAGACTCTGATTCCTGTGCTGGCTGTCACTAAACCTCTGATTTGCAGTGGATGCATCATTGCTGATGAATGTCCCTATCTGTAAAATGAGGAAAATTGTAGAATGCTTTTCCTACTAGTAGTGAGTCCTACAATATTTGGGAAAAGCGTGTTTGAACTTAAAAAAGCATGGTCTTTGAAAAACATAAAATCCTGGCATCATGTAAAAGTCAGCTAGACTGCTGCAGCAGCTGAGCCTAGATCCTAGCACTAGATTCCTAAATTAATGATATTGTTCTAGTGAAATAATCTCAGAGAGTTGCTGAGAATCTCTGAAGATGTGCTTGAATGTTGCAATTAAATCTGTTTACCTTTCATTTACTTGTTTAAGTTGTGTGAAACATGAAAGAGCGTGTCTCCTACCTCATATGGGGTAATGTTTGAATCCTTAAAAATAAAGTAGCTTTTAAAAATCATGTTGAGGTGAACAAAAAAATGTTCCAGTAATCTGTTTCTGGTTTCTCTCTGTGTCAGATTTGCTGTTGTTTTAAATTCAACTTGGATCCCAAATTTTTGCATTTTTGGCTCTCTGTTATATATTTCCTTGTTCAATTCATTTTCCCATTGTGAAATGAGTTAGGAAGTCCATGCTCCAGAGGAGTACGCTGCACAATGTTTCCATCTTGTGCCAGTGCTCATAATTGAATATTCGAGGTAGGGTTAGCTTTTCCAGAGAAATTAGATTCATTTTGGTAACCTAACCCTTGCATGGGAATTTCCTAAAAACGCTTGTTTAGAAACATTGTCAGTACTTAGTGAAGTTTAGTGAAGTTCCCTCCAGTTGATTTGCTTTGCAGAGAATATGGAAGGAAATTGGATGAGGCTCTTCTGCCTGTGGCCATAACATTGGCTGAATACCTTCCCATTTTCCCTTTATTTTCCATTGTTCCACTTTATTTTCCAAATTTATTTTCTGTGTTTGTAATCAAGTAACAATATTGACTGACTGAGGCACTGTTAATTTAAATTTAAATTACCCTTAAAGGGTAAATTAATTGAATAGTATTCTGAGATCGTCTGATAGGCAGTGGAGTGGCAGGTTTCTCTAGAATGTCTGAAAGTCTTTTACCTTTAATTTCTTCACTGCTGGTGACTTATGGCAATTTACCTTCACTACCTGCTGTCAGGAGGTGTGGTTGGTGGTGATACACAAACATTGCATTGAAGGGTCAGGAGGCTACAGGCCCCCAAACCCATAATTGAGAACTAAATTTTAGCTGGCAGCACTTCCCCCTCTGTCTGTGGAAAGAGAGGGAAGTACCTACATTTCCTTCTGGTTTACAGGATGGCTTGTTCATTCTTAGCCTTGCAGGAGAAAGTTAATAATAAACTACTTACAGAGATTTTAGTATTCTGTGTAATTTTTACCTTCCATATTTCCTGTATTGGAAAAAAAAATTGAATTGTATCAATCAACATTGTTATGTGACCTTTAATATAGCAATAGAAACATACACCAGGAAATAAATAAAGGCTGAGTTTGATCAGCCTAAAATAAATGGATGGGAGTCCCTGGTATCAGTATAATTTCTGCAAATAAAAAGCATCAGACATCCAAAGAAACCTTTCCTATGTCTGATCTGGATATATTTGTATAGTTTATAGGCAGATGTAAGGCTCCACCTGAAGGTTTACACAGATAAGATGTGTAGATGCTGTGCAACCTCTTTCACTTTCTTAAGCCAGTGCATCTTGCATGGGCTGAGGAACTGAACAGGCATGGAGCTATTTCAGCCTTCACGAATGCATTATGCAAATGGGATCAAGTTCCCTCTTGAAACCATTAGGATCCTTTCCACTGCCTTTGTAGGAAATTGGGCTACCCTGCAGAGCAGAATAGCTTCTGTTGACAGTTCCACCCTTCACTGTTTTTGAGGTTCATTAATTTTCCTGAAGGAGTGGTATGCTTAAATGGAGTTGGAAATTGGGAACTCTGCTGAACACCACAGGTGCCATTTCCCAGTTTAGAGCTCCTGGGCTTGGCTCTATCTCTAAATTATTGCACATGGATATAAGTCTACCTCAACTGTCCATTCTATTATAATCTCTGCCAAAGTAGGCTGACCTTTGGGACTTTCACCGAAAACTACCTATTTTACAAGGGTTTTTATTCAGAAAAAAAGCATTTATCAGTAGTGAAGAACTGTCTATAGAACTGAATTTACAGGCTTTGGGTGGTGTCTAGTGTGTTTTAATGCCTTTATCTTATAACTGGAAAATACTATTCTTGTGGATTGTGCCATTTTAACTACTAAGGTTAGGAATAGGAATATTTTAAACTCAAAGTATGAAAATAAATGAGAAAATCTGGGCTTAACAGAAGTGCTTTTTATGGAAACCTCTCTATCTTATCAGAATCTGTCCTAGAAGCAAGGTATTCTAATACAGTTGCATTCTTTCAGGAAAAAGAGTGATGCAAAGGTGGAAGCTGGTTGTTGGCTCAAGATTAAATTGGATGAAAGCCTTGGGAACTTAAATGATTATATCCCAGAATGGAACCAGAAGCTCAAATGTAGGCAACACGGGCTCCTTCTACAAGGGAAGTTGCAGTGCAGTGCAGACAAGCAATAGCATTCTGAAGCTTACAGAATTTTCTTGTATTTAAATATGTGATCAGGGGATGCATTTAGGCCCTTGTCCCATTGTGGATCCCTGTGAAGGGAGTTGAAACCACTAACAGTGGGCTGTGTTTCCAAGCTCTTTTCTGTAGATTAAGGCAAGGCTGCCAAGGAGCCAAAGCAACGTGAGGTTTCTTGGAATACTGACATTTCTCCTTCACTGACTTTTTGCAAGTCTTTCAGAATAGCTTCTTGTTTGTGTAAATGGTTTTGTACCAGGCACTTCTCCTCAAACTTTGCTTGTTGATTATTTCTAATTACCAGGGAAACCAGCTAGGCTGCCATCATCCTAAGGTGTTCGAGATGAGCCCACGATAACTCCTGTACAAAACAATATTTTCATCTTCTAATTCTGTTCCCTAGGACAAACTCCCAAATGCATGTACAGAACTTCATTAACTCTTTGAAGCAAATATTTTTAAACTTTCTCTGCTAAAGGAGGAGTAGTTCCTAAATATTATAGTTGGCAAATTGCAATTCTTCTGACAGCAAGATTAGGTGTGAATTTTCTGCAAGTACCTCATTGCAATCAGTTTGAGAATTTTTTTCTTTTCCTTTATTAGATATGAAATTGGACACAATGTATCTATCCATTTTGAAGAGTTTAGAAAATTCTGGAAGTGTATGGTCACATTAAAAGGGAAAGTTGCTTTTGGCTGTGAGACATGTTAGGCTTGGCTTATACCTGGAATTTCTAGCAGCTGAGTATTTATTTTGAAGTATGATGATGGCTTATATCAACATGACTCTTAGCTTGTATTCAGTTGTGTGACAGCATGCAGTACCATTCACAAAGACTTGTGGTTTTATACAAAAATAAAATGTTTTAAGTGTTCTCATGGTAATGTAGTTTCATCCATGCTAAGGAAGTTTCACTGTTTTCCATGAGAGTGGTTGAGCTAGATGTATTCCACATCAGGATGTTAACAAGGCTTTTGTTTCAGGCTGTTAGATTTTCAGAGTTCTTGCTTCAGGAGCAACTATGTGACTCTGTTACATCCAAACCTCTGGTGACCCTCTCATGTGATAAGAGAAGTGATTTATGAAACTGCCAGAAAATGGTTTGTCATGCCCTGGGGCTGCCAGCCTGTGCTCTGGGCACTGGAGCAGGGGTGCTTCTCTCAGGGTTGGTAGGAGCCATTTTCTTAAAAGCCCCATTTGCTGTCAGGAGAAGGCCTGCTGGAACACTTAAAGAAGTGTCTGAAACCCCCTTCTTACTGTGTTAGTTATATTTGAGAGGTCATTGAGGTAACAGAATGATGGGAAGTATCAAACATAATGCCTGCCTTTTAAAAAAGGGGAGGGGAGTTGGATGGACTGGGGAATTGTAGATCCATCAAGCTTCAGTTCCTGGAGAAATCTGAGTGAAATAATAGCACAGCATGCAAGCAGCTAGGTCATAACACAGAGATGGGGAACAGCCAAAGTAGCTTTGCTGAGAACAAATGGCATCCAAACAGTCACATTTCCTTCTGCAAATGCAGTAAAAGGAATTGTAATAATTGTAAAGTTTGTGTCACGTGGGTCAGCTTCTGATTGTCTCATACAACAATCTTGGGAGTAAACAGTATCTGGAGTATATTTTCTCAGTTGGGGTCCAACAGGAGAGACAAAAATGATTGTCTGTCCCAGCACAGTTGTTAAGGAGTCACTATGGAGGAATGCACTGGGTGAAATTCTGTAGGTATGTTTGGTTTTTTTTTTCCTGGAACTGCTTCTACTCAGTGCTTAGCAGAGGAGATAGAGCTATGAAATGAGTAGATGACCAAATTCCTGGAAGAACTGTAAGTCCATCAGAACTGGTGGTGAGACAGCAAACCTCTCCTTGAACCTGAGCTGTTTCCTCTGGCCTCTGTCTGTGAGGCAACAAATAAAATCCAAACTGGTTGTAGTCAGTGATGAGTATCTGTTGATCTTGTCCCAGGAGTGGAGTGGAAATTTGAAGCTGAGGTTAACCAGACCTGCTTTCTGATAAAAACTAAGGTGACCTGAAGGTTACAAAGCTTTTCAGTCATCCCATGCCTTCCCCATATCACCCCACCAGGCTGTAGTGTTTCTGCTGACCCAGCAGACATCCCACATCACGAGAAAAGGCACATTAAACAAGCCACCCCAGCAGACAGAGAAATAAAATTCAGGCACAGATTTGGTCCTTAATTTTTTTGGTTTTGTTTGGGTTTTTGTTGGGGTTTTTTTGTGTTGGTTTTTGTTGTTGTTTGTTTGTTTAGTTTTCTTTTATTCTGGGCTGGACAGCAGCATGCCTTAGTTAAAGTGATATAAGCATCATTACATGGGCTGTTGGAAGTAATTACCATTTACAGTCAGAGACAGTCACCCTTTCTGACAGTTTGATGCTTAAAGCCATAAATTCACCAGGGACAGGAGAAACCAGTCCATTGCCATGTATTTCTTCACACCTTGTATGACAGGCTAGAAACAGCTCTTTGACATGCTGACTTTGTACATTTCCTGCAGCATTTGGGGAGAGCTTGGAACAGCAAGTAGAGATGGATAAATTAATTTTGTTCTAATTGGTTCCCCTCTAATCAGCATATTGGAAACAAGATGCTGAAAAAAATACAAAACAACATGGATTTCTATAGCATTCTTAAAGGATGCTTTTGGGATTCAGAGAACCAGCTTACAGATCAGGAGGTGGTATAAAGCATAAAATATTAATATGAATAGTTTTGTGATACTTTTGTCTTGGCTTCCAAAAAAAAAATCAGGCTCTTTCCTTTCTCTTCCCTTCTTCTTCAATGTAGCTTTCAAAGTATTAGTAATTTCCATTACTTTTAACCAAATAGGACCCTGATACAGTAGCAATTTCAGATAAAATATCATGTATTTAGGCAGGTGGAGGAAAAGACACCTCATGCATTGCTGCCCATTCAGACAGATGGTAACACTGAAAGATTGACCTCTGCCGTTTTGAATCCTCAGAGAAGAAAAAAGTTATAAATATCCCAACTGCAAAATAAAAGCTTTAATCAACAATTGAAGTAAATCTCAGCAAACCAAGCAGTAAGTCTATGGGAAACTACATTTATTTCCCCTGTTGATGGGGAGATGGTGTGGGTTGAGGCTCTCCTTCCAGAAATTGCAGGGCTGGAACCTGAGAACCAGAACCTGGAACAGTCTGGAACAGCTCTGCAAGCACAACCAGCAGGCAGTTTCCTGGTTCCTCAAGGATTTGCAGAAAACCAGTGTCTGAAATGTGTTTATGACCTGGCTCTGCTCCTTTTCAGCCATATAGAAGGAAAAACAGCAGAAGTGGCAGACTCTCTGCAGTGCTGATGTGTGCATTCAGCTGTTTTTAACTGGGTTTCCATGTGCTGCCTTCACTGCTGAATGCTTAAGCAGTAGTTGTATTTCTCAGTGATTTAAATCATGCTTTGGTTGTTGCTCTTGAATTTAGTGGTGAAAATTGAGTAGGTCAGGGGCAGCTCAGCTCCTGTGTTAAAAATTAAACGTAAGTGCATTACTTTTTGTCTTGTACAATGCCCAGCACAGCAACTCCATAACCTGTGAGTAGGCCCTCAGTCTTGCTGTGAGCAGTGTCCCCAGAGACACTGTGTTAATAATATCTATGTTTTAGTGGTAAAGTTACCTTTGAAGAAAACATTGTGAAGATATTAGAGGGATTTTTACATGGATCACTTGTTTTCCCAGTGTTTGTACTGCCTGTTTGGTTGTTTGGTTTTCTTTTTTGTCCAGACTATAAAAATTTGAGGGCAAGCTGCTGCAGGTAATTTAAAGGCATTTTCCTGAGCTCTTAATGTAAAATGCTCTACTGTTGTGTTAAAATTGTTCCCATTTCTGCTTTGTATAAAAGGGGAAATCTTAGTGTGGTCTAGCCCAGAGATGTCCAGCAGTTGCTAACAAAGCTGAAAACTTCAGCTTTACTTTGCCTGTGGTCAGACTCCAGCAGGTCACATCTTGGAGCACACATCTGTTAGGTATTCTGTGCTGAAGGTCTTTGTCCCAAAACCCATGAAGCTTTCCTGTTTGAGCTGAAAGATTTGGTGTGCCAGGTTTTACCTCTGGAGTAGGCATTGCTAGATGGGGGCAGGACACAATGGATGTGCAGCGTCTCTTTTTTTCTCCCTGTTGGCCAACCCAAGGACACCTTACAATTTATTTTGCCTTGGGCACCATAATCAAAAGCTCCCTTTCCTTCTCCCAGGGAAAGGCTGGGGTGAACTATGCAAAGGAGAAAAAGAACCAGCAGTACAATGCTTTGCCTTTCTTTACTTCATGCAGTTTTAGGTGGTTGAATGTGTTGCTGTTACCTAGAACAAAATAAGCTTTCAACTTTGCCATCTGTAGTTGTTCAGACTACATTTGCTGCAGCTGAAAGTTCCTTTTCCTCTGATGGCTGCTTGTGGGCTTAGACAACTTTTTAGCAGATAACAATTCACACTGAAGACCAATGGCAATTAGGAAACTAATTGTTCATACTAAGTCCAAAAAGCTGTGGACCATGACTTGTGATAGAGGTAGAAAGCAGAGCATTGGTGAAATGTGAGGATGAACTTACTGTAGGGTGGTGACTGAACCAGAGTGAGTTTAAAACCTCTGTTTACATATGAAGAAGATGGTGACTGAGATAGAGAAGAAAGCAAACTTTATCCCTATTTCCTCAAAATCTTGCTAAATTGCTTCCCTAGCTATTCAAATTAAGAATTTGGGGTGTGTGTCATTGGAGCAAAACCAGATACTGGGGGGGGCTGAAATACATAATTCTCCTGTACTCCTATATGTGGTGTCTTCACATACCTGTTTGGTAATACCAACTGAGAGAAGGAATATTCCAAAATTTGAGCTCTGTTTATGAAGTAGGGAAAACCAGATCCCACTTTCTGGGGACAAGCAGAGGAAGAGCCAGCAGTGTTGCTACTAATCTACAAAGAGATCTTTCCTTTGTATTCAAGTGGCAAAAATGAGTAATTCATGCTGATGCTGTCTTAATGATGCTGCCTTGGCACTCAGACCATTTCATACTTCCAGTCAGTGGCAGAGCTGGAAGTAGTCCATCATTTCTGGACTCAGTTGCATATTGCTGCTATTAGTGGCTGCTAGCTCCTCTTATTAACATTTCTGAATGTTGTGTTAGTGGAGTCTCGATAAATCATCCCTGAGTTCCAGCCACACCAGTTAAGCTGGAGCTTTCACATGCTTACTTTAAAATGTTTTCCTGAATGTCTCTTTCTTCACCTTGTATCACGAAGAGGCCCTTTTTTATTTCAGGAGGATTCAGACTACTCAGACTACTTTGCTAGTCAAGCAAAACATCTTTAATAGAGGATGAATCTGTGTTTCCCTCTATTGTCACCATGGCATTCAGATCTTTCACATGTGAACAAAGTTTTCATCTCTTAAACTTTTTGCTTTGCAAATTAATTTAGTCAACAAATGCTGCTTCTTTCAGGAGGCTCAATTCCCACTTGGATTTATGTTGTGTTTTATTCTGGATAAGGAACCACGAAATTCTCATAGGGAAGCTTTGAGCTTAAGCACCTTTGATAGAAATAAGAATTGAGCCTTCATGTTTGAATGGTGATCATACAGGTTTTAGCTCTGTGTAAAATCCTTCTGAAGCAGAAACCTTATTCCTTTAGCAGGAGTTTGTTTTCAAGCTGGAATGTAAATCCCACCTGGTAGAAAGGTGTATTTCTGGAGTGATAACTCATTGCCAACATTGAATTTCTTTGGATGGGGTCAGTGAGACACTTGTCTCTAAGGTACAGATGTGCTTTGTGTTTGAGGGCTCAATTACCTGGAAATTCATTATTTCTCCCTATCTTGCATCCAGAATTAAGTAATGTAAAGCAGGAATCAAAGTAGCTGAAAAAACCTCATTGAGGAGCCACGTTCTTTCACCTACCAAGGCAAGGAGAATTGGTAAATTGCTCCTTGCTAAATAGTACTGATTCTGACTTAATCTTATCCAAGGCATTTTGATGTGCAAAACAGAAACAGCTGAAGAATGCATGTTAGGCAAGCTGGAAAAAAAGCACCCTTCCCCTTTGAAATAGATCTTATCATAAGATTAAAGTAGGGCAGGTAATTTCTTTCACTTTCTTCATTTCATGATTGACTTTTATGTCCTAATGATCTGTCATTTTGTAAGGGTGAGGAATCCAGTAACTGGAACTTCTGAGCTTCCCACATGGACAGACAGAGACCCATCTGTGGTGCAGTGAGATAGGCACTCCTGTGTGCATGGGTGCTTACACTTCCCTTTGAAATCCAGAAGAAACACCAGCTCTAGTCCTTGATTCAAGGTCAATGAAAGCGTGATTAGTGTTGTTATCCTTAAGTGCACCCTTTTCCATTAGTTTTTAGCTTTGATGGTAGCTTCAGCAAACTCTGCCTTTATAATGACTCTTCTGTTGTATAAGCAAATGAAGGATATTTCTGGCTCTCATATGGAGAATTAGTGCCAGTCCTTAAGTTACAAAGGGTTCCACTATAATACACTGTTGTTGCACATCAAAATGTTGATGTATTTTACACTTGCTTTCTATAAAATTGTAGAATTGGATTTGTAATGCAACACATCAGCTAAAGACCTTTCCTTGCCCTTTGTGGGTCATCAGTTGTTATGCTTTTTTTTAGGAATTCCTTGCTGTACTTTCAGAATGTTCTCTTGAACATTTCAAATGAGGACAGAACAATCTCCACCAGTTGGCTAAGCAGCACTCTTTTTCCAAGGTCCCTTCTAATATCGTCCTGATAACAGCATTTTCTCTGCCTTTGTGAGGAAAAGGTCACAGTGGTGGAAACTGTGTGTTTGTTCTCTTGTTTCTAAGCTGTGTTATTCTTTCTTTCTTGTTGTTGCTGCTGACAAGATGGTTGCCAAGCCACTTTGTCATCACTTCTGCATCTTGACAGAATACAGGAGCTGTCCCAGATAACAGGAGAATATGTCCTTCCAGCAAAACCTGAGTGACTTTATCCCATCCTGGATTTAAACAGACCTGACATATTCTGTCCCTGTTTACAAACTGGATGCTTCAACAGGACTCTGTCAGAGAAATAGCTATGTTTCTCTTACTAGAAAACAAATGTTTCATTTTAGAAAAAACAGAGCTCAATGCTGATGGCATAATCAGTAATGAATCTTGGTAAGGAGCCCATGCTGTTTATTGCTATCTGTCTTAAGCCTCTGATATTGCATTGTGCTGCATGTTGAAAGACAACAAACTGAACAGAAACTGTCTGCTGGGGCTGGTACACTGAATTTGGGCAATATAATTTCACATTGCATTACGTGTATAGTTGCTCTAATTGCGGGAGGAGAAGGAAGAACAAAGAGTGAATATAACAAACTATTGGCATCATTATCTTTTGTCTACATCCCTGTGCTACAGCCAGTTACATTAATGCAAATGGTAAGAGCCTCCTTTGATGCTCTTATCAGTCTGCCTGCAGTTCCTGTGCCCTGATGACTCCCAGCAGTCCATCGAGAGGCACGCTCCGTGTGTAGCTTATCCTTGGAAGTCATGATCTCCTTCACAGCCTCTTTCCTTCATGCATATACATCAGTGAAGCATATCTGTTTGACTTACATGTGGATTCTGGGCTTTGCTGGTTTGGCGTTTATTTTTCACTTAATGCTCAGTGAAAAAGGCATTTCATAAAGCTCCCTGTGTACCTCAGTCAGGATGACACATCTGAGATGCTGCTTCCATGCTAAACAGCTGTGCAGCATTACTGATGCTCTACCAGATGCTCCAGGTGATTTTATGCTTTCTTAGTCCCTCAGAGATGCTGCCTCCTTATGTACAGTTTCCAATCTCAAAGTTATAAGGTGATTTTTATAACACGCTTGATCTTAGAGATGAATTTCTCTGGGAAACTATGGCAGGATGTGGCGTTTACCATCAGTCATGAGGCTTACACTTATTTGCTTGTGCTACTACTAACAAGGGAGCAGCTGTCTCTGAGGGAAGACAGATGGGCTTAAAAAGTCTGAAGAAAATCTAGGTTGGTTTTTTACAGAGAAAATATTTTTAAAATTGAAATATCTGAGACTACCTTTTTGAATCACAAAGCATAACACTTTTTCTCAAAAACTTGTCAAAATTCAACATCCAGTTGACTCAGGTTTCTAAAATTGTTTCAGAAGATTTTAGAGAGATTATCAAATAAGAAGATTTTCACTGGCAAAATGATGAGATAAATATAAATTGAAGGAGAGGAGAGAGGAGAAAATAGTATTCAGTAATGCTTTTGCAGTGTTTTTTATTTTGCCATCTCTTCAAAGTAATGTAAAGATCCATAGCACTAGAGATGAGTGGAGAGAGCTGCCTTTAAAAGATGAAGACTCATCACATGCTAATTTATTGCCATCATTCATCAGAATTGCAGGCTGCTCTCCTGATTTTTTAACAGCCTGTGCAATTGCAATAACCACATCCATAGGGAGGAGAGCTGGGTGAGCCTGGATGTAGTTCCAGGCACTTGAGATGTTTAATGTTTCTTGGAATGATCCCTCGCACTGAGCTCTCCCACATCCATGGAAGTGTTTTAACCATGGGGCTGTGATGTCATGTTTTCCTTCTGCTCCCATGGTGTTTGCTTTCTGACTGCATTTAGGGAGTGCCTTCATCTAGATAGTGCAGGAAGGTGGGTACCATAATTGTAGATGTTCTTTAACTGAGTAGGGCATCTTCCATTTTTCCTGGCTGAATAAACTGTTAATTAAAGCTGAGCAGGGACAGCATGGCCTCCTTCTTGTTTGACACATATGCCAAAGGAATCTTCAGAGTGAACCTCGTGTTCAGTGCTCAGTCAGGCATCTCTCAGTCAGGGTCTCACATCCAGTGCTCAGCTCTCATTCCAACACCTGTATCCTAGGGAGCAATGGAGACTCAGAGACATTCACATGCAAAACTGACAGTGGGATGTAGGTGACTCCTTGTTATGGCATCTGAGTCTGGAGCACCACTTTTCTGAAATACCCAGTTCTCCCTAAGTGACCATGTTGGGAACCCAAACAGCTGGTTCTGTACTTTACTGCCTGAGCTGGGCTTATCAAATGTGCTGCTCTCCTCTATCAGAGAAGACAGATAAAGGAAACCCCTGCTACTGATTACTTACTTGACTTCACTACTTTATGGTGTCAGTCCTGAGGGACTTGGAAATCATGTGAAATAACCTAATAATACCTGGCATTAGGTGGGGAGGATCAGAAGGGGCAGAGGCTGGCATGGCATTTCAGGAAGTTTGGGCTTCCAGGAATGAGTTTGCAGGTAACTCTGAGCGTTCCACAGCAGAGTGGCAGTGTGCAGCCTGAATGTCAGCTCTCTCCCTCTGAATGTTTTAGCACCTTGGCTTGTTTGCATCCATGCCTGGGGGAAAACCTGCTCCATCTCAGAGCTGAGTCCTCTCTAGCAGTGATGTGGGTGGTGTGAGCTAGTGAGTAAGTGACACCACAGAAAGATGACACCTCCCTGCTACATGACATGGAAACTCTGGCTTTGTATTTCCCAACGGGCAGCAGCAAGGGATCTGTTGTTTTCTCAAAATCACCTGGGGAAAAGGACGTTACTTTCGTTATGATAAGTGTGCTTTAGAATTAACAATTGATTGTCTTCTACATCCCGTTATTTTAAGTGGACTGACCTACTCATGTCCTAAACGATCTTTATTCTGAGTTATCAAGTCTTGGTGGCTGCAATAAAGACCTTGCCTTTGGCTTACCTCTCTCTGTTACCAGTTGGGTTAGTGGATTGCTCTTAAAAACTCTGTTTTGCTGGGCAAAGAAATTAATTTTGTGCAGATCTTTGTTTTGTCTAAATGAAAACCTACTCACTGTAAAAGCTACAGAGTTCCTTGGTAAAATGCTAGAATAAATTAGGACTATCCAAATGTCTGTGCATGTTGATAATATGGCTGCTGTCTCCAAAAAGGCTTGATCTTTAGAGGGACAGTTGGGTGAATATGTGAATTACTATTTCTACTGGAAAATAAGGCCCTGTGTAATTATTTGGCAGTGTTTCTGTGTCAGAATGGTGTCCTTTAACTTTACAAGGGGGATATTAAGACAAGATCTTGCGTAACTGTTGATTGTGGGTAGGTTGAATATATCTTTTGATAAGTACAGCATAGTGTCTGATGATAAGGAATCTGAAATTTAAGAAGAGGGACAACAAGGAGCATTTTTTCTGGCCAACAACCAGAAGATGGATTGTTCCATGTCCATGAAGTCTTTAATAAAGAGGTTGGAGTACTGGAAATGTGATAGCAGGCTTGGCTGTAGGGAGGCATCAGTGTTTTGCAGTGGAAAATGTTATGCTTCTATCTCAGTGGTACTGGGGTGAAGCTTGGAAGAAAGATGGGTGACGTGGCATTGCCCAGTAGCTGGCTGAGTGAAGGTCATGGTTTCCCTCTGAGCAGTGCCAAAGAGCAGCCTTTCTTTTCATGTGCTGGGAACTGTGTGTCGAGGGCCAATGCTGCAAGTTCCTCTTTTAGAAGATTTTGCAATCCCATTAGAGAACTGAAAGGCTGTTGTTCTTGGATAAGATTTCTTTTGTGACAAAGCAATTCCATGCAAGCTGAAGGTTGTTTTATCTGCCTAGTGGCAGATCCCAGAGTCTGCTCTCTGAAGGAAGCCACCAGCAAAGCTGCCTTCTTGGGCCCCAAGGAAACAAGCAGGAGACAGTGGTCTCTATCCTCAGCAGAGGAGCAGGTGAGTGGTAGATCTGGAAAAGGGACTTGCTAAGCCAGTAAGGAATTTGACTAGAATCAGACTGAGAGTCTTAAATACTTTGCGTATTCTGCTGTTGATTCACTTAAAATAGGCTTTTCTTTTAGATAATGTACAAGGTGCTTGAGCCTTTGGTGTTTAGCTTGGTTATCTGCCTGGTGGAGTTAGTGTCTTTCTGCATGTGGGTAATTTGGATGGCTCCTTGTGGGTGCTGAAGAACAGAAGTTATTCTGCAAAGCTGCCTCCCTAAAAGTAAGTTATATTTACTTGATGATTCAGAGCTTTACATGGCACTAAGAGCAAGTGACTTAGAATGGGCTTGGAAAAGAATTCCTTTCTGCTGGATTGGAATGTGCCTGGCTAGCTGAGAATGTTCGCCTTGACATTAAAAGAGGAGTCACTCTACAGAGAAGAGAACGGATCCTTGGAAATGCAAAGGCGTTTTGAGCTTTTTCTGTTCTTTAGTAGCTCTGAGACCTGGAGACAGGCAAATACACTTGGCAAGCTTAAATATATGGATCGCTGTAAATTTTCTTTTTACCCTCCCTTTATGTGTACTATGCGTTGTTTATATATGGCAACCACATCAGTGAGGAACAAGCTCCATGAATTGTGAGCAGGAGATGTGATAATAAAGAGTCCAGACTATCCAGTTAGACATCATTAACTTGGCTCTTTAGCAGCCTTTCAGTGTTGGAGTATCTCAGTGCTAACCATGTGCTCAAAATCTATTGATATCTGCTCACTCTCCTTCCTTCCTTCCTTCCCCACTGCACTGCCATAATGTGATGCATCATGAAAAATGGATCAGTGCAATTATTGCTGACACTCTTGCTTGAGACTGTGAAGGGCACATACTTTCTGCTACTTGAGGTTTCTCTGTCATCTTATGCTCTGAAACAGAGCTGGCACTAAACTGAGTGTTCATTTCATAATTTGTTGGGTTTAGCCTTGTTTCCATAGGAAACAAGCTCACAAGATGAAGCTCCTTGTGCATATATTTTCCTTCCTTCTTCTTTTCCCCTCCCTTTTTTAACCCATTGGCCAATCACAGCCAAATTTTACAGGCTGGTGGAAGTCTCAAGGATAATAGTGTTACTACAGATAAGCTTCTTCCTATGAGCACTGAAAAATCTGCCTAGGGCACAGCCTTGCAACACTGTCCCAGCCATGGGAAGAGCTTTGCTGGCAGCTTGTGCTGTGAGTTATCACTGAGCTGGAGCTGCAGATTCTCAGTAAATCACCTCCTTGATTCCAGGACTCAGGGAATTACATCTCCCATATCAACTGGCAGAAATACCTATGTTTGTAGCTTGATTTACATTAGGATTGTGTTTATGTGCAGCACTCTGTAGTGTGAGGACCTCCTGTTGGAGGCTAGACTGAAAGCCAGCTAATCCCAAGGCTGGGATCTCAGAAGGGCCTCCTGGGTATGTGTGTGCTGTCTCTGTCTCATCCAAACAAATAAATAAATCCTCCTTCAGTTGTTCTTACTGTTTAAAATCTCTAATTTTTATTATTACATCTTTATTCTTTGCAAAATAGAAATACTGCTGAACGATTTTTCAAAGCAGAAGCAATCCTAGTTATACTCCTGGGCTTTACAGTTTCATCTCCATGATGCATAGCCTCCAAGTGATTTTTTTGTCTCATTTCTGCTCTTCCCCTCTCTTGATATTTTAAATAATTCCTGGGAACTTGAGGTTTTCAACCAGATATTTTCTCCTGATTTTTCGTTTAATGTCTCTTTAATTATTTCAAGTACTTTGAGAGCTGTTTTCACTGTACTCTGCTTCAGGCCTAAAATGCTGTGTAAAACTAAGACTTTGTGATGAAAAAGCTGGTTTCAGTGGCAGTGTCTGGAGGGATTTCCATTTTAAGTGTTGAGAGTACACTGGGATGTTGGTGTGAGCAGCTCTAAGCCAGTGTTTAGTGTCTACCAAATACAGAACAGTTGGGTCTTTAATTAAAAACGCTGTTCATATACTAAGACCTAAGTTTATTTCTTTAGGCTTCCCTCCTTGTGTTTGTTTCACACTCACCACTGTGATACCTGGAAATGATACAGACCTAAGCCCATCCTAGTGCATCACAGCCTGAATCCTCCCTTCTGCACCAGTAAGGAAAAAGCAGCATCTTCTTTCAGCTCATGAAATCCCAGTTCTTTTTTTGATCTCTGCTTCATCTTGGCTCACAGTGCGCATTGATCAAATACATTTCAGTTTCTTTTTTCCATTCTGACTTCAGTTTCCCTATGTACTCTTCGTGTGATCCATAGAACCGCCTCAGGATGTCCTGACTGTGATGGAATTAAACAGTTTCTGTAAAATGAAAGGCTCAATAATAGGAACTTGTATTATGACGGATGAAATTGGGATATCAGGATTGTCTTAAATTTGAGTATTGCAAAAGCCAGGTCTGTATTAGCATTACTCAGCAGGGAGATTCTTCATAACCTGTTGCACTGTTGCTGCAAGATATCCTTAGTTTTTACCTTCGCCATCAAGAGGAGGAAGTTGAAGGAAGGCACTCAGAATATCAATAATGTTTGGTTAAGTACTTTTCTTTATGGTGATTCTTACGGTGATTTATGACCTCCCTCCTTCCCCCAGTTGATAACTGTATTGAAGACAGGCAAAGTTTGTCAATCTTGCATTACTTTAAATGAGGTGAGACATCATTCTGCATCTCGGCTCAAGGTAAATGAAATTCCCTGAGCTTTACATTTTTAAAAGTTAGCCCCACAGAGCAGCAGTGAATGGGAGACCAGATTCTGAATAACCAAAACAGCCTTTCCTCTTCCTGCTTGGACACCACCAGCCTTGCACAGCCTTATCCACTGCTTCCCCTGTTTTGTAAGGCTGTGCTGATCTCTGCTGATGGAGACTCACAGTGTTTTGGACGAGTCATGTGGTCATGTTCTTCTCTTAGTCATAACAGGAGAACAGATGGGTTTCTTCCTTTGGGCCTCTCTGGCAAGCTCAAGGCTCAGTCTCACTTTCACTCTGTCACCCAGTTATGTTCCTGTGTGTGCTCCACTGTAGCTCAGCAGAGATGTCCTGAAATCAGAGTGACAGAGCTGGTGTTTCAGCCCAGGCACATGGAACTGCGCTTGCATGTGCTCAACACGCTGTGGAAGTTGCTCAGCTTTGTATCACTGTACAAACATGAGCCATTTTCTGTCCCAGAAAAGAAAAAAAAATTCTTGAGATGCTTTTTTTTTTGTGACAGAACAGCAGCAGGAGAAAGGAAAGCTAAATCTTCTGGCTTGCAGTTTCTCTCTTTGCTTAGTGGTGAGAGCTGCTATAAGTTGTCAAATTGCATGTCCGCACTTGAAGTTTCATGTTGGTGGTGCCTAGAGAACAGCCTTACATAAGGACCTACGTGCAATTCAGTCTTTGTCACACCTTGTTGACTGTCTATCCTCTTCTTCATAACTAGTTTTCTGTTAGTTCACATGAAGGCATTTATTTCTCTGGCTCTGCATCATTCATCAGCTGTTCTGAGCATACAGCTCAGAACAAGGTGCACAGTAAAGTGTTGTGTAGTGTATTTAAGCATGAGAAATTTTCAAATGCAATGTTCTTAGGCTGAAAGAGCTGGATGTTTCTTCTCTACATTTTTTAAATGACTATGTCTCTTGAAGTTTTAATGGGGAATTGGTTCCATATAACAATTACACTGAAGTTTCAGAGGCATAAGGTCATGGTTTACTTAAAATGTCACTCTCTAAAATACACTGACATTCTGCTTTAGTTTTTGATGAGTATCACTCTATGTTTCAGCTTTCAGGAATCTTTTATTTTCATTTCAGTGTCACTATGGCTGGCTTGCAGCCAGCTTTCACAATTTTGAAGGAATTATTAAGGAGAACATCCTGAAGATAATAGCATTTATGAGATAAATTAATAATGATGTGGTATAAAGCTTGTATTGCAGATAGTTTAAGAGCAGTGCATTATTTGCTAGCAGAAAAATCACTTCAGTGTAGCGTGTTCCAAATGACTACTAATAAAAGGAATCTGCACCACACTATGACATGTTTAGGCTTTGGAGGCTCTAAGCTAAAGTCTTCAAATCTGGGCTTTCTGTTCATGTAAAATTGGTGTTTGCTACTTTGCATCCTAATGTAAAATTTAGATGTTGTTCTGACTGCAGGATGTTGATAGTATAGGAATCTCACCTTCAGAAACATGAGAGACAAAAGGACAGGTATTGAATTGCTGCAAACTCACAGCTGGGAAAAGCCTGCAAAGACCAAGTCATCATCTCTCATGGTTGTGTTCAGACTTACAGCTTTAACTCCTAAATGACATATTGTGTGAGTCCCAACCAATTTTTGCTTTAAGCTAGGGTGTGTACTGATGAATGAGAGAATCTTCATGTGAGATACTCAGTTTAGATTAAAGTGGGTCCTAAATGATCGTTAATTACTGTTGTCCTTTCTAAGCCATCACAATAAGGGATTACCTGTGTGGTAAAAATGTGCCTTCTGTTTCCAGCTTGAATATCCTTTTTCTGAAGTTCTGATGATTGGGATGCCTCAATGGAAAACATTCTGATGGTGTTCTGCCTTTAGCTGCATGACTCAAAGCTCTGTGGCATCAGTGCTCTTTTCTGCATGTGAATAATTGTCTCTCCATCTTGCTTTCACTGAGCTGCGCAGATGAGCTCCTTGTGATCAGTTCTCAAGATCTGATCATTCTAGTAATTTTTCCTTGAAACCTTTTCAGACTTTGTCTGTTTTTGTGTAGGCTGGGCTTTGCAGTAGGAGGGGGCTTTTAATAAAAGGCATGCCAGGACAGTCCTTCTACAGTGCCAAGGCAACCAGGGGCCACTGGGCCAGATACAGGACCCAGACTTCCCCAAATTGTACTTTATTGCATTGATGATCACTGGACTGTTGTCAGGGTTGAGATCCTCAGCACAGAGAGGGGAATACTAAATTCCCAGGAAAGTTTATATGAATTTTTGTAGTGGTTTTTTGTTTGGTTTTGGGTTTTTCTATTTGTTTGTTTTTGGTGGGGGATTTGTTTGTTTGGAATTTTTGTTTGCTTTGGGTTTAGTTTGGTTTGCTTTTTTCATTCTTTTTTTTTCTTTTTAAAGAAATGTGGAATATGCCTTATTAGTTCAGCATACAAATGGGAGTAATGTTGTTGCTTGAGCTAACTGCAGGTTTCCAGACAGTACATGTTTCTCATGATGATAACAAGTTGATTGACTGAACTATTGCAGCTTGGAGAAGATGCTTGATTTCTAAGCAGCATTATCTCCACACCCTTTTCATGCAAAGTTCTGATTCACAGATCAAAATCTTGCTTGAGACAGGTCTTAAAAGGCATGGTACTGATCTTAGTGAATTTGGGGAACTGTTTCATATTAAGTTTGTGTGTAATTGGGAGCCCTATTTGAGAAGTAGAAAAAAAAAATGCTTATGAAAAAAAATACATTGCTCTGTAGGTTTACTGAGGAATAAAAACCAGTTTAATGTTATTTTCTAGCATCTCGTCACAAATACACAGCTTGAAAAACCTCGTGTTAGGGTTTGGTTTTGAGGTTTTTCTTCTATTTTCTCCTCCTCCCTTCCCCTCTCTCTGCTGGCAGGTGGTCATTTGCCCTATGGTCTTTATCAAGTATGGAAATGTGTGGGTGATTTCATTTCCAAATGGATTCAGAAGAGAGCTTCCACCCACTCAGAAATGACAGTCACATGGTTTTATTAGCCTTCAATTTTCACAAACTTGCAACTCCTAGTGGCTTAGAGAATTGCTCTTTGAAACAGAAAGGCATTCGGATGCTTGGCTAACTAAGTGATTCAAGCAATTGAAGGTGTTTTTGTGCTTCTCCTTCTCCCCTCTGCTCTCTCCCTAAATAAAGGAGCAACTTATTCCACAACTGTATTTTAGGCTTTTAAAAATCTCTGTGGGGTAATAAGAGCCATTGCTGCCTTTTATGTGTGAAAATAACACAGCAAACAATTGATTCTAAATTAAAGTTTGGAAAAATGAGTCAAATCCCTGTAGAAAAATAACACGCGGCTGAAAATGCTTCTTTTGTAACAAGGTAATGTCAGATTTCAGAGTTCTGAGTCAATGAAATTGTCATTGAGTCAACAAAATGTGCCAGACAAATGTGTAGTTTTACTGCTTTTTTGCCCTGATATAATTTGAGATGCATTTTTTAAATATCACCTTATTCTCTCCTGCCTTTAATTCCAAATGATCTGCCAGGCCTGCTAATTGAAATTTCCTAAAGTGCTAATACAATTTGTAAAGATGGTAATGTTCAGAAAGAGGCGACTCTTTGGCAACTCTTGCAATTCTGCTTCTTACTTTGACAGCTAGGAGAAGGGTGTTTGGTGTCAGGGCTAGGTTAGTAGGATGTTGAACAGATGGTAAATGGCAGTGCATTTTTAACAGTTCTGCAAATGAAGATCTAATTCTGGTTTTACGGGTGAGGGGAGACAGACACGGACTAATGAAGCCCTGCAGCAACTCAAGGTTACATTTGAGATTCCAGATCTGTCTTGTGCTTGTAGACTGTTTTGCTGACCGTATGTTTCAATATTTTCCCCCCAAAGAAAATTTTTCTCTGAATAGGGTAATCTTTTCCCTTCTGTCCATAGCAGCTTACTGTCTCCAGTTAAAAGAGTTGCTTAGAATTAAATTCATTACAACAGATCATTTTCTGAGGTGGCAAAACACTGGGAAAAGCTCCTGGGCAGTTATGGAGATAAATGGAGACCCCCAGACCATGGGGAACCACACAGCAGGGAGAGGCTAAGACTTTTCAATCCTGTGGAATTTCACTAGATCTCCAGGCTTTCTCTGTTTCACATTTCTGTATTCAAAAACTGCCACAACAAAAAACATGTTCCACAGGGAAGAAGAAAAATTAACTTTCAGGCAGTGAAATACCATGCCTTTTGCTGCAGAATCTCACTGCTCTGAATTTAGAGACAGAAATAAATGTCTTCATAATTGGCAAATAAAAATCTGAGCCCCTTCTTGCAGTATTTTTTAGGTGTAAAAATACTCCTTTTATGGTCAGGCCTGTATTCATCTTCCAACAAAACACAGAAACCTTTCCATGTGTAAACTCAGCCCTCTCAGCTTTGGTGAGGTTGTTCAGCCCTCACCATCTGAGTGCCCCACTTGCCACCGCTCTCTTGTAAGGCAGGGA
Organism: Dicaeum eximium; assembly: GCA_013396995.1. NCBI lineage: Eukaryota > Metazoa > Chordata > Aves > Passeriformes > Dicaeidae > Dicaeum > Dicaeum eximium. The sequence goes on along the minus strand of VWZP01001440.1, from coordinate 5,265,240 downwards.
GAGAGCAGACAAGTCACACAAGCCATGGGGGAGATGTGGCTGCTCCCTTGGAGCCACTGCTGGTACATAAGGGTGTCAGGAGGCCAGACACACCCACAGGTCAGCCAGTAGGAATGGAGAATTCAACTAAAATTCCTCCCAGGAGGGAGCTACTGGCCCTTGCTGGCAGGTCACTGCACTGTCCCTGGGCTACATTTCATGCCTGCTTCGAGCTCTTGGGACTGGCAAAGAGGGAAAGGGGAAGTAGGTACAGCTCTGCTGTCAGTGCTCCCTCAGACTCTCCTGAGGCCCCAGCACACACAGTCTGCCATTCCCTGCCATTCCCTGCCATCCCCTGCCTTCAGCTGGCACCTTGGCAGGTGCAGGTGGGAGGGGTCACGAGGGACAGGCTGCTTTCCTACCTACTGCTGGTCCCTGGGCTCACCTCCTCCAAGGCAGACAGAATCTGGCACTTCTTTGGTCTCTTTTGCATTACTTGGGTCTTCCAGCTGGTGTGAGAAGTTACAAAATCCACATGGTTAAAGCTGATGAGGAATCATTCATTTCTTAATAAGCAGAGCCAGCCCCATTTGGGTGAAGAACTCTTTCTTGAGCAGGGACAATTAGCAAGGCAGAAACTGGATAGCCAAAGGAAAGTCAGCCTTGTGAGGCATTGAAGACAAGCAATACCTTTCCTTATGTAAAGCTTTTCTAAAGCAGTTTATCCCAGGCTGGCTGTGTTCACCTCAGAGCATGGCAAAGGATACACAATGCTGTGTCTTGTTTCATACCTCAGTACTTTATGATATTGTACAAATCAGTACCAGTCCTTTCACCTTGACTCCACACAAAATAAAACAAGTCATGGCAGTGTGCAGGTAGTTGCTGGAGCATTTCTTTCCCATCCATGATGCTGTTTCCTCAGACAAAAAGTGGCACTCAAAAATGGACCAATGACTTGAAGTACATACAGCTGTATGTATAGGAGAAAGCTGGTGCAGGATTGGCCCTTAGCATGAGGCTTACAGAGATGTCAAGGACACTACAATGCCCTTGAGCCAATTTATTAAAGTATTTGCTTTTCAAAAGTTCAGGCAGCTGAAATGAGAACAAATTGCATGAGAGGAATAGGCTGTGTCCTGATGAAGAATAAAACTCCTCTTTCATCTCAGTTTTCTTTGAATGAAGTCTATCATTGCTTGCAGTTGCTAACCAGCAATGTTCTTCCAAATCACAATGGGAAGGGCAGCAATAAAGTTATTAGCCATGTTTGTGCAATGTGTCACGGATGCATCGTGACTATGTTTTGTGTGCATTTCTCTCAGGTGATGGTAGGACTTCAATTATACAAATAACTGATATCCTAAAGCTATAAAACATGTGTTGCTGGTAATTCTGCTTATCAGCACAGGACAGTTATGCCTTGATTTATTACTTTAACTCGAGTTGTTTGGCAGCAATGCTGAAAGATACTGTATGCACTTGCCAAGGTCTCCTAAATTATGAGTATCATAAAACAAATCTTTTTATTTATTGAGAAAAATGATTGGAAAATTAAAAGGTCAAAATTATGGTATGAAAAACCATGAACAAATATTTTATCGGTTTCATGTGACAGGTCGTCCTGATATTTGTTTGTAAGCCATAAAACAGCACTGATCCTGTTTGGGGAATAATTTGCTGTAGTCATTTTGAGAGAAGCTGGCGTATCTCAGCCTTTTCATATGTTAAAGCCTTAAAGAAATCCAGTGGTGGTTATGGTACTGGGAACATATGCTTCACTCTAATTCTGAATACAGAAAAGGGAGAATGATGGGTAGGAAGAAAAACACTCTCTGTTATCAAAGAATATGGAACTATCTCTGTTTCTATATGTTTTGTCATAACATGTATAGATTGGTTAAAATCTTCTCTACATTTTCTGCAGCATGGCCTTAAAAATAATGGGTTGTAAAGAATGACTCCTCTAAGGTACAGTTAGCTCCTATTGTTTCTTTTCAAAAGCTTAAGAATACAGTTCCTGCATGAATGCCTGGATGGTGCTGCGTTGGTTGTGAGCGAAGGCTGTGAAACAGAATTTCTGGTGCACAGTGGAGGAGTTATTCCCACAGGAGAGTGGAGAAGTACTGCAGACTTCCCTGTGATGTTCAGCACCATATTCTGCTGGAAGTTTTTCTTCTCAGTAAGATCAAACCTGTAACTACTGTGGCAGACAGGGAGTGTACCTGAGTGTTCTTCTTAAAAATTATGTTGAAGTCATGAAGTTGAGTACATTTGCTTGAAGGTGACTTAAGATTTAGTTACTATTATGTAGACCATCAATAGTGTTCAAATGACAACAATTCTAAATACTGAGACAATGTTGAGGATAACACATCCATTTTGGGGCATTACTAAACTATAATTGGTGAACCTTTGGGAGTCTGTGTGCATGCAGCTGTACAGTGCTACAGCTGGAGTATGTGATGCAGGGAACTGTCAAATACAATCTGCTATGATCTCTCCATGTTTTTGGACCATGTCCATTGGTTTTCCTGTCTCCATCAGGTTTAGAGTTGTTGAAGCTTGTTTCTCAAGAGGTAAACCAAAACACACATCTTCTCATAATTTTTTCAGTAAATGAACTGTCTTCCATGCATGATTAGTCTTAGCTGGTAACTTCTTTTAGGAACCAAATCACCTGGTAGGATGGAAGGGACTGAAGTCATAATAGTAGAAGGGAGTAAGTTTTTATTGAAGATGCTCCTTTAGCTGGAGAAGCAGAGAGCTAAATCATTTGACAGTACTTCAGTGAAGCTTGAGGTATTTGGTTTCTTATTAATTTCTACTATGTTTATCTGAAAGCTGAAGATGCTGATGAATCTGAAAGGACTGAATAAGTCCTGGGAACTTTCTTGGATCAGTTAGTCACTGCATGTGTACACATGCCAGCGTGTAAAGTTGTATTGGGCTATTTTTAACAAAATGAGTCAAGGAACCTGTTATCAGAGAAATGAGCACATTCAATGATTAAGCTTTGGTTGGTGAAAATACAAAGGAATATACTATTCCATGAGACTGCTTGTACTTAGTGGGTTTTGTGTTGCTGTGATAGAGGTGAGCGTCTTGTATCTGATTGAGGCAGATAGAAATACATATCTAAGTCTTATTCCTTTTAAATATGTAAGATTCAGGAGATGGAGAAGTTCAGCTTTCGCTTCTGGTATTTCTTTTGATGTAAAATTCACATGAAATAGAGAAATCTGACAGTAAGGTACTGATACAGAGAAAGTCTTACAATGGATTCCTCTGTCTCACTTGGCAGTTTAATCAGTGCAGCAAGTCTTTTTTAGTCCCTATTTTTTGTTGGGTTTTTTTTTGTTTGTTGTTGGGAATTGTTTTGCCAGTGTTTCGCTGGGTCTGTATCTGTCATCTTCTACCTGGGGAAGTGTCTCAAAAGCTACTCCTAACATGGTGTTTACAAAGGCTCCCTTGGAGGCACAAGAATGTTGGCAGCAGGAAAACAAGCCAGAAACACGTCTGTTTCTGAAAACACACAAAACCTGAGCGTCTGCCAGCACACCAGCCCACTGGATTTATTGCTTAAGAAAGGAGGATCTTGAACAGGAACAAGCATCCAAGGAATGGACTGGCACATTGTTACAAGGGAAGACACAAAGTCTCTTGGGTATAAATACAGTAGATTTATGTTCTTAACTGCAATACTGGACTTGGTGATTTAACTCTGTCCTCTTTTGCAAAGGTATCCTTTGAAGGCTTTGGGTGGAACAAAACTGTGTCCCCATAAACTTCTTTTCTTGCTGCCATTTTTTTTCATTAGGAGCTTCTCTTGTTTTCACCACCAAAGAAGTTAAGTGGTTTTTTGGGGTGGTGGGTTTTTTTGTTTTGGTGTGGTTTGTTTTTTTTTTTCTTGTTTACTTCCATGTGTATTATCTGTGGCTGTAGTTTTGGGAGTGAGGCTGAGCTAACTGAGCCTGTGTGGGTGAGGCAGAGCATCGAAGGATCCGACACAGAGCTGTCATTCATATAAATAGTCCTCACTGCCCAAGCTCAATGGCTTTATAACTTAAGGGGTGTGTCTGTGTAGGCCAGTGTGGGTTCCCCAAGCTTTTATCAGATTGATTTTCTGCCTTGGTGCCAAAACTCCTTTCTGGAAGGAGCTTTCCTAGTTTTTACCAGGAAAAAGTGTGAAATTGTTGTAAATGTTTTTATCAAAGCAGAGAGCATGAAATGCTGATGGTGCTGGAATGCAGCAGGGCTGAACGTGGTTCTACAGCACTGGAGCAATCTGTGGTGGTGGTTCTGCCACAGGATCCTTCTGCCATTTTGGACAACTTGCATGAAAACCTTCATCTTTTCTGCTTATTTAGATAGTGAATTCCACAGGCCATGAGTATCTCGTTGTAATGATATATTAGACAGGAAAAGTTCCTGATGTTGTGTCTATGGAAAAATCTTTCAGAAACATTCATTTTTGACCCCATTCTGCTCCCACCAGAAGTCAATAAGCACTTTGCCTCTTACCTAAAAAAGAATTAGGCTTAGAATTAGAAGGGGAGTGAATTTTAAAACAAGATAGAAAGAGTCCTGATGGTTCCTGTTTTCCTTGTGCCTGGAAAACAGCTCTGTGGTGATATACTGCTCTGCTGGCATCCTTTTTATCCCCCCTTAATTTATCTGCTTCTACCCCACCCAGCTAACTACAACTAAGATGAATATTCACTAGGTTACAAAAAATGTGGTTTTAAAGAAGTAACGCTGATTAGACAGTTCCCCAAATAGTACTTGCATTGGGAATACAACTTCTATAAAAGCTAACTCTCCTGTCATTTTAAAAGGTTTTTCTACCAGTGACAAACAGCAGACTGCTTAAATTATTCCTAAATGCTTAAATTTATTCATTGTGCTTAAATTTATTAGTTGCAATATCTAGTTATAACCTTTATTGGTCTTTTGTGTGGCAAACTTATTTACAGCAGGTGGGAGTACAAGTGCAGTGTGTAGCAGCATGTGCCTTGTGTGTGGTGGGTGTGCTACAGGAGCAAACAGAAAATCCTTGGTATTCATGAATTTGTGTGTGTTTAAACATGGCAGAGATCAACACGAAAAAGTATGTGTTTCTTTGGAAACTGCAATTTCTTCACACCATTTAAGACAAAAATGAGGTGGAACAGGATACTTTTTTAGGGTGTGTGTGATAATCTAGTTTCTGATAGTTTTGACGGCATTGCACAATTATCAGTTACAACTATGCAAAGCTTTTTCCAGTTGGCAGCTGTGGTTGTAATTTATAACAATGACAACTTCTTAATGTTTGTGACTTGCATTGGACCAACCCGTATGGCAAGTGAAGTTTAACTCTGTTTATGAGTGGCACAGGCAGGAGCAAGGAGGCTCCAGGTGTCTGCTCCTTGACCTGGAACAAGGAGCCCTGCAGCTGCAGTTTCCACACCCACCCAGGTCTTGGCCAGCCATGCTAATAAGAATGCCAGTTATTTTTATGAACAAATTGCCAGAGAGAAATATGTCACCAGAGCAATGTCAGAGATCAGCTGTCAGAGCCCTGCTGCAGTTGTCTGCACAGAGGAATTGTACTGGGAGGTTCTGCTGCACGAGGCAGCCCTAAACCACTTGCTGGGATCCAATATCCTTTTCCTATGTTGTGGGATCATTTTCTTTCAGAGGAAAATGTAGGATAAACACACTTGAAGGAAAGTGCAAGACATTGTTTATTTTAAGAGTGCTGCCAGCAGTTATACAAGCCTATCAATTTCTCTTGACAAAGTACAGTCTCTTATGAGCTTAGTGGATTTAAAGAACATATTGTGCTACACAAGGTATTAAAGGTTTCCATGGAAATATCAAAATGTGAAATACATTTGCTACTTTTTAAAAAGTTTTCTTGATGACCTCTGCCTATGAAACTTTTTGGTTGGAAATATGGGGAGAAAAAGTTAAAAAGTAGGATTATTGGAGCTTCTGTAGTTCTCTGGGGTGTTAATTTGCAAGGGTGTGCTGCAAATAACTGTTTGCAATATTCGATTGGACTCTCATTTAATAGAACTCCACTTATGCCTGTGGAGTTCAGCCAAACTCCTCCTTTGTATGTTTTTTCGTTAGTCTGTGCTAAAAGCATCCTTTTCTGTGGATTGCAGTGGGGCTGACAGCCAGTGTCCTGCTGTGTTATCTCATGCACTGCTGGAACGAGATCTTGATCCATAGAACAGCGTTTGTTATGTGGTATAAGGGTCCTCAGCTCCTTGACTCAGCCACTCTTATATGAACTGGTCACCCAGTGCAAAGATCACAGAAAGCTTTGGGATAGACTCAGAAGTGCTGATTCAAATCTTGCCATGACACAAAAAGTACCCAGCTAGTTTGGTAGACTTGACTTTGAGTAGAGCTTTTAGATTGCCCTGGTGAGCAATGCACCATGCAGTGAGGCTGGTCTCTGAAGAATTCATCCCTTGCTTCTCCACTTTCCTTTGCCTTTACTTTCCTATAGCTGGTAAACAAATCTCTTTAACTTAACTTCTGTGCAGTGTTAGGCTGATATGGGATGGTGACTTCAGGTGGGAAACAGAGCCAGCACCTAGGACCAGCATCCAAGGTGAGCGAGCTGTCTGCCATGAGAGTCTTCAAATGATACAGTGATTTGAAATGAAAACAAATTTAGTCAGTTTAAACTTGTATTAGTACTGAAGCATCCTGGCATTACTTTTATCCCTCTTGCCCACTAACCTCTCTTCTGTTAGTCATGTAGCCATAGATATTAAACTATAATTTACTTCAGTTAGACATGGTTGTTATTTTACAATCCTGGAGTGTACAGTAAGATCCCGACCTGGCTAAAGGCTTCTCTGCAAAACACTGATTCACATTTCACTTGTGGGTAGTATTAAGGATCCTCGAAAATTAGGCCATATAACATCTGGCTAAATGTCTTATTTAGATATGGTCTTGCATATTCTAAGACTTGTCTCCTACTCAGTCTACCTTGTGTCATGATCCTATATCATTAACTTTTGCAGAAGTGTTTCTAATGAGAAGTGGCGTGGGCAGTGTGCTGGCGGCAGGAGGGAGGGCAGGCCAGCGGGTCACGGATTGCGCAGCGCCAGCGGCGATAACGCACCCGCCATAAAACCCACCCGCTCTTTGCATCAGCAGGGCACGGCTCCACCTCATCAAAGATAGCGTGGGAACAAACAGTCCACTGCCCTGGAAAGCTCTGGAGGGATGGGCAGTGATTACTGATGGCTTTAATCTGTGGGGAAGTCAAAATGAACACGGTGACAAAGCAGTTAATTCTGCCTGGGAAGCGACCGAAATAACAAACCCCAGCAGGAGCAGCTCGACCTTGCTGTACAGATGTTTCATACACCGTGTGATAAAGAGGCTGCTGGACTGCTCAAGGCAGGGGTGATACTTTGTCAGATGAAATGAACACTAGGTCTGCTTCAAACTGATGAGCTGTGGGAAGGTTCTTTAGCACAGACTCCTTTCTGAGGCATGTTTAACCTCACAAGACAGAGCTAGCAGGAAATACACTAACAGGCAGGAAAAAATGCTCCTCAGGCCAGCTCCTTACTATTTTTACCCAGTGATGAGTTCCAGAAAATGCTTAGGAAAAATGAACTTTGTCAAACTTAAGGAGCCCAGAGTAGAGTGGTTTGCCTCAAAGAATGATGTGAGCTTGAAACAGCTGCAGTTAAAGCAATACTCTCTGGTTACTGTGATGATTGTGATTTTAAAGTATGGAAGTGCAGGGCAAAGGTTAAGGGTGGATTCAAGTTCCATCATTATTATTCTATCCTTTCCAAGGGAAAGATAGTGGACTAGAATCTACTCCCAGAATTTCACATTACCCACTGTCCAAAACATCATCTGTTTAGAAATGTATTGATATTGTGGTTTTTAGCTTCTATTAGCTTCTGGGTTTTTAGCAGCTTTTCAGTCAGCTGTGCTTCCCATGGTAAGCTCTTATGTACTGGTACTGCTGGCATAAAGAAGTGAAAAATAAGAAGAAAAGGTTATGAAGAAAGGGCAGACAACTAAAAAAAGGGCATTTGAAGATGGGGCAAGCAGAAACTAAACTTAGTCCAGAGAAATGGGGAAACTAGGGGAAAAGATGAGGAAGGGAGAGAGTTATCTGAGCACCCAGTAAAAAAAAGTACCTTATTACTGGTATAACTACCATAAATCTTGTAATGTAATGTTCTGTATTCAAATTCACAAAATGGAGTAATGCCTTTTAAGCTGCTTTTTGTGTTCATTCAAAGAAGTATTTCCTAAATAAATAACAGTATAATTGACGTATCTCCTTCAAAACCTCAAACTAGCAAGCAGGAATTTAACACTGCAGTTCCCATTTTACTGAAGGATCCACCCTGCATGAAAATAAACAGAACAGTTAAGATTTCACAGGTCTTCAGAAAGCCTACCATGTATTTCAGCACAGATTAATCTTCATTTTGATCTCTAATATCTTGAAGCAATTTCTTACCTCTGCAGAAACAATACTAATCCTTTTGTGGTGCCCTGCAGAGTTGGTTGCAACTTTTAAATGTATAAAACCTTTAGAAGAATGAATATATTCTTGGTATATGTTGCTTGCTATATCAAGTTGCATTGTTTACATAGGGAGAACTACTTACAGTGATCTTCTGGGAGTGAATTTCTTAGATACTAAAACAAGCTGGAAGTCACAAATTCTAAACACTCTGAAGTTTTAAAAAAACAAATATTGCTCAGAAAAATTTATTGGAGCCTCACTCCATTTGCACCTTGGTCAGTTTTATATATCATAAAGTAGATTGACTTAATGTATTCAGATATTAGGAGTCTTGTAGCTGCTTGTCACTTTAAATGAACATGGAAATGTAACCACCTTGGAGAAGTCCCACAGCTGAGACTTCTTATGGTTTCTCATGGGTCTGTGGTTTTAAACAGAAACTGTAAAATGCTATCTTTTTTTACTGATCCACGCTGCTAAGGTCAGACATCATCAATCAACTTTTGAACATTTGAAAAACCCCTCTATCTCCCTCATAAATCTCAGTTTCTCTCTCTAGTTGTGTTTATGATCTTTGGAGATGAAAGATGTGGTCTTCATATTGTTTAGAAATTGCTGTTTGATATCTTTGAGAAATTTGTTTGACTTTGAACAAGTTGATGCTCTAGTGATCTAATTAGCTACATCCATGCCAGAGTGGGCAAAAGCCAGTGATTACATGTTGCATGTGTTTATCCTTTTGACAAGAGAATTGAAATTGTTTGATAGTCAGGGAAAAAGTGTATTTGAAGTTTTAATAAATGACTATTTGTTTGAATAAAGGACACCTAAGAAAACGTTAAGATTAGAAATCATTTATTGCATTTAGGAAAGATGCCACAGTATTTGAAGTAGGCTCTGAGATCCATTTCTAATCCAAATTAAAGCCTTAATACCAATCTTCTTAATTTCAAGCCTTTCAGCAGATCAAAATAGCAAAGATTCATAGACAGACTGTGAATCTACAATAACTCAGGGATGGTAACAATTTTGAACAGGTAAACTTACTGAGCATATGGAAGCCTTGTTAAGGGCTCACTGGGATAGAAACTATCACTGTTGTGCTTTAGGATGATTTCTAAACCCCATGCTGTTGTTACTTGAGTGCCTCAAGACCCTAACTGAAATCTAGGCTCTGAATCTTCACTGTCAGCAACAAGTTAAATTTAAATTTACAGAGGTGTGTATGTTCTGTCATTTTTACACTTGAAATAGAGGAGAGTGTGATGAGCAGCGTGATTGCCTGGAGTTGTAGGCAGAGCTGATATTCAGTAGTACATGTCCAGTGACCAGTGCCTTATTTGTAGTGGGATCTTTAATCCATTGGTGCTTGTGAGGTCCAGAGCCAGCTCAGTCCTGGTACACCCTGAAGACCTTTTTCGCTGTCCATTCCTCCTTTGGCAGAGCTGCTTCTTGTGGACACAGGAGAAGGTTTTGCTTGTATTTCTCTCCACAAGGTAGATGGCAGCCACTAGTATAACAGAAACTTTGGTGACAGTGAAATGCATTCAGATGTACCAGTTCTAGATGCCTGTCTAATGTATTTAGCCATAACCTTTTTTGATTTTTTTCTTGTTCTGCTGAAGGCACAACTTGCAAGTTCTAGTGACAGCTAGTTTTGGTGCAGTAGACTTGAAAGCTGTTGGTTTCAAGCTCTCCAGATTCTGTATTGACTCAGAATGAGAATTGAGCATCTGCCTGCCTCAGGAGACAAGATTTTCTGGGACTGCTCTTATTTTTAACCACATTAACAATAAATTTAATTAAGTATCCAGCCCAGAAAGGCTGTGTTTGTGTACATGCAGCTTGCATTCATGTCAGCTTTGCATAGATAGGGATAGGTATGGCTGTACTCCCTAATGCATAGTTATCAGCTTTTAACTGCAGCTTCACATTGTTCTCTGAGTGGCAGACTGAATGAGCCTGAGCACTCTGCATGGTGCTTGTAAGTGCCATTTTGCTGGCTCTTTTGGGTGAAATCCCTGCCCTTTGACACTCCTCCAATCTTAAACTGCTAGCAGGGACTCTAAATGCTCTAATTCGCTGTGTGGCTGCAGCAGGATCCCTCCGGCATAAAAGCTTCAGAGGGCAGTGGTTTTATAGGCAGGGCTGATGTGATTAGACACATCTACAATCCCTAGTGCAGCACAGCCTCTGAGCAGGTCTGTGGCCCATGGGACATCCTCACACGATTACCATAATTCAGAAAGGCCCAAAGGTCAGAGCAGCCAAAAGAGCACAAGCAGGAGTGCCAACAAGTGACACAAAGTCTCTCTAGTTTGTCTTACCCTTCGGCTCTGAATTCTGAACTGCTCCTCTTTATGGATGTAGGATGAAATCTTGCCCTTATTTCACTCCCAGAATAATGCATAATGCTGCAAAACTACATAAATTTCTTTCTAAAGCTTTGCAAAAACCTTATCAGTGGTAACAGCTAGAGAGAACACCATTAAAATATTCATCCTGTGCACAGCAAAGCTGGGGTTCATCTTGTGTTAGCAGCTTAAAAGTAACTTGTATGACTCATTACTATTTCATTAACTTAATGTTTAAGTGCTTGTGAGAATTTAAGATACTTTTCTCTGGCACAGGGGGGTTTTTCCCCCCTTAAGAGCTGGAATATTATCCATGTGATAAGCTGCAACAGATCTGTTATGAGAAAGATGAACACAGAACAGTTCATTAGTTTTCTTTAAGCGTGTGGTACTGTAGTTCTATGTTAATTTAGACTGGAACATGAGTTTTGAGGTCTGTGCAGAGGAGGCTGTAACCAGTTCTGTGCCTTTGCGTAGGGCATTCCTTTCAAAGGCAGCAGAGTACAGGATCCAGCTATTCTGTAGCCATAGCTATATTTTTTGCTTCTTCTCAGGTGTTAGTGGCATCCTCTGGAAAAGTTTCTGTATTCAGTGCATCTTTTGCTTCTTGGAGGGATCATTCCAGCTTTTGATTAAAATAATCTTTTCATGTGCAAACAGTGATCAGATTTGGTATCGGGGACAGATTCAAAGCCCACACCCTATAAAACTTCAAATCTAAACAATGGGTTGTGATTTTCAGAAGGCTCAGAAGTGTGTTTTTCCCCATGGGAGCCTATGACTGCCATTAACGACAAAGGATAATGTTAGAGACCCACAGCTAATCTTGACAAGATGGGGTTTTTTCCTTCATGTTCTGTGAGCAATTTGAATGCCATTCCTTTCTCCTCTCTAAAAATTGTTTTCATTAGCATTTCCAAAATATACATTACAGGAGACTGTAAACATTATGGGATAGCAATCTAGCTGTGATTTGATACAAACTAAAATTACCACCGTCAGCAATAAGCTCAGACACCATAAAAGGGAAACAAAGCAGAGCTACATATTTGTGTAGGGGCAAGGTCAAACGTGAGAGATGTCCCAGCTTCTCTGCTGAGGAGGAAGAGGTGATTCAAAGGGTGAGGGCCTGGGATTTCATCAGGCTCCAGGGAATGGTTGGAGGGAAATAAAAGAGGCAAAGTAGGAGCTTTGCATAAATGGGAGCATAACGCAGGTGGGATGAATGGCCAGGCTGTTGTGTCAGAGGGGACAGCATGACTTAATGTACAGGGGAAAGGCCTGTTGGAAGCACAAAAACTTTGCCAGGGGTCATCTTTGTTTTTTGCATTCAGTGACTGCCTGGTCAGGCCTTGTGATGTTGCTTTGCAGGGCAGATGTGTGCAGTGTGCCCCGTGCATGGACAGTACCTTGGGCTAACACCCGATGGCACCACCTGAACCCGCAGCGCTGCAGCACCGGGAGGGGCTGGAGTCCATGAACACCACTCCTCTGCCCATGCAGTTCACCTGCCTTGAGATTAGGGGGTGCATCCTCAGGGAATGCTCAGCAGCAACCCCTGCAGCTCTCTAAAGCTGTACACTGGGGGCTGGACTGCAGGGGCTGCTGGCAGCATCCAAACAGTTTAAATGGCAATATGCAGGATTTTTCCCACCTGTGTGTTTGCCACCTTTGCCATGGAGGGTGTGGAAAAGATCTATATGGGCTCCACATGCTGTTGTCCAAGGGAAGATGGGGTAGCTGCTGCCACTGTTGCCCTACTGCTCCCAGGTTTTTCGCCTGTGATACCCAGAAAAGGCTGGTGACGAGTAGCTGTGGATGGTGATCCTTCTCATTGCAACAAGCAGATTCTAAGAGTTGATATCTCTTCACAGCCAAAGTTTTGTGACACTCGAAATTGAGCTAATTTGAACTGAGGTGTAAAGAAATCTGTTCTGGCACAGGGAAGGGATGCTTTCCTTCATCTTGTTCTTTCCTGTACAACCACAGCAAGTTCTTCTGCAGGAAGCTGACCCAAGCAGTTATTGTACAATAAAGTACTTTGCAAGACCAACATTTTATTTCATATTCTGAAATGGGTGTTGCACTTTAAAGCTATGCCTCATTCCCAAATCAAGGCTTGCTGTAGATAAACCTTCTGAGGGAGAATAACCTCAGAAATACTGAAACTGGAATAACCAAAAAGACAAAGTCAAGCTGGGAACACAAATGAAAGAGATTGGGAGAATAGTCCCTGGCACTAATGCTCAGTGGGACATATTCCAGTTCTAGTTTGCACTAAGAAGTCTCTCAAGTGTTCTGTAACACAATGATAAGAGAGAGCCACAACAATCAATAATGCAGTTCTGTCTGAGTCTGTGATAGGTAACTCACCTTAAACTGCAATTTTCTTTGTGTGAAGGTGTTCTTGCAGATCTTGCTCATTGGAGGCCCTGTGGGCACATTTCATAGAATCACAGCATGGGTAGGGTTGGAAGAGACCACACTGGGTCAAGTAGGGTCATCCCAGAACACATGGCACACGATTGTGTCCAGACAGTTCTGGAATATCTCCAGTAAGGGAGACTCCACACCCTCTCTGAGCAATCTGTCCAGTGCTCAATCACCCACACAGTAAGGAAATTCTTATATTCAGGTGGAACTTCCTGTGCATCTGTTTCTGCCCATTGCCTCTTGTCTTATTTCCATTCTATCTCTTGAATGTGGACTCACTGTTTATTTGCTCACTGGAAAGCTTGATGATCTTGGGACAGTGGATTTAAGGTCTTCCTGTTCAGAATAGGGGGTAAGAAAAATACTGAGAGGAATGTAGGTAAAATGGAATGCAAGAGATATTTCCAGGTCATCTGTTTAAGGCTGAGTGATTGTCAGTGCTCTTGGGAAATATGGCTACCTGATGGCCTTTTTTATTTATGGGCAACCTCATCACTGCATCGTTTGTGGCTTTATTATACTGCACCTGTCATCCACTCATCCACACCTCCTACCACATGCAATTGCTGATACGAAATGGTTCTGTTACAGAGACCCAGATTGCATTGCAAACAGATAGGCTAAAATTACAGAGTGCAGTGGTCTGTCCTCTTTCAAGTTACTGAAACGTGTGTGTTGCCTGAGAGGATTTTAATCAGGGAGCTCCGAGGCACACCTTTACTGCCTGTAGGGACTGTGTGCCTGCTGAGCTCTGTGACCCAAAAGAAGGATGGGCCTGGGTTTGAGATGCCTGATCTGATTGACCTTTTAGCATCATAGGTGGAGTGTGAGAAGAGGGCAGAATGGTGCCCAAGCAGCTACACCTTTGTCAGTGTAACTCACCTTTCACAGAAGAACCCCACTGTCAGCCTCTGCAAAGATTGTTTCTTATCCCCTGGGCAGTAGGCTAGAAAATGCATGGCAGCCAGTCTGGCTTGATGTCCAGCATGCTCAGATGGTTTTGGGTGGGAGGATCAAACCCAAAGATGCATTACAGAGAAGTTAAGAGTCTGGGCTTTTCACTCACACATGTGTTCCATGTTCCTGATGGGTTTCCAAGATCAGTAGATTAACATATTTTTCAAAGACGAAGAAGGAATTATGTATTAAAAATGTGTTCACTGTCCGTTGCAAAGTCAAAATAGCCTAGGGGAGGCTTTAAAACTCCTCCTGCTTGTGATGGACAATGCAGATTTATTTTGTAGACCTGTTGGTATCTTACATTAATTTGTTCTATTGCTAACAATGCCAACAAAAGATAAAAAAGTGGAACTTTGAGATTTTTTGTTAAATGTGTCAATATTCAGGGGTCTGGAGAAGATGGTTGTTGTTTCAGTTGTTTTCTAGGTTAAATCTGGGGGTTTTGTGCTCAACTAGTGTGCTATAGTAATAATTAATTAACTATACTGACAGTAAAGACAGGTGATTGATGCTGCCAGCTTCTGTTGGATGTCTTTGAGACATCTGCACAAGATTCATGGTGTTGATGGCTTCCTAATGGGAATAGCTTTTCTTTAAACACTATAAAACCTTCTAATTAGGTTGTAAATAGGGCACTACATTTTGAATAAGAGGAATGTTAAATAAACCATAATATTTAAACTATATTTTATTTCTGGCAATTACTCAGACTCAAATTCCCTTTCATTAAATCACAGTGAGGGCCTATTGTTGCTAGTCTTTGTGTAAATACATACCTTACCTGTAGTCAGGGAAAGATGGGCAGGAGAAACATGGAAAGAGTGAAGTGTTGTGTGTAAGGAGGCAGGGCTCACAGAGGACCCTTCTGAAAGAGATGTTTCACTTCAGCAATAATAATCCTTGGTGTTTGCACTGCTGCTTTGCACTGAATTGACCTCATGTTATCAATTGTCTTTTTGTAGAATTAATTCCCCTTCTTCCCAGATGAAGGTGTCTTTACAAGCAGAATGGTGGAGCACCAGCTTCTTGGAGGAAGCTGGTGCACCACCAGTTCTTCCAACAGAGATCACAGTACCTCTGCTCCTTACGGTTCCTGTGGAACCTGCTCACACTGGGAATACAGAATGTGAAATAGGAGAGATGGGACAGGGTGTGAAATGTACAGGTGCTTCCATCACACACTTGGAATACCTCCATTGTCTCTCTCTTAGAGGTCAGAAATACATTAATTGGAGAAAGTTGAAGTGCACACTTCAGATCAATCTTCATTTCCTCCCTGCTCCTTAGGAAGGATGAAATGTCAGAATTTGTGGGATGTTGGATTTTTTACAGTTGTGTCACGTACAAAGTGTCAAGTGGGTTTAGAAAGGAAAGCCTCAAGAATCGTGTAATTCCACTTTTGCAGCTCTTGTAGGATCTCTGAGAAGCTGCTGTACCTGGGGTGCCTCTCCACACTCGGACAGAACCATGGAGGTGCACAGGTCTGTGGGTGGAAATGTGGGGAAGGGAACCTGACACTTTCCAGGATTACCTGATTACCTGTAGTTTTATCAGCTTTTTTCATCAGAAAAGGTTGTCCTTGAAAGTAATTTCCTAACATATTTTTAAGACAACGTGTGTCTGGAGGTAGGATTATTATCTGTTTTATGTAGAGTTAAGTGATATCAGCTTATTGTACATAAAAGAAGTCTAGCTCTCAAATATAAAAAAAAAAAAACTAGGAAAAAAATTGTGAAAACAGAATAGGGCAGCTTCAAGTAAAATGTGTAGAAATCTTCCTGTTTTAGAAAATAGTGTTTTCTAAAACTGGGTTGCTATGGGAGAAAAAAAAAGATAAACACTTCTGGGATTTGTTTGTTTGTTTGTTTTGGGGGGTTTTGTTGGCTTGTTTGTTTGTTGTATCACAGAACTTTCACTGAAATCAGTGAAAGTTTGTTTTAAAGCTGCCTTGTCAGAAATACAGACCAGCTATGTCTCTTCAAACTCTCCATAATTTTCTGTTATGTTTGTGGAAGTACCTGCCAACTATTCCACCCCAAGTTTTGCAATCCATTTAAATAAATACACACTTTGCTGTATCCTATGTGGGCTAAGCCAATGCTATTTTAACTGAGCAGTCCCTTTGCAAAATTCTGCACGTTCACAGCTCAGCACTTCTCACTCCGGTAGGTAACACTGTCACAGACTTGCATGTCTAAACAGATGCTTGATTTTTCAGTGGAGTAAATACTGACTTCATCTCTGTTTCAGACAGCTCTTGCTTACTCTAATGCAGAATAATTTAGGGTTAATATTGCTGTTTGATTTGCGAATGAAGCAGTTGTTGAAGGTAGGGTGAATAATTCATTCTTCAGAGTTCTAAAGGGTACATGTTAATACTGTGAAGCTGCAGCTGATGCTACTAAAGCCATTCATGTTAAGAGAACAAATTGCCATTTGGCATGCTGAAAAATTAACCCAATTTACAGCATGGGTGAAGATGAACTCTCTGGTGAAAGCTATATTTAAACCACCAATGAGATAATTACATCTTGGCCTTCTAACACATGTTATGTAGCACAGATGTGACTGCTTTTTCTTTATAAGCGAATACATCTTACAACTTCTAAAAAAATGTGCTTGTTTTTCTAGATTTTGTGCATTTTTGCTGGGAAAGTCTATAATATAAACAATGTAAAACATCCATGCATAATGTGTCAGCTAAGGATTAAGCTAGAAAATAGACAAAGCCAAGCCAGTGGATGCTGTTTGTACATGACCAAAACTTTGCAAGTCCCATTTCCAAGAAGGATGAATATCTGTTGTGTGTGCAGCATCTTATGAACACAGTTAATGACTGTACAAATTAATCTAAAGGGAAGCTTTGTCTTTTCATGTTTATTATTTTACATGGAAAAGTTGCACAAGCAAACCAGGGTCACTTTTCTGTGATGATAAAAATAAGGCCTGTGATATTTGAATGGGGGGTGGGGGGTGGGTTTAGCTTTATCTGTTTAAATCATCTGCAGGACCTCACAGCAATTGCTACTCCTGCAATTGAGCTGAGCTTTCCTGAGCAAACAAATTGTCCACCAAAACAATGTCTTTGTGTTTCTAATAGAACTGGAACAAACACATCTCTTTTGTTCCCTTGTTTGTGCATGATTTGTGTAGAAGATGACAGTGCAGAGCAGGGAATGGCTTTCATCTGCTAAAATCTCTCCAGTCACCAGGCTACAGGAAGATCCTGGAAGCACCTACCACCCTATACATCCTTCTGCCTCCCTGCTGCCCTGCCTTTCTGTAATCTGGGGGAAATGACAGCCCAGGTGTGATGTCTTGTGCCAGCTGAGAGTAGTGGGGGAGGCATTTGAACCTTGTGGAGTGGTGTCACCAGGATGGGGTGAGCAGTCACTGGTGGTCACAGGATGAAAAAAAACTGAGAAGGGGTAGGACAGTGTGGAGTGTCCCCAAGGAACTGGAAGTTGTTTATTGTAATGAGTTTTTCTCTCACCTTTCTTTCCCGAAATCATTGGTGTCACAGCTGTTCTTCCCTGGGTGTTGATAAGCTTGTTGGCTTCCAGGAATTCCTGTGCTTCTTCACCAAGAGGGGCTGTCACTGTGCTTGTAAAAAGGTTTTGTTCAAGCCTTGCCCCTTTCTGACACTCTTCTTTGGGTGAAACTGGCTGGTATTTACACCATCGATTTGTAGGTTTGTTGAGGAGAAGTTGTAATTCACAGTCAGTTAGAGAATTTAAGCAGGCTGAATAAACAGATCATCTTCACATGCAAGTCCTCTGGGTTAAGCAATCTGGGATGCAGTTGCAAGGAAGAAAAGAAGGTGCTCTGTTCTTATATAGTAGTATCCAGTCCTCCCTCCAATGTGTCGGTCCAAAGAGCACTTTCTGCACTCTGCACACCTGCAGATGTGCTCCAGATCCTGTTGTTTAGTCAGTGCTTACAGACAGTGTTTGGGGAAGAAGATTTGTGGCATGTCATGTGTTTACAATTACAAAATGTCAGCCTGTATGGCTTTCTGAGAGAGCTTGGGGTAGCTGTGGTGCATTAAAATATTCTTAATCTCCACACGGTGCAACTACACAATATCTCTTGCATCCCATGTACCTAAAAACAGATTGGATGTGGCACTTGGTGCCATGGTTTAGTTTCGCTGAGGTATTAGGGCATGGGTTGGACTCAGTGATCTTAAACTTCTCTTCCAACGTAGTGATTCTGCAATGAAATACTGATCTGTTTTCTTTGTAAGTAGACAGGTAAAATTAGACAAATTGTTATTTAGCTTCTTGACCTCAAAAAGGAGAAATGAAAATGCTGGTTTTGAGGTGGAGCTGATGAACTCATTCACTCAGGTTTGTCTAAGAAGAAAAGGTAAGGAGACGAGAGGTAAATTGCATTTTCTGTTTTGTTTTGAAGCTGTTGTCTCTACCTTTAAATTGATCAGAACCTTAAAAAAAGATGGATATCTGAAGCTAATAATAATAATAATAATAATAATAATAATAATAATAAAGCAGTCAGTTTGTGAACCTCAACAAAAAAATCCAACCAAACAACAACAAAAACCCAAGCAAGCAAAAAGAACATCTTTGGGTATGATTTTTGATTATTTGGTTACAGCTTTTTCAAAAAAAGGAGACATCTTTGATGTGTGCATACATATTGAGTGGCTGAATGTCCAGGGAGCTTATCTCCCAAACTTAAAAGCAGAGGAGGCTGAATTTGGAAAAATAGTTGATTTCTCAGTTTTTTATTAAAGAAAGAGCAAACACAAGCCAAAGTAGCATGCAAGAAGTCCCAGCACAAGTTGGTTCCTCATGCTGTGGTAACACCCCCCTCCTCTCAGCCACGCTTCACTGGCAATCATTTATGCAAAACTGAGGCTTGCAGTGGTGTTGACAGGTTGTTGTCTCTCAGTTCAGCTCAGTGGTTGCAGGTTAGGGAGGGAATGGATGCACTGTGGTGTCTGTATGGCTTTAGGGGTCTCCATGAAATACTGACTTCAGTTATGGGGAAAACAAGACTTGTAAGGCTCCAAATGCTGGTTCTGAGACTTGCCATTCCGTGTGGGATGTTGGTGTAGATTTACACTATGGGGAATGCTTTGCACGTCCTGGCTGTCTACTTGTGGGAAATAACAGATCTTTGAAACTTCACTCAGATTTTCCACCCAAGCATGGGAACTGATCTAATAAATAGGGGTTAAATTATTACTAGGGAGTGAGTTGCTGGATAGATTTGGTGGCTGGATAGCAGAACTCTCCTTTGACCTCGTGGGTGTCACTTACTGCTGTGTGCCCATAAAGTGGACATAATTGCTCTGTGCTCATAAAATGAGTGTCAGAGCTATCTCACAAGGCTAATTTGTATTGTTAAAGTTCTCTGAAGCCCAGAGATAAAAGGGGTCATATACTACTGGTGTTAAATCTGACATCTATTTGTTGATAAAGTAACTTTCCTCAGTAATTGGATTCCTGCCAATTGTCTACGATCAGACTAATTCCTGCTTAATAATTTGAGTGTTTGTAGGTCTGGAGATAGATAGCTAATCAACTACCTATCACTACAATTACTGATATGGAATCATCATTTTCTCTAAGGATTCCCCAAAAATGCTTCTTTTTAAGTTTGAATTGTCCATGCACTTCATTACCATTTGGCAGGAAAAAGTTTTGGAAAAAGTTTTGCTGTGATGAATAACTGGAAGCATAGGCCATCTCTTGTATCTCACTGCTTGGCCTAATCACATGTGTGATGTACAGTCCTAAATGAACTGCATCCAGCATGTCATGCATTGCCCCTCCTCTCCACTTCCAACAGGCATTTCCAAGCTTCCAGGTAAATCATGCTTGTTACAAATAGGGCTTGATGTGTGTTTAAAGCAGGAGGTTGTATGGATTTAATTACTTAACTGGTTCTTGCTGTAATATGTCATGGTCTCAGAGGAAGGTTGCTGTTCCCAAATGCCATAAATTTACCCTAGTTGTCTAGAGATTTTAAAAAAAATCATATTCTTATGATGGTGGTCAATTGAGAAAGTTTCAGGCTGCTTTGCAAGAACAGGTTGGCATGTGTCAAAAAGCCTATCAAGCAGCATTTCCTTAGCTAGTATCCCTTGATTTCCTTTGGAGAAGCTGTGGTTGAGGTGGCCTTAGGTTGACATTAGATGGTGAAAATATAGAGCGTTTTCCATGGCTTTTCCCTCACTTAGTGCATAGTTCTGGCTCTGATGTACTTGTGCATCCCAGCCAGCAGCAGCACGGAGTCATTCTGTGTTGTGTGTGCATGCATGCTTCTGTGTGCCTGTGCAAGAGGAACTGCCCAAAGCAGGGGGTGTTTTGCGGTGCTGGATTGCACTCATCGTGGTAGATGGGAGATGATGGTACTGTGGGAAGACGTGTTCCCGTGGCAACTGAGCTGTTTTACCCAGAAATGGAGAGGAAGCTGAAGCTGTGCCTTTCCTATGGTCCCTTACTACAAGTTTGTCATGCAGCATTAAGGGCTCTTTATGTTTGAATCACAATGATCTGGATAGGAGACTTTTCAGCACAAGGCAGAACCTGGTTTCTCTTAGCTGTAGAGCTGCTGCAGGAAACCCCATGAGGCTTTGTGAGCATTGGGAATTTTAGCAATAAGACCATAAGGACAGTGCAGCTGTGGGGCTTCCAGTTCTCCCCTGCATGTAACTCTGGGAAGTGCAGCCTCTGAGAATGAGCTCTACACCATTATCAGAGTGAGTATAGGGCACCTATCAACTGTCTATAGAAACCCTACAGTGTTGTGTCAGAGCTGTGTCTCTGGAGCATGGGAGCTGATTATCCCAATGCTCCCCTTTGCTCCTCTCCGAGGAGAGGGGTGTACAACCGTCCCTTCACAGACCTTACACAGACCTTATACTCCAGGTAGAAGAACCAGAGAAGGTGGAGTTGGAGTTAAGCTGCCCCTTTTATATCCAACAGCTCATTTTTACAGCTTATTCTGGGGACTTGCTTTAGAAGCCAACCATGTTAAGTCTTTTGAATGTGAATCTTGAATATTAAGAGTTATCCCTTTAGAGTGATAGAGCATTTTCCTTTGTTTAACATTTTTCTTTGTACGTACTTTTCCCCAAAAAATGTTTTGTGGAATGCATGAGAACAGGGCCCTCTCCAGCCTGTTTTGTGAGGAGGGTCTAAAAAATAAGTGGAATGGACACTTTTCAGATATTGAAAACTCTTACAAAGTTGTAAAAGGTTTAGTGCAAATCGCTCTCACTTCAAACCTGTCCACCTACCTGAATCTCATCTTCCCTGTTTTTTGAAAATGCAGAGGAGGAGCAAATCTCACTTTGATAAAATTGCTTCATCTTGTTCCTTAAGCACCTGAATAACTCAGTATTCTAAAACTGTGCTAGGGAAACATTAAAGCAGAAACAGACAAAGAGCTCCAGAAGCTGACAGTGATTTGTATTGCCTTGTGGATATGCATTTCTGCATAGCCCTGAATTATTGATTAGCTGTTATTTCAGTAATTGATTTTTCTGCATATTTGCACTGCTCTTAGAGAAACCTGCAAGAACACAATTGTTAATTTGTGTTGTTGAGACATTCTAGCATGTCTTTAATGGCTCTTGTGAAGTGATCTTGACCTCTTATGGCACTGCTGATCTATGGAAATTCATTGGGCTGGATTGAGTTTATACAGATATATATGAGAGAAGATGGGGCCTTTCATTGCTTTGATACATTTCTCTTCCTCCAAGCAATAACTGTTGTGCATTTAGCAAGATGTTTTTCTGGTTTCAACACAGAAGCATTCTTGTAGTGGCATAGAAAGCTTTTGTCATGGACATGAGATTTCATGCAGAAGTAGGTTTAGCTGAAGTGGCTTTTAAGTCATGCAGCAATGCCCAAATAAAAGAAAATCTAAAAGTATGAAGTATAGGTAATCACATTACTTTAAATAATTGCTCTTTGTAATATTTCTGTTCATTTGTGGAATAGGGAAGGAAATAAATTTGGATATTAATAAGCATCAGATTATCAAAGACAAATTAGTCCATTTCAGAAGAGCATTGAAACAGCTACAGTGGGTCACAGAAAAGACCTTCTGTGACTCAGACCAGAGCTCAGCCCTTCACTTTCTTTTCCCAAAGCATCTGCTGCTGGCCAGTGTAGAGCAGCAGCAGCAGTATTCTTTCCCAGTTTCTGGCAGCCAGCCATTTGGGTTCTGCTTCAGCCAGAGGTTGTATCTGCATCATTGTATTTAATAGCCCATGGTGGACCTTTCTTCCATGAATTTCTCTAATTGCTTTTCTTTTAATCCATTTATGCTTTTGGCTTTCAAAACATCCTGTGGCAATAAGTTCCACAACTTAATTATGTAGTGTATAATAAAAAAAAATAAAATTGGCCCCTCTTGTTTTAAGCAAACTGTCTGACCATTTCATTTGGTGCCCCCTATTTCTTGTATCATGAGAACAGTTGTTTCTGTTCACTGTCTCTGTGCTATTCCTGATACTAGACCATAATCATATTCTTCTCCACAGTCTCTCTTGCAGGCTGCAAAGTCCTCATCTGGGTAATCTCTTCTTGTAAAAAAAAAAACTGTTTTGTACTTCTCCTATTTATGTCTTCCTTCTCCCTGATTTTTCTAATTATCTCAAATCCATTTCAGAACAGCACCCATTAATGAAGATGTGGGCAAAACTCAGTTTATATGCAGAGAGATGATGTTCTCTGTTTCTTCTGTAATCGTCTCTGACACTGTTTTTCCCTTTTACCATCCCAAGCATTCAGTTTGGCGCTTTTCAGAGAACTCCATCTTGCAGCTTCAAGATCTCTCTCCTGAGTGAGAGAGGGTAACTAAGATCACATAACTGTGTATGCAGAAACTCTGTGGGTTTTACCCATGTATAGCCCATTGCATTTAGTGACACTGCATTTCCCAGTATCCCAAAGCAGCCTTCTTCCTTCCTGCTGTTTCTAGCACCTATCTTTGCCTAATGGGTAGAACTGAGCAAATAATGTATGTGAAGGTTTTTGCCATAATGTATGTGAAGGTTTTTGCCTCAGTTGTTGCCTGTTCCAGTTGAATTGCAATTTCTTCAAATTCAAATTAATTTCTTCAAATTGCTTTTCTGTACAAAGCAACACCAAGGGGTGAGGGGGAAATGAGCCATTTACTCAAGCAAAAAAACCCACTGATCTGTTTGTGCTTTTCCTGGGATCCAAGGTAGCTCTGGAGTTCTAACACAGCCCTGCACTGTGCTAGAGTGCCTCTGCCTGCACAGAAACTGGTCTGAGAGGAAAGCTGTCTCCCAGTAACACTTTACTCTCTAATAAAAATTGCAGCTAACAATACATTAAAAAAATAACATTAAAGGTTATGTAGTATATGTAGGGCCAGAGTATGACTGTGCAAATTCATTAAATAAACAGATGAAAAGTGGATGAGGGCTTCTTCATGCTGTCCCTCGCAAAGGCAAGGCAGGAAATGCCACCTGGGCAGGAAAAGAGGGGTGTAAGCAAAGGACAAAGGGTGCAGCAAGGGACCCTGCTTTCCTCCAGCTCCTTCCTTACCTCCTGGTGCACAGACATGACTCGGGTCAAGGTCTGCTTTGTTCTGCAAACCCTTTCTCTCTCCTATTTCTGTGTGAGTGCTAAACCAGGGCAGAACTAAACGCAAAGGTAAAAATCCATTTTACTGGCATTTGACGTGCTGAAGGACACAGTGTTTCTGGAAATGGAAAACTTGTGTGCTGTGGCTGGCTTTTGACGGAAAATGTAAAGCTGAATGGCTTGCTAAAAAATCCAAATAATCTATTTTCCTCCTAAGCTCTGGCTTTCCAAGTAGCAAAGCAGTAACCAAATTTGGTTCCTCAGAGGCTTGCATGGTCATTAGATATTTAGTATTGAGTAAATATTAGCTTTCCTGGTCTGGTGGATTTGTGGTACTGTGTGTGATTACTGTGTTTTATTAAGAGGCATCTTTAAACATCTGTGTGATAAATAACTGCAGCATTATGTCAACTTGTATCTGTCATGTGAGTTCAGACACAACCAGAAAGGCAGTATTTCTTCTATGGCAAATGCACATTTTGATGGTTTTTTCTTCCCCAGAGAAACAAGCAGACTTTTGTTCTCTGCAGTTCTGTGTTTATTGTCCTTCTGCTGCTTTACACTAGGGGATGAAAGTGGAGGGAGTGTTTTTAAAATCATTGTTGCTGTCTATTAATTTTTTTTTTTTCACCTGCACCTATTATTACCCAGAAATAGAAGTTATGACTTCTTGGGTATGAGTAGAGGGTACAAGAAAGCCATTAAGTGCTATTGATATGAGGTGGCAGCAACTGCAGCTGGGCTTGCTCAGGAACCAAAACTAAAACTGCTGAATCCATAACTAGACCTGAGATAAGTCACAAAGGAAAGCAGGGAAAAGGTAAGTTAATAAATACAGTAGATGCAATATCTGGCAGAGAGCCTTCCCTTTTACAAACCCCCCCAAACATTCCCAGAGTAGCCACTGAATATAAGTTTAGAATCCCTGAAGCTATTTGTTGCCTGATTTTTGTGTGTGTAAGTTGATACTGAGGAAAAATGAGAATGCTTCCATTTCCAGGTTTTGGACTGCTGGAGGAGGAAAGGAGGGGCATGGTTAGGCATAACAGCACATGAGAACCAAAACAGTTTGCTGAACCCAAGAGTCTTTCAATAGCATATGAGCCAAATAATCCTTTGTGGATATAGTTTGTATTGATCTCATTAATGGACCTCTAACAATGAAACTTCCCAGCTGCAGATGGTTTACAGACAAGTGGAGAATACACAAAAGAGATTTACCTTGTTGACTGGATTCTATTATATTCTAATGTACTACTATATATAAACATCGATGGATTTTTTTTAATCCTGCAGCCCTTGAACAACTAAACTGGACCTGACAAACTGGTAGAGAAAATTTTTTCTAGGAATGCTCTTGTTATATTACTTCTGAATCATGAAAATTTTACTATAAAGATGAGAAACTTTTAAAATCTACATTTGTGAGGAATGGCGCAGTTAACTTGTATTTCAGTCTTATAAATATTCAGCATACTGTTTCAATAACATAATAATGAGAAATGCAAAAGCATATGTTGAGAACAACTACAAGAAAAAAAAGCAGCAGCATTTTGTACTTCAACAAGTCTATATATAGAAAATGAGTCACTGCACCCACCTCTGAAAAGGAATCTGGCACTTACTAGAACAGTATTGCACCGCTGTGTGATAGTTCAGGGCAGGTAACAATACAAATGTATCCCACAGCTACAGTTTGGGGGCTGAGGGGTCCTCCTGTCCCGTGCCTGCTCTGATAAGGAAAGTTTGCCCTCTGCCAACAGAGCCTGAACTGCAAACTTCTGCAGAGGTTTCCTTTCCATTGCCCTGCAGCAGCAAACGCTTCCCAATCTAAAGCTTGAAGTAGATATGTATTTCTTAAAACTCAAACCAGGAGATGAAAGAAATTCTTCAGCTTTTGTTGACTGCTTTGTCTCTGATTGCTAGGCCAAGATTTAATTTTGCATGCTGCACTGATTGCTATGTATTTTCTCTGAGTTGAAGTAAATTAGAAAGTAGGGAAAAATGTTACGATTAAAAACAGGTCAGATTTGTACCTCATCATGCTTATGGAACCACTGAACACATTTTAGTGTCTGTGCTTTTCTGGTCTAGGGTAGATTCACAACTCTTAATCATTTTCCCAGATTAGGAGGAGGATAGACTGATAGAATTAATGAGTGGATATGCTCTCCTGAATTCTGTATGGGAGAAGGTCCTTAAGAAAGGCTACAGGTGATCCTTCAGCTGTGAAGGAAGCTGTAATGGACCCAGAGATGATTCGCTGCTGCCCTGGGTCCTCCCACTTTCACATGTGCCTGTGTATGCTGTAACTCAACAACCAGTGGAAAAGCATCTCTAGGGCAGCCCTGTGGGGCATTGAAGGGAAAGTTAATGCGATGAAATGTGGCTGTGCTGTGGTGTGAGAGTGAGTGATGGTTGATTATTTCAACCCCAGTCATGGATTTGTAAGGGAGATTTCTGCCCAAGTGAATGATGTGAAATTATTCGCAAAGCTGACAGTTATTAGTAGCAGATCTAATTGGAACATCATGGGAGGACTGGAAATTTTTGCAAAAGAGGCTGAGTGGGTTTGTCAGTTGTATGTATGCCAGTGAAATTGCTGACAGTTTAGGGATCCAAGACTGCATATGCTTAAACAACAAATGAAGCCCTGCTAGCGTGGCTGTATTTCCATGAACAGTTTGTGAATGCCTGGAGCCTCACTCTGTTTTACTTGTGAGGTTTTTTCTAGTAAATTTGTGTACTACTAGGAACAAATTAGCATTGTGCCTTGTGTTTAGTCCTGTCTGGCGTGCAGGTGCACAGTGCCAGTGATTGGGGCTCACCTAGGTCCTGGGGATTTTCTTGTTACTTTTTAATGCCAAGGGGGGACACATGTGAGGAGGAGGTGACCCTGCAGAGGGGGACTGTGGAGGGCTGAGAAAAGCAAAACTGGAAACCCCTCTGCCTTCTGGATTGCAGGGTCCTGATGGCCTTTGTTCTGAATTTCGTTTTTATAAAGGGGAAGTCTGTTATTTATACTGGGGAAAAAAGCCCAACCATGACTGGAGAGAACACTGGGGCTTTTGGGTCTGAAGGAATGTGATTTTTGTACCTCAGGAAGGGCCTGGTTAACTTCCCTCACTGTGTCTGCCTGTTTTCTGTGTAATGCTTGGTCTCCTGTGGGACACGAACCCCTCTGGTTCAGGGGGTTCTCCTCCCCTCTGGGCCAGGCCAAGGGGGATGCAGTCCCCATAGGGCTGGGAGGGGGACCTTCAATAATTTATTTTTGAAACAAAAAGTAAAATAATTGTTAAAACAGAATCTTTACAACTAGTGAGCATATGCATCTCCCAGTTATGTGGCTTGAAAGTTATTATCTGGCAGTCAAAGCTGACAGATTTGGGGAAATGATGTTGTGTTCTTCACTGGGGTATGCTTTTTTATACACAGCATAAAAACAGGATTTATGTTGAAACTAACCTTTTCAGGACTTCTCTGATATTAGACATGTGTAAACTGCTTAGGAGCCACTTGATGACAAAGCATTCATAAAAATTGTGTTATAAATTCATCTTTTTCAGAGACACTGATTGCTAGTAGAGTAAACCTGGCTCTAGGTCTTCTAATAGTGTAGAATCAAGACCACCACAGTGGTGGTGATGTGATGCATGTTCTGTGTGCTGCCTGTGGAGTAACTGCTGAGAGATGGCCTCAGTGGATCCCACAGTGGTGTTTGTGGAGTCCAGGCCTAAAAGGAGAAAAGAATTTTCAGTTTCTCCTCCTGAGGGATTTTTATTAGCACAGATTTTAGGCTGTGGAATGGCCTGGAAGTGTTAATTGTAGAGTGTCATTCCTTACTGAATGGAACTGTATTTCTTTGTTACGGCTCCTTTCTTTAATGTTCATTTCCCTTCAGAGTATCAGCAGTTGGGTTTTGTTTATTGTATGGGAATTGTGGAAATTTTGTAGTTCAAGGAACTATAGATACTAGAGATAATGTAAAGGTATAGGTGGGTAGGAGCCACTGAACTGGGCTTCTTGCTGAGTTTTGTTTCTCTCCTTTGATAGGTGTTCCATTTACCACTTGGATAAAATTAATTTTTATTCTGCTGTTTTATAAGGTACATGCTTATAATTCCCATTTTTCCTTTTAACCAACCCACAAGCTGAAGAGCTTCCCACAAAGTTTTGCTAAGCATTTGTGTTTCAGGACAACCGTAGGAATAGGCAGAGCTGCTGATGGCAATGGAAGTACACTGAGCATCTGTTCTGTTTGTAAAAACTGTAGAATACTACAGTAAAAATCCAGAGATGTAGCTTAAGTGATCCAAAATAAGATACAGATCTCAAGTCAGCCTGTAATTCAGGTTTTTTTCAGTTCATTGAGTTTCACAAGAATAGTCAGAAGAAAAGGAACATAAAGCAGGTTTACTCATAGCTTGATGTTCTATCTGCATACAAACTAAACATGTTAAACTTGGCACACAGTCTGTATTCACCATGCTGGGTTGTAGCTGTGTGGCTTTATAGAAGAGTATTTACAATACATGGTTAGCATTAAGCTTACCAAAGCCTCATTTATCTGGAACGTGTTCTTCTTTCCACAAAAACAATCCTGAAGTTAAATTTCCCAAAATATTTTTGTTTGTATGCCTTACTAATTTCATGAGCAGCAAACTAGTGCAGGGCTGCTTTTAACTGCTTGCTTAAAAATACCTTTGTATCAGCCTCCCAATCTCAGAGCAATTCTTACTGAGCCAGTTTCACTGTATCACTAGATCATGTTTCTCCAACATTTTTATGTGTGTAACTATAAATGTTGTGGCAGACAGTGACTTCCCCCAATACCAGAGGTTTTTTAAGCTATAATTAGAAACATTTACTAGTCCTGGGCAGAGGAAAGATGATCCCTGAGTCCTACAGGGCATGCAGGCAGGAGCTGGTGGTGTAGGCAGTATTGTTCTTCACTCAGGTAGAAGAAGCCTTGCTTGTGGAAGGTAATTTTAGGGTAATAGTATAAGGTATGATGTCTGGCATAGATGTGCCTCCTCTTGTTGTAGGAACCTGCCCCTGCAAAAAACACATGTGATTTTTTTATTATTAATAAAAGCAAGAGAAAGATTTGTTTTCACTGGCGTGACATTTTTATCTTGGGAAGGGAAAGAAACGTTCATTTTTGAGTTCATTCACAGAAGACTTTGTCAGTAAAGTTTGTTGTCCAGCAGATAATAATAAGCAGCACATCTCTGTGGAGAGAGCCTTTCTGCTCAGTTGCTCTAAACACCACCCCAATGGCACAGAAACTTCTGGTTGCAGTCATCGTGCAGGTTCTTTTCTTCACACCAGTGATGTCACTTCAGCAATGCTCAGGCAAAGGAAACGTTTCCCCAGCTCCAGATTAAATTCAAGGGTCTGTGAGCTGCTGGCAGCTTAGAGAAAGAGAACTTTGGTCCAGTCCATGTCTAATATGGGTCACATACATTATCCCTCATTGCAAGCAGGATTTTGCTTGTTTTTCAGGTGAAGTAGTTAACGTTCTAAGATGTGTCATTGTTGTCAAGAGGAGTGAATAGCATTTGGGAGGGTTGATTTAGCTGTGAAAGCTGTTTTCTCAGCCTAAAGAGCCAACTAGGAGGCTTTTCTGGGAGCAGTTCAGAGCACCCATAGCACAGCTTCAGGTTTGAATCACTGTCCAAAACAGCATTTTATTGTGAGTCCTTTTGAAAAGTCAGTTCAGCTTTTCTGAAAGAACCAGAAGTTGTGAGACTGCAGGTGGGCTTTGCTTTCTGCTGCTTTGTTCTTTTATTTTCTCCCCACCTCCCAATATCAGCTCAGGTTTGTTCCTGAAGCCTTTGGGAATCAGAAATTGAATCTACCCCTGGAAGGGACTTCAAGAAACTACACAGCTTCATTTTTCATGACTCACTTCCTTTTTTTGTGGCACAACTGAATATCCCAAGATGTTCCTGAGAGCTGTTTTTTTATTCATAAGCATTTTTAGTGAACACAGGTCAACAAGTATTCCTGGGACATGTTCCCATCCTTAACTGTCCATATTTAGGGAAAAATTCCCCAGAGTCTGACATTAATAAACCTTCTCTTCTGCAAATAGATCTAACTACTTGTCTATTACTCTGTAAATGTTATGAACAATTAATTGCTGTCTTTTTAAATATTGCTAAAGTATATAAAGTTACTGTAGTCCTCTCACATTCCTTCTTCTTAAACTAATCCAGATCTTTCACCCTCTGCTTCTAATTATTTCCCAAAGCCTTCATTTTCTGGAGAGAATTGCAACATTTCACTTTCCCGTTTTGCTAAGTGTTTTAATGGGAGATTCTTGAAGATGATTGGCAATGATTCACAGGTTTGTGTTTTTCTGATTAAATTCAGTATTGGATTTCACCAGAACTGCAGGCTTGACTGCACTTACCCTTTCTTACATTTTTTAGCTGCTTCCTTCTTTATTCTAGTTTGTGTTTTTGACTAATTTTTAGAATTGTGTGAAGTTTCTGGTCATAGCTAAGCTCTTGTAGTTATGGAAGCAATGAAAGCGTGGATTACTTTTGTCTCTCTCAATCATTTATTCTTTCCCCTTTTCATTTTTCATGTCCGTCAGTACATGCACTGCTCTTGTGATGTAGGTTCTTATTTTGGGGCAAGGGAGGTTTGCTGTTACTTCACATTCGTACTGAGCCACAAGAAGTTGTTTCTGTGTTGGATTCTCAAAACTTGTGAATCTGAGCAGTTAATATCTCCTTGTCTCCTGTCCTGCTTCTGTCCTGCTTCTGTCCTTTCCCTCTGGCAGCTTTTCAGTGTTTTCTTTTTGAAGCTAGTTCACTGAATTTAGTGAAGCCTTTTTAAGTCCCATCACCCTCATTTCATTGCTTTTATTCTTTGTCTGAACACTCAGAAGTTTCAGTCTCCTTCCCCATCTGAACCCTGAGAAAGTTCTTCCCTGTAAACCAGAACTACATCAAAATTCCTGCAGATTTGAAAAACAGTTAGTCCCATTATAAGTGAGTCTCCTTTAAATAAATTGTCACATGTTTGAGATTCATATTATTAAAATGTAGATATAGATCCCTAAAACCTTGGTGCAGTCTTGGCAGTACTTCTGGGTGATTTAGACAATATAAGTAATAGGTACCAGTAGGGCAGTTCATCTCATTAGAAGAAGAAATTTTGTTAGAGGTGGGATGGTGCAAGGGCAGGGACAGAAGTGAAGAAAACAGTTTCTGTGTCCCAAAGTTGGTTTTTCTGCTATGTCAGTTCAACAAAACATATTCTCTCAATTTACAAGCTTTGTTCTATCTTAGAGGATGGGCTTACTTCATCCCACCTCAGCAGAAGCCTGTTGTTTCTGAGTAGGTGGTAAGGAGGGGGAAGATGTGGATGTGCCCACTGATCCTGTGGTGTAGCCCTGCCACACCTGACAAGAAAATTCCTTGTGGACATCATAGCCGATTCCATCTGAGGAATTGTTTAAAGCAAAATAGTTCATATAAACCACCAGAGTGAAAACCTGGACAAAGCAGCTTCTACCACTGTCCAGACTAGGAAAATGGCCAGTGTTTACCAACTGCTTTAGCTAAACTGTTTACCTAAAGTAGGAGCTAAGTGGTGTTTAAAACGTTAGCTAACACCTTTCCTGAACATGCCTCATCTGGTTTGTTTAGACAAGGCTGGCCAATATCTCCTTTCAGTGGGAACGATTAGTCACAACCCAGAAAAAATTGTTTGTCATGGATTTCTCAGGTTTGAGAGTGTGGAGACACAAACCTCAGCCCTAGAGGCTGATGGATGGAGTTGCAGTTACCCTCTTAGTCTTTCCATGCCAGTTGTGTGGGTTTTGCTTAAATACAAATTGTGTTTTTCCATTGCTGGTTTGCAGCTGGTCTGAAGGGAAAACATGAGAAGAGTGAAGTGCTTACAAAACTTACTTTAGAAAAGGCTCCATTAACAAGTGACTTATTTACAGTGATGGTTCTTGCAAGTCAGTGTCAGAAGTTGACTGAAGTTTTCTCAAGTCAGAATCCACACTTAATGAAGAACTCATCACCTTTTAGTCATCTCTTGCAGGACTTAACCTTTTATTTCGCAACAGAAATGTAAATTTCGGTAGGAATGGGGAAAGTGGGAATGTTGTTTCCCAGGCCTCTACCTTCCCTTCGTACATGGATGTGGATGTGTTTGTGGATTGTTGATGAGAATGTTTTAATGATTTGCTGAACACCCCAAGTCATGTCAAATCCAAATGCCTCTCCCTAAATTTTCCCTGCAGCTGCCTCGGTAGGATTATGCCTCCTTTTCATCCATCTTTCAGTGAGTGTATTGTGCAAGAGCATGTAAATATCTGTACTGAGAGGGCAGCTCAAACTGTGCACATGGTACTGTTTAGGCAACTCAGGCAGATGGTGTGACTGTAGTTACAATGAAAACAATTCCTTCACCATGGGTGGAGGAACGTTTCATGAATCTTTGGCTGTGTGGAAGCTCTAGCGGGATCTGAGCCCGGGTGCAGAGTAATTCCTCAGCTCAGGGCTTTTGCTAGCAGAAAATTGCTTCATGCCATTCCAAGTACCTCGAGTCCTATAATAGTTCTCACTTCAGCAAAGGTGCAGGATGAAGGGGTAATGCTGGTTCAGCTTTTTGTTCTGATCCTTCCTATTGTTTGGCTTCCAAGAAGCATTTTTATTTACTTTTCTGCAAAAGAAAACATGAAACAATAGTGGGATAGGTTTTTCAGGGCTTCACATCCTCTGTTAGTCATTTACACTGCTGCAAAACACTTCCTGTGGTGCCAGGCCCATCTTCTGGATTTCATTCCCTCATGCATAGGTGAGTTGGTTGGAGAAAACAGAAAAGTGACCAAGAACCCCTTTTGGAAATAAGAACCAGCAGCAAATCTCACCAAACCAGACTCCCCATATGCAGTGGAGTGCATGTGTTCCATCCATCCATCCATCCATCCATCCATCCATCCATCCATCCATCCATCCATCCATCCATCCTTCCATCCATCCATCCAACCATCCATCCATCCATCCATCCTTCCATCCATCCTTCCATCCATCCTTCCATCCATCCTTCCATCCATCCTTCCATCCCTCCCTCATTCCCTTGCACTGGCTCATTATGCACCATTTGGCTGCATTTCTTTTAAAACAGTGACTTGGCAATGTGGAAAAAAAACTGGGGTGAGAGCGAGCTGGGAGAAGGCACACGTGGGGTAGGAATTGCAGTAAATCTGTGCTCAGCCTTTTACTTGAGAATTGTCCTCACCATTTGTCTTCCTCTGGCAGGGTGCTGAATGCTGCTCTGCAGAGGCTCCCCCCACACCACTCCAGGGTGCAGGATCCCTCCTCACCTCCCTGTCTTGGCCATGCAGGAGCACCATTCCCTGGCTTGGCCATGCAGGAGCACCATTCCCTGTCCCCCCAGCTGCTTTTTGCTGGAGCTCCAGGGTCGCTCTAACGCAGAAATATGCCTGACTGGACCTTGCTCAGTTGAGCAGCTGTTGCTAGGGACAGATGTGACATTTAGTGCTGGTACAAAGGGTCAATTAGATAAGGGCCCTAAAGATAATTTCTGTAATACAGGGTTGGGTGATTTGGAGTAGGAGAGACAGCAGTAAGAATTATGCAGCTACTGGGTTGGTTTGGGTTTTTTTAAGCTTGCCCCAGAGAGATCACAATTCCAAGCAGACAGGTGTTACCACCTTCAGATATTAAAGACATGCCTAATCTCTATGGAGACATTTGCTTCACCTAATGAAATGTGCTGCAGCAATGAATTTTATTCTACACCTATTGATCATGTCTGTTTTAGGCAGACAAATACAAGACAACCTTACATAAGAGGATCCATCTCTCTATTAGCAGTGCTTTCCAGCAGGAAGCTTTCACATCTCATGTTGTACTTTTTGATAGAAACTATCTCTTCTATTTGTATCAAGATGAACTGGAAATCAAAAGCTTTCATTTCTATACCCTGTACTGATTTTAGAGGAACAAAGTAGTTTGTCTTTTTAAAGTGCCTAATTCAATTTATTAATATTTATTGTACTACAGGAATCTGAAAATCAATAACTTTAGCTGCCAGGTGCACTCTTTATTTATATATACATTTTTAAGATTGTGAATGTGGATGACATCTGTGTTTTCTAAACTGAGCAGCTTCGTTGTAAATAAATAAAAAGCATAGGATTATTTTTTCTTTAGCATTTATGTTTGAGGATATTCTCCCTAAGAGTCTTCCATTCTCTTCCTGGCCATATTTCACATACAATACATGCTGTTTGCAAACTAGTTTGCCTTTAGCAGAGTCCCCGAAGGGAGGAGCTCCAGGCAATCTAACACATATTGTGAGTGTTGTGGAGGGACATCCAACTCAACCGCTGTCCTATATATTAAATGAGATAGTGGTGCCACTGATGTAGAACATGCTCCTTTTGTGTCTGAGGTCTAAATGTCACTTAAAATACTGTGGTGAGCTTTCTGAGAGAGTTAGTTCTGGACAAAGATTCTAGAAAGCGTTTGCAGTCAAATCTGTGAAGTGTTTGTGGCTGGTATCTGGCAATGCTGTGTGGAGCTGGCTTGTTCAGCCAACATTGAGCAGTTTTTTGTAGGAAATAGGGAAAAGATGGTAGTGTGATGGCTTTGTAGCAAGAATAGTGTTCTGCATAATTTCACTGAAAAAGAAAACTGCTCCTGGATGGAGGAATGTTTTCTCTGCTCACAAGGCAGCTGTGGAAAATGCACACAGGAATTATACTTAAGGAAGTAATTGCTTTTGTGAGGGCAGTAGCACAGAAATAGTTAAGCAGTGGCATTAGATAGCTGATGGTAACTCATCATGGCAGTGTGGCTCAGTACAGAGCAATGAATGTACCAAACTCCATCAGCAGGAAGCACTTGTAGTGCTCAGTATGTGCTGCATTTCTCACCATCCCAAAGCACATGTCATCCTCAGGGAGTCAGGGCTATTCCATGGCATAGCATGATAAATTTGGGCACAGTGAAGTGTCCAAGCAAAGCTGGGAAGGCTACAAGAGGAACTTGGCTGTTCATCTCCTGAACCTCCAGGTGTAAAACAAGGAATGCTTTGTGGTCTTGTCTGATAGCTCAGCATTAATGGGGTTTCCTGATTCCGTTGTTTCAAACTGGTTAAGCTGGGTGCAGCATAAAAATCTTTGGCACATGGTGCAGAATATTAGTAGGGTTAATTGGTCCTGATTGCTTTGGGGATGCTGAAGATGTAGCAGTCACTCTGTGCCTTGAAGTCTCTTGGATCCAATAAGTCTCTGTGTGGGTGGTGTTAATCCCGGAATGGTTTTGTAATAGCAACACATTCACCCAAGTTCTCTTAGTTGAAAACTCCTCTTTGTGCCTCAGCCCACCATGTCCCATCATGCAGAGAACATTAGGTCTCATAGTGAAATTTCTTCTTCCATTCTTTAAAAGTTTTGTTGCAGGTGCTTCTCAGGTCAGGGTCA
This sequence comes from Dicaeum eximium, assembly GCA_013396995.1. Taxonomy (NCBI): domain Eukaryota; kingdom Metazoa; phylum Chordata; class Aves; order Passeriformes; family Dicaeidae; genus Dicaeum; species Dicaeum eximium. The sequence continues at coordinate 5,229,924 of VWZP01001440.1, read as the reverse complement.
AAAAGACTTTTTTACTTCTGAACTCAAGTTAGCCAAAGTAGTTTTCCTTTTATGGGAAAGCTATGTATGGCAGCTGGGGGAAAATGGGAGTTCAGCAAGTTGCTCTAAACAAAGGGAATAATTTAATTCTTCAGTCTTTTAATCCCCACCTTTTGTGAAGCTGATAACTCTGTTTTTAGAGAATAGTGCTTGAAATAATTGCACATAAAAAGTGTCTACTCAAAGCAGTAATTAAAGTGTTTTTACTGAATTGACACTGAGAACTTCTTTGTGAACAATGATGGACTTACATAAGCTCATCTTTATTTACATAAAGTTCAATAAAATAAGCTATTTCAATCTATGGATATTTTCTTCCTCCTCCTCCTTTCTAGTATATAAATTTGATTTCATTTGACTTTCTTAGACATTTTTTGCCCCTATATGGAAGTTCAGCATCTCACAGCAGTATGCTTTGCTTTGTTTTAGTTCCCTGCTGGGTCTCTGAGTGAAGTTTGGTGTTCTTTAGATGCTTCCCAAGAATGCAACACTCTAGTTTGTTTATTTGTAGGAAAAGAGTTGTTGCTGGACATCTGCTGCTTGTGGTATTTCATGCTAGAGTTAATACTGTTGCACTGCTCAGCCTGAATTAGTAATAAGTGCAGTTTGACTTATATGACTTTAAGAGATGGGACTTATCCAGGGCCTTACTGAGAGTGGGATAGAACATTATGGAGATGGATTTCTGAGTCGTGCTATGATGGATATTGTGCAGCCAGCATGAAACCACTGCACTTCAGAGCTCTAGCCTTTCTTATTGTTATTTTTCTATTCAGACACTTGCTTCTCACAAAAAACAAACTTTAATGATTCATTAATTTAATGATTCAGCCAGCCCCCGTTGGTTCAATTTAGCCTGCACAGATTAAAAATGGTCGTTCTGTTGGTCGTGGACAGACAGACTGCAGAGAAATGAGCTCTCCAGGATGATTAGCTTGAGAGAAGGGGACTCTCCAGGGCTTTTCTAATGAACTGAGAGCCCTTTTAGGGGCCTGCTGGTAAGATAGGAGTGCTTTCTGCTTTTCTGTCTCCTTCCTCCCTCTTCCTGCTCATCACTGCAATACAAGTAAACCAAACAAAAAAGCCATGATTCATGCACAAAAGCTTTAGAACAATGTATTTTACAGCTGAAGACAGTGTTTTCTGTCCTTTGAGATACTGATGCTTGGGTCGTTTTCTGTCTGGCATTTTTCTGTTTTAAAGCCTCTCAGTCCTACTAGTATTTAATGACTTCTCAAAGACTAGTTAACATCTACAGGACTTTGTGGGGTGTTTTTGCCCCAAGTATTTCTTTTCCAACCTTGACAGTGGATTGGACTTCTTTCTCTTTGAGGTAATTTAAATATGAGACCAATTTATCCAACAACAGATTGAAAAATTGGAGTTCTGGCATATGTTGAATATTTATTATTAAAATTGTATAATTGGAAATGTTAGATCTGTTTAAGTACCAGGTTGTATTCAATCTACCTAAATTTCCACTGGAATTTCCTTCAGAGATGATGCTGTTCAATTCCTCCTCTCTGCTGTCCTTTGAGTGGTTGAGCTGCCTCAGCCTTTTCCAACAGGTTCATCCAATGGCACCAGGCTGAGTGTGTGTGACTGCCTTTCAGAGAGCTGCAATTCCTGTACTGGTATCTCTGTAAAGCCTGTGGGATTAAGGCACTCTGCTGTTGTGAAATGTTTTCTTGGTTTTATTACTGCAGTGATAACATCTCACATTGCTTTTTCAGTGGCAGTATTGCACCCAAGAGGGCAACGCTTCGTGCATTAGGACTACTACAAATTAACACTACTTTTCCCTTTCTCTTTAAAGTGAGGAAGTAGCATCCCTTTTTAACAAACAGATGAATTCGAGGCAGAATTAAAATTCCTTTTGAAAGATAGTCAGAAAAGCTATTGCAGTGAGGTTTTAAGAACTCAACCCAGTTTGTCATTGTGCATTCCAGAGGATGGAAACCCTCTTCTTAAATTAATGAGGCCAGTTAAAAAATATCCACCCATACACAGCCTTAGGTACCAAGGGCTCGCTGTTAGTTCCAGCAAGGTAACATTTGCTGACTACATGGAGGCAACAGGCTTAGCTTTCAAAGACCCTTCTCATCTCAAGGTGTGGCAATCTGCTGTGTTGTAGAAATGGAGGGGGAAAGGATTTTTCTCCTTACATAGAATCTTTCTGCAGTTTGCTTGCATTACACAGCACAAGCCAATTGGAAATTCATGGGAAAAGTGTGGTTTGAATGCAGCTGAGTATCCCATATTGAAATAAGTGCTGAGGATTTAATAATTTTGAGGTTGGTGGCCAAACATGTTATAACACCACTTAGTATGCAGTCACAAAGTAGAATTGACTAAGTCATTTGACATGTGAACTCTGCTTATAATGGAAATGTTACTACAACTTCAACTTCTTAAGTTTCTGTATAATGGTTAAATAACATGAGCAACATTTGATTGTTGTAATGTTGCATTGATTTTAAACCACAGGTTTACTCAAATCGTAATGATTCAGTTTTCTTTTTAAGAAACTTAGCAGAAAGACTTTCTTCTTTGAGGAAAAATACCAGTTACTGGGCACTTCCAGGGCATCTCCATGGCATTGTTTCTGAAAACAAAGTGTAGGAAGGAGCATGTGGTATTACATCTGCAGTGTTTGACAGTAACCAGTCCCGGGTGTTTCAGAGGTCAATTTACAGAGCTCAGGACAAAGCAGTTACTCTGCCCAAGGAAGTTACTCTTCTGAATGCCAATAGCTTTGAGGGTCACATAAACTCCAGAGTGTTAGATACGTAACTCCTTCACCACTTGCCATTTCTGAAATTCATTTCTGGACACTTTTATGATCAACTAGATGGGTCCAGAGATGGGTCCAATCTTTCCTTGAACCTTGATCAGACTTTGGCTTCATTAGCATCATTAATATTTTTCAAGCTTTACTAGAACCTGGTAAACTTTTGAATAACTCACTGGACTTTAGTTATGAAAGAATAAAGGATTCTGATATCCATTCTGCTGGTATTTGTGACAGCACATACTTCTGCCAGTCACTTTCTTACTTCAGGTGTGCAGTTCCAGGCTCCCATGTCATTTTGTGGGAACACCTTTTCCTACCACGCCCTTGATCATTGTCATTTGTTTATAAATACTGGAAAGTTATTTTTTCTCTTTTTAATGGAGGGAATACTTTGGCATACAGTCTTCTAAATGAGAGCAAACCATTGGTTTAAACAAGTCTTTCCTACAACTTTATGGAAAGGGAACACTTATCATTTGGAAGATGGATGGGTTTCCTTTTCCATAGCTCTGTCCTTAAGCCCTGCTGATATAAAATTTTCATTTTAGATATTCAGTCATTAAGTATGAAGATCTTAGTGAAGCAGAGTCCCATCAGAACCCAAATTGCAATACTGAGATTGCTTGAAGGAGATAAATGATTTCTGTCCTATAAAGACTTCAGTGTCTGAAGAGATTAAATTGTAGCAGTGAACAAAACCCTTATTAAAAATGATGTGATTAGGAAGATGAGCAAGTTTTTTCATTATAATGTGAAACTGGTCATGAAAACCAGCCTGAACATTTAAACTAATAGAGTAATTCTTACTTTGCATGTGTTTTATTGTTTCACATTTGTTATGTTTGTGTCATTGACTTTTGTAGTAGCTCCATAATACGAGCAAATTGTCACCAATGAAGCAGATGGAATGAAATTCCTTTTATATAATGTAATTAAGAAAATAAGCACATTGTAGGAAGAAGCTAGTACGTTGCTCTCTCTCATCCAGCAGGAACTCGTCATCCATGCCAACCTCTTTTGGCAAAGCATGAGGGTGCTTTTTCTCTTCTTAAGCAAAAGACTGTTCTGTTTGGTTTTTCTTTTGATTTTGTGCTAGAAAGTCTTATGTAGATGATGATGCTCATAATTACTGCTATCTCACTGAAATGGGTAAGAGTTTTGGCCTCATTGGGAATGCTGCTGAATCCCTTAGTTATACAAGCAAGAGTTCATTTTCCTCTTAATTAGAAAATAAGTGTTTCTAATAAATAAAGTAATTTCAGTATTTATTCAATGTTTCATTCTCCTAGCATAAGCCAGCTGAAATGTATAATCCTTAGACATGTTAATTGACACTGTATTTATTAAGGAACTGTGACATTTAAAATGTCATGCTTGTAAGATAATAATTTAAAAAAGTAAGATGGAAGTCTTAAGTGTAATTTTTGACCTGTCTCAATTATTATGTAGCATCTCTGGAGTTTGAGATTTCCCAGCTTCCCTAGGCAATCTGTTTCACTGCTTAATTATCTTCACATTTAGAAAGTTGTGTTTGTTCCTTAAAAAAAAGAGAAGAAAACTAATGATGATAATCATTAGTTTGGTTTTTTTTTTTCACTTTGCACTATTAAGTTTTTGTCCTGGCTAACAGGGAAGAACATGAAGAACAGAACAGATGATTTTCCTTTTTTTTTTTTTTCAGTAGCCTTTCATATATTATAATGTCAGTCTTGCAACTGCTCTACTTCTTACAGGATTAATCATCAGTGTTCTGCTGTTGGAGGGGAATGGCAGCATTGCTGTCTGTGTCATGCAGACCAGGTTCCTATTTGTATACCAGTACCAGAGTTTGTGTTGGGTTTTTTTTTTAAATATTTGACTTAATTTCATATCATGTGATGAAATATATGTCAACTGCATCATGTAGCTTACGAAAAAATCCTTAAAAATACAAGACTAACAGTCTTGTTCAAAGCAAATCAGATGAGGTTGAAATTAGAGTGGGGACAACGGAGAAATAAAGAGCTGGAATGAAAGAAAGCTGGTAGAAATTGTAAACAACAACTATGTTGTTTACCATTTATGTTGTGTTTTATTAGTTTTGAATTGATTCGTGTTAATAATTACAAATTACTGTCTCACAGGGTCTTGTAGTATTGTGGTTTTCTTTATTCTTAATGAAGTTAAATGATTCTTTCAGCAATGATCTCTGGATTGTTTCCAGCATAAATCTGGATCTTGATTTTGTTGAGCATCAGAACATTTTTACAATATCATTAGTATAATGGCATCTCAGTATTCCTCATGTTCTTGAGATGTGTTCAGTTGGAATATAAAAATGCAGAAGGCACCACAGCCTGAGTTGATTGACTTGGAGAGAATGATAGAAGCTTAAAGAGGTCAACTGTAAAACTGCCTGTCAGTGCTGCCACTGAAGACATGAGGAAACATAATTTCCATCTTCCCACAGCTTGCAGCTCTGTCTCTGTTGTCCTTGCAGCCTACACTGCTAAGGAGTTCAGTGCAAAGACACCTGAGCTGGCTGCCTGCAGGCAGGTCCAATGTCACTGACTAATGACCTCCTTAAATTAGCATCAGTGCAACCTAATAAACTCACCTTAAACTAGAGTTAATAAGACTTACATGGCTTTGAATTATGCCATGCCAGACATATTGCCTTGGGCCAGCAATAATTCATGTCTCTTTGCACTGTGGTGTTGTCATGTAAACCTGTCCACTGCCTCAGAGATGTCCTAAAAGATGAACAACACAAGGTTTCTGTGTATGGCCATAAATTGAGTATAACCCCCATAAATTTTTATTTGATGGCAAATCTAAAGGAGATAAAGGACGGCTTGAAAGGTGTGAGAAGAGAAGTTCTTGGGAGAGTTTGGCAGCATTGTTGAACTAATGCAATCTTGAACCTCGGGGACAGAAGAACTCTTCAGGTAAACCAGCATTCCATGTGCTAGGACTCCATCTCTCCAAAGGGAATTTGCATGACTAGCACTCTCTTCTTTCACAGTTAATCATCTTCTTTTGTGACTCCCTAAGCATTTTTACTCTTGAAAGGTGTCAAACCCACAGTATTTCAGTTTCAGGTAGAAAAGCTGCATAGAAAATTATATTAGGAACAAAACAGAAATAAATGAGAAAATTCAGGCTAATGAAGTTTTTGCTTATTATCTTAATAAAATTTGCAAACAGTGCTTCTGTGTTAGACCTCACTAACAATTTACCGTAATACAAATGTTCATCTTAAAGCTAAAAAATGCAAGAGAAGGGAAGCATAGATAGTAATAATAAATGCATAATTTTAAAAAATATGGTAGACTTGCAATTTTCCATTAGGTTATTTCTTTACAATTTAATTTATTCCTTCTCTTATGAGAAATCAGAATAAAACTACTTGGGCACCTCTAATTTAATATTTGTTTCCTAGTGAACAATTCTGCAAATTGGTGTTCAGATTGATAATCATGCAGATCTCATGATCTAAACTGAAAGCAACTGTAAAAGGTTTTATCTTCTTCAGTGCATTTTGGCCCACAGATGACACAGAGAGGATTGAAATAGGACAAATTATATAGATATAAAAGGTTAAGTATTGATTCTGCATTACAACCAGAACTTGAACAGAATTGGGCATGTGTTAAAGATGTTAGAGTAATTCACAGAATTGCTTAGTTTCAGAGTTATGGCCAAATGATGATCTGTACTATGTACTGGTGAATTAGTCAAAGAAATGGGTGTTTGGATCATCTTTCATCCGAGACCAAAGTCTTATCAAGATCTGAACCTCTCAAGGAACAGCTGCAGGACTGAAGGCTGCCATGGTCTCCTGTACAGCCCTGGGATGTGTGCAGAGCACACTGTGGTTGGGGACCAGGCTCAGAAGCTGCAGTAATGTATCTTCCTGTCATCTGAAAGGGAAGGGCTTTCAGAACTCAGCAATCCAGGGCAGTGTGAAATGCGTTACCACTTAAGCAGCAAAGCAAAAGCAGGCAGAGACCCAGTGTCCTTATTGTTGTACCCAGCTCTGAAATGAAAAGCTTCAGGGTATAACTGAAGATTTATTGGAGAAAAAATCCAAATCTACTAACATGCATGAATTTAAAAGAGATGAGAGAAACCAGGCTGAAAAATGTGTGCCATCCTCAGAAGGAATAGCAGCTGTTGTTTAGATTGCAATGAGGATTTTAAGGAGGTGTTTGCTTTCATCCCTGCTGCTATCTTGTGAAGTGGTGTGAGCCAGAGAAGTGACCAGGAGATGTTAGGGCACAAATAGTGCTGGCCCACCCAAAGCCAACACTTGGGAATAAAGAGAATTAAAGGCGTTTTCTAAGCTTCTCACATTGTCTTGAAATAGCACATTGGAGAATGTGGGTTCCCTGGCATGGGAGAGAAGGACAGATTGCTCTGTAATTTACCCTAGCTTTTTTCCCCCCAAGTCAGCCTAATGCCTGGGGTCACTGTCTGACAGAACTTTGGAGAGTTCCACAGGATTTATTTTTCAGTGAAGAAATACTTCTCAGTATTTCACTCCTCACCAAATACTCATCCATCTCAGTACCCCACTCATCCCCAGCTCCACCCATAGGATTCCTTTATCAGGAAATAGAGGAATTCAAAGGCTCATACTTCCTTTATGTTTTAGATATGTCCAGCTACTGGGAAGCTGAGTGAAGTTGTCATCACCCAGCTGGCCTTGATGCCAAAGGGCACAAAGTTTCCTTAAATGTTGGATTGCAAACATCATTGTTCTCTATTTTTCTGAAGCCAATAATTGTATTACATGTGGGGAGTCCCCAAGGTCACAATATGCTGGTAAAATTACTCACTAACATTGTTACCCTCTTTGCTGAGTTGCTGCAGCATCTGATGGTAGCATTACTTTGAGCATCCTGCCAAGAAACAGTGAATAAAGGTTTAGGACTACTTCCTTTTGTACAAAGTCCAGTATTTCATGTTGTGATGCATGGACACTGTGAATACAATTGGGAAAATGTGATGAAGCATAGGGAGCAGTTCAAGATGGCAGGGAACTGTAGAGGTTAATGAAGATTAAGGAAGGCTAGGGCAAAGTGAGATGGATGGACATGATGGTATATGAAATGCATTTTTGTCACAGAACAAAGAGTAAAATGACTGATTTGTGCACATTGGGCAATTTTAAATTAACAGCCATTGTTTGTGGGTGGAAAAATATTTTTAGGAAAAAAATTATTTATTTCTGGAGCTTCCACTGTGGGAAGCTGAATGAGCATGTCTGCTCATTGTATCGTGGTGATCTAACAGAACATATGTCAGAAGATGACAGCAAATAATATTTTCTGTTATTATTAGTAGGCATTTTCTGTCATTAATCCTATTCTAGTAATGCTGCATCCTTGGTAGAAAAGTAATGAGATCTGAACAAAATTATGCCTACCCAAGGTTTGGAACATATCCCCCAGTAACTTCCCCCTTTTTTCTTTATAGAGAAAAACTTTTGTGCTTCAGACCATGAATTATGGTGAGTGATGGAGGTTAGGAAGAAGCTTCCTTCTGTGTGCAGTTTATCATCTAATTTTACTCTGAAGAGTTTCCTGCTCTTCTACTTTATCTGTCAGCACGCATGATCAATTACTGGATAATTACCTGATCCGTGATCAAACGCTGGTCAGACTTGCATTGATTTTTGTATTGATTATGTATGCTTATATTACAGGTTGTTCTATATCTGATACAACAAAAAATCAAATTGCCTTTATTGGTGATCAGTTCTGTACAGGCTTTAGGTCCCAATTGCGTCAAACCTGAATATTGAGGAGCAAACTAAACAGGGAAAAATTTAAAAGTGGATGCTGTTCTGCCATATGTTCTTGAAGCAAGAATAAAAAACCCACAAGTTTTGCATTCAATGCTGCAAACTCTTTGGCAATAATGAACCCTTCAAGTTCATTTCGTATCACCCCATATTATACAGATTTGAGCTTGGGCAAAGCAGAAAGAACTTGAACTTTTTCATGTATCAGACCTGTTGTTTGTGGAGTGTTTAATTCAAGATGTGGATTACCTGAAACTCCCCTGGACTGCAAGTTCCAGCAGGAACAAAACTGCCCCAGATGACTTCACATGGAAAAATAAGATTAGGTACAAATAACATGGAGTTCCTTCCTGACATTTGTATGCTAACTCCCACTGAAATCCATCCAAGCTTGCAATGCACAGAACAGAGCAGAATCTCTCAGAAAAGGTACTACTAAATGATACTCAGCCTTTTTTCCTCTTACACACGTTTGCACTGCACTTCTCTCTCCTGACTCTTAAGGGCAGTCTGCCATCCTTTCTCTTTGGTATTGATGTCTCCCACAGATCATGAAAGTTTTAATTTCATGTGCTTTATGCTTGTTGTGAAGCTGTCTAATTAATTTGGGACAAATATCTCTCTTTTTGATACTCGGGGGTTTTTTTAACTTCATCCATATATTGGTAGTGTTTGATTCAAATATTTGCTTCCACTTTTTTTCCAGCCTGCCTCAGTTCTAATCTTTCATTAAGTTTTTGCTTCAGTTTTGGGGGATGGATTTATGTGGAATAAATATTTACAATATTTTGACAGCTTGGTATATTACACTTCTTGTGTAAACATGATTATAATAATCTGTGGCCTGTTTTAAACCAGTGTTTGAAGCTGAAGGATTGTAGATGAAAGTGAGTCATGGTGGTCTATTGTATGTAAACATAATAGAAGTTTGATTGATTTCCAAGATCAGTTAGGATTACTTGATTGGAAAGGGTTGCTAAGGGAAGAGGAAGGCAATAACAAAAGTGAGCAGCTCATTCCAGCCCATGATGGCAATCACACCTTCTCATCACACCAACAGTAACATGTTCAGTGGGGTATTTTTAAACCTTACCTTGGTCCTGCCATAGTGTAAACATTTGCTGGAGTTCTGCCTCAGCGGAGCAAGAAGCAATATTTGCTGGAGAAAAAGGAGAGTGGGGCAGAGTCAAAGCCCTGGCACACCACAGCAGAGCTGGCTGGCTGATGTGCCTCCCAGCCTACCAGTCCACTCTTGTTTTTCCTGTCAGATGAATGGTCTCTGGGGCAGCCAGGTTTCTGTGATCTCTCAGCAGGGGATGTGTGGCATTATGTGTGTGAGGTTTTATGCTTGCTGTGGAAAATGCTGGCTTCACATGCCTTCTCTCTCATTTTGGCCAAGTCCCTAGATTAGAAATGTGTTCAGTAAATATTTAGTTCCAGATATGCTGCCAAAGGATTCCATGCTCTCTAACTGCTTCGAGGTTTGTTAGTGTGAATAAGTTTTTATAATTTTTTAGAGCTGACCTTGCAGAAGCAAAAAAAAATTGATCTGAGCAATAATCAAAACCACGAGGTGAACCCCCGGCCAGTGAAGTTGTAACTGCCTGTGCTACAAGGATACCAGTTGTATCCTGTTGTTTCCTAGGAACCAGCCGATGTTTGTGGCAGAGCTGTGAGCAATATCTCACCTGTCCCTGGTCAGCATTTCTGTCTCTCGGTTCAGTTCTTGTTGGGTTACAGAACATGAGGTTCTGAGGTGTTACAGACTGGCTTTCTTCACCACACTGTGTCATTTACCTACACACCTAATTGCAGCAATCCTGTTCTTTTTTTGCCTGCCTGAACATATTTACAAAGATAAAAATAGAGCAAGGGAAGAATAGCAGCTGCCAAGGCTAGGTTTGAGTTAAAGACCACCTAGGAATGGATTAAAGGTGAATAACTGTTTTGCCTCAGGACAATACTGCTGAACGACAGGGGAGAGGGAGAGAAGAGGTGAAAGGAGCATTGCTAAGGAAGAGATATGGATAAGTGATGGTGTATTGACATATTTAAATACAAGCAAGTTTTAAACATGCTGAAGTGGAGTTAGGGAGAAAAATGAGTTAAGAAATTGTAACAGGCAAATGGTAGTACACTGAATTACAAGGAGTTTTAAGGAATGCTTTATTTTGGAGAGGATGCCATAGGTCTGAAGGGTAGCAAATACAGATGGATATCTGAGAAAAGAAATTCATCTGAGCGAACTTTTAGGATGGTCTTCTGGGTGATCTCTGTTGTGATGTTTATTGGCAAAGAGAAACCTTGGCCTTAAACCTGTTTTACAGCTACACACTCCTTAGTGGTGGGGTCTTATGAGTTGATAGGTGTTAAATCATCACATAGGTTTAGTTTCAGCTCTGTGCTTAGCCTTCATCAGTTGGAAATGACAGAAAAGGAGAGAGACCACAGTGCATGAGTCAGTCTGAGAATGACTAAGCTGCTGCAGCGGTGCAGCCGTGACAGACAAGTACAACCCTGGGAGGCATTTGGTGAAGTGCTCCCTATCCAAGGGGGATTAGCAGCTCTGTGGCACACTGAATGAGACCCTGTGGAGTTGGGGATACTGCACACAGGTTTGGTTAGCCAGGCTTGGGAATTAATTTCCTGAAATTAGATGTATGGTAGGAGAAGGGGTTAGTAAAGGAATGGAGAGTCGCTCTCTCACACAGGGAAATTAAAAGGAAATAGCTTCTACTTAATTACAAAAAAGTAAGACTGAATATTTTAAAATATAGTTGTATACCCTGTTTCATGTATAAAAGAGACAACTAAGAGCAGGAGAGCATTGAGTCAAGCCAGAGGAGACTATTCAAACCAAAAAAGTGTAGCTGCAAGTTAATTCGAGTTGAAGATTGTTTTTTCTGTGCCTTCAAACAACATTATTTTAGGATAGCCTATGCTGGCCCTTCCTCAAATATCTGCCCTTCAGCTAAAGTTCTTTGGTCCTCAAGTCACAAACAGAAATTTATACCAAAGTTGTCACAGTTGCAGCCAGCTGGCCAGCAGCTAGAATCTGATGAAAATTAGCAGAGATTAGATCTGTATAGAGCACACATTACAATGCATTTCCAGCTGCCTCTTCCTTGTATGTGTTCACCACACAAACAAATTCATCATCTGTCAGCATCATGACAGCACGCTTGCTTGCACGTGTACTCAGCGTGTTTAGGACTACTGCAGCTTTGGGGCAATCTTTTCAATTAGTGCATGCAACTACATCCAAATCTACCTTGGATTATTTTAATCTAGAGCCTTTGCTCTTGTTTGCCTGCCGAGAGGAGCGTTGCACCAGATAGAACAGGCACCCAACAGGAGTTCTTTCTGTGCTAGTTGGATGCACAGTATTTATGATCACTGAGAGATCTGCATTGTAAAGATGGCAGAAGTTAATTAGATTCAAGAGTTACCTACATAAATCTGCTGGAGATTGCCTGTGACACCGCAGGCCCAGTTTCCAACCATCTCTTTTGCATTCCCACACTGCTGGAGTAGCAGGATGGCTGTCGCTCTGGTTTAGCAGACCACTTTTAAAGGGAGCACATGCTCTATGAAAACAGTAGTATTGCCTTGCCTTGACTGTTGGCAGCAATTCTCTTTCCTCCTACCCCTTTCCTTCAGTTATCTTCATTCTGATTTGATACGTTGATGTTCTTTCTAAAAATATTTTTAAAAAACCCAACAAAACAAACAAAAAAAACCCCAAAATGAAAACAAAAAAACCTCCAGGAAAACGTAGTCAATTCAAGTCAATTAAGTAATGTCAGAGTAACAGCTTTTCCCCCTCCACCGCAGCTTTGTCTTTTTAGTGCTGTTTTAGGTCAAGTTCTGTCATTCTACACCTGTCCAACCTTGTGAAAGGCCTCACTGGGGTTGTACAAGGACAAGCGTGGGTGGAACTCAGTGTTCAAAACCTTGTGTGGCTGTTGACAATGTGTGAGAAGGGAAGAGCCTTCTGCTTCCCAGACCCCAAATTAAGCCTGCAGGGCTGACAGCAAAGCAATTTTTGTAATGGTACATGGAGCTAATTTGTTATGAAATCAGAGAAGCAATAAATTTGGAAAAACCCCTACTCCAAGTTTAGAGTATCTGGAGGGAAATTCCACAGTGAGCTCCACTGTGCTGCTGCTAACTTGCTGTTTTCTAGACTAGGGCAATGACAGAATATGGTAGGTTCATCCCCTCTCATTTAGCCTTTCCTGGACTGGGGAAATGCACTTTTCTCTACTACACCTTAAAACCAAGTGAATTCTTGTGGAGATCTCCCCAGGAGGTTCTCAGGTGTGCCATTCATTCACAATACAGAGCTGCTCGTCAGTGCAAGATTGCTGTGACTTTTGAAGAAAGCAAGACTCAGCTGGTCAGACCCTGACATTCCTTGTTCCTGCTGCCCAGGGTGTCCTGCTCAGTGGAAAGGCTCTCCATCCTTGACAGAGAGCAATAGGCTACATCTGCAAGATCCTTGCAGGCAGATGTCAGCCTGGCTGGGCCAGCTGGCATTTGTGTGGCTGCATTGCCAGGGTCCTGAGCTGCATTCAGGGTGCCACTGCTGGCACTAGGGCACCCACGTGGTTTTGTTCCTGCCTGCATCATCCCTGGTACTCGTTAGTTCTGCTGTGAATACATGGCAGGTGCACTCAACACACTCAATACCCTTTGCAGATGAAAGATAGGGAGGAAAAGTTGAGACTGGTGATAAGGTTGGGTTCAGGGCAGTGTAGGTTTTGTGTGTCTTCTGAACAGTAAGTACTTGAGTTTGTAAGGCATCTCCCATGCCAAGCTTTTTCCATTAAGGCACCAACCAGGAAGCCTTGGTCAAATGCAGGATTTCTGTGCTTTATTATTCATCAAGGCTCATGATTTTATTCAGCTCTATCATTGTTTCTGAATTTATGACCATAAAGAAACAGAGGTTCTGCAGATAGTGTAGGCTATGGGAAATTGCAGCACTGCTGAGATAACATAGTTGGTACCAGTACGTCCTGATCTCATGCTTTCCGAATTACTTATGTTAAAATAAACAAACAAAACAAGAAAACTGTGCTGGCCTGGAAACCTTTAGGCATTCTTTCCTATTTTATTTTGGAAAGATTTAAAGAAAAAGGCATTGTCTGTTTCTTATTTTCACTGCTTCTTTTTTACAAAGTGCTTTTAAATGGAACACAAGTAAAACAGATTTTATTTGTTGTCATAGGAAAATACATCTCAGAGAGAGACAAAGATGGCCTGGAAGGAAGAAATTATATTTCAGGTTGCTATTTGAAGATACACTTCATGGCTGCCTGTTGTGACTCAGCACATTGGTTGGGGCTTTGGGTGCAAATGGGATTCAACAGGTTGAGGTTTTAGAGGTAGGTGATAGGAAAAACTGTTATTGATGCAGCTGGAAGTGCATTGATTTATTTTTTGTAGAAATTAAGAGATTACTATGAGCAGCTGAAGACACTAAGGTAGACTTTGTCCAAGGGACAGGACTGTGGGGTTAAATCATGAAGAGAAATTACGCTTTGTGTTCTGTGCCTTGCTGCAGCCTTTCCGTGCTGCCACTGGCCAGCCACACTGTTTGTAATAAATGGTTCTTAAGCTGTTCTCTGTAGGACCAGGACTGGAGCTGCATTGTGCTAGAGGCTGTGGAGCTGCATAGTAACAAACTGTAAACTGTTTTCTGAGAGGCCTGGTTAAATATGAGAAACAAAAATAATCCACAACCAAGCTCTGGCACATGGTGATATTAAGTGAGTAGCTGTGGGTTGTACAGTAGGTCTGCTGCAGAGGCGGAAGCTGGGCTGGAGTCTTCTTTGCTGTCATTATGTGCTTAAAAAAAAAATTCTTTATTATTTTTGTTCTCACTTAACTGCTCTAATTTATTCCATCAGGTCTTGTCCAGAGGATGGTGTAGATGCAAGTGCATGTGTGACTGGGTTACAGCCTTTTCCCTCAAGACTATTTGCTCCCAATCCTCTACTACCCCTATTACTCTAACTGAAAGGTTGCAAGAGTCCTGTATACACTGGCACAAATGGGAGGCATCCTCGAGCATGTTTAATTTGAACTTAGGCTTTTGTGATTAGCATCTGCCTTTATGCAAGATACTTTTACATGAAGACTTGTATTCATTCTGGTTTGGGCTAAGGAATAGTTACTTGATCATTTTAAATGGACACTTTGAAGAATTAACTCAGCTATTTGCTCCTCAGCCTTTTTTCTCTCCCTCATCTGTTTGATGGAGAATTGGAAATTAAAGAGGGGCTATTGTCTGAATTGATTCTTCTCTCCACAGACCCGGCAGTGGTCAAGGAGTTTTGGTGTGGCTGCATTATTTTTAAATATGCAGAGACAGGAAATTCTTAAGTGTAACTTTTATGATTGTGCTTGTTTGGAACACCAAAATAAATTGAAAGCTTGGGAATGTCTTGTTCATGTGCAGTCTGTACCAGAACATCAGCAGCATAAGCAAGGAACAAATCCTTCTTCAACGAACATGGTAGCCGCATGGCTTCCTCCCTTTCTTGTTTTTTTTTCTTCCCTCCCTCTCCTCTCTGTTAGTTCTCTGTAGCTGAGCACATGGACATGCCAGTAGAGCTGAGGCTGCAGTGCAGCAGTCCTGACAAGGCAGGGACTGGTGCTCTGGTTGGTTTGCAGAGGTGGAAGGACTGGCAGTGTTGACAGAGCGCAGGGTGGCGGGTGCAGGAACTCAGTTTCTCTTGAAGTCATGTGCTGAGCCACGGATTAAAGCTCTGCTGACTTAAACCCAGCCAGCTGTGACATATGCACGCCAGAGAAGTCACTTTAAAAGGGGATTCAGGCTTGTTTTCTGCAAGTGCTTAACTTGATCAAGGCTGGTAGAACAAACTCTAATAAAAGAGGGGACAGGGACATACGAAATCCTTTGTGGTGAGCCATGTGTAGTACCAGGGAGAGATGGTCCTCACTACAGTGTACCAGAAGTATTGTAAGGTTATGTCTTCCAGCTGTGGGTTCTGTGCATTCACTCACCTGCCCCCAGCTCTTGTCATACATGCAGGCATGCAGACAGCCATGCTGGAAATTGCCTCCCATCTTACTTTCATTGTTTCTTTCTTTTTTTTTTTGTTTTTTAAATTCATTTGAAGGTAAATAATCAAAACAGAATTTGGGGCCTCAAAATTCCTGCAACCGCGGGAGTTGGCACTTAATGGCAGCTTTGCCTCTGGTCGTGGCATCAAGTTACTTCTGAAGCCTTTGAAGTCAACAGGGCTGCAGGGAGAAAGTGTTGTGTTGCTTCTTTAAAAAGAAACATGCTTCAGTTATATTTGCAGCTGGGGTTTTAATGGCTGCGAATTAAAGCAAGTTTTATTTGGCCTTTGTTTTTAGTGCACTTTTACCCCTTGGGGCACTTGAAGCCAAGTCACAGCTTGAGATGTAGCTGGCTGCAGCACACTAGCACAGCCATCATCAGCCTCTTCTGTCCCTCTGCAGAGCTCACCCTCAGGATCTGTGTCCCCCAAACACGAGTGTCCCACTCTCCTGGCACCTCTTTGCAGGCATTGGGTCTCTGCTTACACAACAGCAAGCAGTGTGCCTTGGAGTGATCTGATGTTAACTTTTTGTATTGGCCCTGGAGACCTTAATTTCTAATCATCTCCAATCAAATTACTATGAATCTGATAAAGAGAAAGGAGCTCAGTTCAAAACGGTGCAGATAGGCACTTAATGTGATTTAATGTATGTCTACATAGTCCAACTGCTTATCTGCACATCTGGCCTAAATACTTGTGCAAATCTGACCTATACCCTTTTTTTGACCATATTAGCAGTAAAAGGAGAGAAGGTAGGTATACAGTTAATAGGTTACAGCTTGTTTCCCTGTTGATCCTTGGGGCATCAGCCATCCTGCTGAGCAGAAGGAAAGGTGCTTGGAGGATGGTGATGGGGGGGTGGCTGAGCGAAGTGCATGCACTGATGGTTTAAGAGCACTCTGACATGAGAAGCTGTAGTAACCTTTCCAGCCATGCATTTGCTAGGCCCTCTGTGGTAGAATCTTTAGCAAACCACATTAAAATGGTGGCACAGGCACCAATAAATACTGAGCAGCACCTTTTTTTGACCTTGCTTTATATTCTGCTCAATGATGAGTGTTGCTACATTTTGTGATTAGCAGGCCACATCAGCTGGCTCAGTCAACTCACTCGAGCAACACAAAGAGATGATAAATTTTTTTTTAATGTAGTTGTGTGATAGAAATCAATGCTTTGTAGTGTTGGCTTTTTAAAGTATGGAAGCAGAGGACATAAGGTATCTGTCCTAATAATAAAATAAAGAGGTTTTTGTATGTTTGACAGGTGACAAACAGCCCAGTTCAGACTGTCTTTTTAGAGGCTAGTTTCAGCATTCCTTGAAGAATTAACAGAATTATGCTGTTTTACTTGATGTATTGAATTTCAGTGAATATAATAATCATCATTCTGATCCATAATCCAGGAATATTGAGGACAAAATACTTAATGGTTTCAGTGAGGCCATGAAAAAGGGCCAGGGAGGTTTTGCATGTCCTCCACATACTTGCAGATCAAAAGCTCTGTCTCATGCAGAACAGAAATAATTCTTTGGTTCTTGTTATGAAGTTGTTGTTCTTTAGATCAGAGTGATTTTATTCCTCAGTATCTGAGATTTTTGTAGCTGTCAAGTATTTCCAGCCCTTCTTGAGTTATGGACCTGGGGTCGCTTTTCCTTCTCAGAACTCACAGAGTATATGGTTAAGGCAAATTCTGTAACATTTCTGACTTCAGGTACACAGCAAGAATATTTTGCTTAGCTCTCCCTCTTTAGCTGTTGTTTCAGAGACTGAGACAGAGAATCTGGTGAATGCTTTTATTAAAGTATTGGATAATCTGTTGCTTGAGAAACCTGTATGCAAATCCTGGCTTTGCTACTGTTTTTTGTTGTGATCATGGACTAAATATTTGCTTGTTCTGTGTGCATGAGGCACGAGGGTACTATCGCTCTCATTTTCAAGCATGGTATAAGAATAGATCTGTAAGTACTTGAGGGGTCATGGAGGCAGGAAATGTCATCAACCAAAGGCAGGCCATTTTATCACCATGCTTGTACAGAGCTGTAAAGAAAAAAAAAGTGAGGAGAGAAGATTTTTCATGTGTCTCCTACTATTCCAGCAGCCCATTATCACCCTTCTACTTAGTGCAGCACTGCCATGTGAGTCTGCCCATCTTCTTGCATGGGGTACCTGAGTGGGATGTTGCCCTATGGGTGGCTGTGTTTAGTTTTGTTTTTTTCTGGGTTTTGTAATTATCAGGACACAGGTGGGAAAACTTGGAGCATTAATTTTTTCTGAATGTTACCATGCCTGCTGCCTGTGCATGGTCTGTGTATTAGTTTTCCTTGTCAATTTTCTTTCTGAATAAGAGGAATAAGGAGCAGATCTCTGTTTTATAAGGTATTTCCCCTGCCTCCCCTTGCTTTCTGTGCCTAGGAGGTAGTGGCCTGCAGCAAATTCCCTGCAGCATCTGTGTTATTGCATACACATGCTTGTGACACTTAAATAGTAGCTGTCAGATAACATGAATGTATTGCTGCTACAAATAAATCAAGCAGGGCTACAAGCAAAGGGGTGAGTGAATGAGACAGGACAGTCTCATCCATCACTATCAGACAAGGCCACCCTAAGATTGTCTGCTCACTTCACCAGTGAAATTGTTGGCTGTGTTAAGACGTGTTCAGCAGAGACACCCAGACCTTAGCCAGCAGCCCTCCTTTCTGTGAACACCCAACAGGCTTAGCTTGGTATTTATTCAGAATAAGGAGACAAAGCCTTCTGAAGTGACCTTGAAGGCCCTCTTTTCTTGAGTTCTGAGGACAAACCCTTTTTTGTGGGTCTGAACCTCAGGGTTTCTGTCAGGTGACTCAGAGTGACTGCTGTGCTAAACCTGGAGGCAGCAGGGTGGTCAGGTAGATGCTGGAGCCTGAAACCTTTGGCTGCCCTCCCAGCCCTCTTTCTAGGAAGGGTGTAGGTAGTGGAGCTGGTCACCAGAAGAAACAACTGAGGGAAAAGCAGTCACACTGAAATTCCTCCCACAAAATTATAGGCCTCATCTGTCAGTGTGCTACCACTTAAGGATCTCTGTTCTGTGGCTCTCTTTATACTTCAAAGAAATTCATTAACTTAGTACTGCTTATAAAAGGCTCTTTATCTGATAGTGCAGATGTTTCCAAACTCAGGAGTGCAAACTGTGCCTGGAATACTGTCCTCCTCCTACTGCTTGTGGAGATCCTGGAATTATCTCTTGCATTTTAAGGCTGTATTAGAAAATTGGCCAGCAGCAGCTTGCTCACAGCTGAGATTGCAGTATACCCACTGCGTGGCCTCTGCAGACACACTGGGAGTAGAGGTCTGACATTTGAGAGCTGGCACAATGTGGATGGAAAATTACTCTGTTAGTTCTCCCACCTTAACTTTTGTTGATAGTTGTAATAGGCTGTGATAGACTACAAGGAAATATAAATAATAAAGTATACCAGAACACTGCCTAGTTCCTGGAAAGCATTAAAGTGTCACATCAAGTGACTGTGCAATTCAAATGTGCTCTTTGCAAGAAAGCTCAGAAAGTTTTAAGAACTTTTTTTTAAAGAAATAATTTGCAGAAGCATTTACTTTTACTTTGTGAAGGTGGAAAATTATGCTTCAGGATCCATCTGTAGAAAGGATCATCACTATTTTTTAAATTTATACATGATTGTCGTGTTCTTAAAATTCTCTCCATGACAAGTCCTTTGTAGTTCCTTAAACTGGTGATGATTTTATTATGCTGAATTTGACAGGTTAATGATCAAGTAGGAAATTGTTTAACGCTTCTTAGTGTTAGATACAGAAAGGCTAGATTAACTCTATCTTTTCTATATCTAAATTCAGAAACTAAATCTAGAGTTTGGTGGTAGGGCAGGGATTGCAGCAGGTGAGCACCAAGAGGACTGGCTGACACCAGTGCTGCCTTGTCCCCTTGCATCTTGCTTTCAGGATAGCAAAAGGAACATCAGCCATGATGCTGAAGAGTCAATACCAAAATAAGGGGCTCTTGGATATTGTGTGGGTTATTGTAGTGACTCATTGGTCTAATGTAGAATTTCTTGAAGTCTCTTTCTCTGAAGTATTAGGATTGGAGTTTTGCTGTCTTGCAGATGTAGCAGTACATGGTGATTTGTGTGATGGTTTGGAAAACTCAGCCTGTTTGAAGGGGACTGCTGTCCCTTTTTTATTCAGGCATTAGCTCCCTTGATAAGAAACCACTATAAAAACTTGTTTTGAATGGAAACCTCTGAGGTATGGGCAGTCTCTGACAGTATGGTGATGGAGGTAGCATGGTCAGAAGTGCTGACATGTCACTAGGAGTAACAAAAAGCAGTAAAGTAGTAAGAAAAGGCATTTAGTCTAGGCTTGTGATTTGGAGAGCAAAAGAACTCGCAGCCTGTTTTCAGTCCTCGTCCTCTGTGTATATATTTTAATAACTTATGTTTTTCCTGTTTGAACTGAGCAAGGCCTGGAGAACAAGCTGTTCTTCTGGAATCCTTTAGTTCATTTATTCCCAGTAGATTCCAGTGGGAAATAAAATCAACAGCCTCTCCTCTTCTGAACAGTGACCCTCACTGTGTTTGTTAATACCTTTCGATGTGTGTCTCCATCGAAACTCAGGATATAATTGCTCAACCAGAGTATGCAGGGGAACAAGAGCTAAGGTTTTTTTGAACATTTAAAAATGTACATTAATTGCATTTTATATTGGGTGCCCAGAGTAATGCTTTACTGTGGGAACAGCTCATTTGTTTAAACTGCTTTTACAAATTTATCTTTTTATACAGATCCTGATTTTTAGATCCTAAAAACTCCTAATCAAAGCATCTTAATGAACTGGTAACACTATGCACCTGAAAGATCTTTGAGTGTGTGGCCAGAAATGCCAGAAATTTATTTCCCTATGGGACCAGGAGAACAAGGCAATTTTTTTAATCTTCTGGTAGAATTTGCATGTGACGTTTCTATCACTTCATGCTGCTTCAGTGGATTAGTGACTGAGTCTTGCACCATAAGATCTAGAGAATATTTCTAATGTGCATACCTTGAATATGCCCAAGATGGTTTTAAATCAGGTATTTCAGGGCAATTAAAACTAGGTTCTGTAATGCACACCGTAAGAAAAGGAGGCAATAGCCAAATAAAAGACAGGAAAGTCTGATTTACCAAAATAGACATGGAAAGGGATCTGGTATAATGATATCTGGTAAGTAAAAGGTCTTCTGGAAGTGCTGAAATTCTGTTTGAATCCTAATCCTAGAGGTCTGGACTGTAAATCCACTTTCTGTGTATCTTGCCGACTAGAGGAGTAGAATTATACTCAAGAGGACAGAAAACAGTGTAATTGAGGCCTAAAGATCAGAGCAGACTGTGGTGAAAGGGGGAATATATGACAAAAAGTTATTTTGAGAAACCTAATAATTTCCTTAAAAGTTAGCCTCCCCTGTGATAGTGGTAAAATTTAGTGGTAATAGCTTCAGGGATTAAATAAATTCTGTCTGAATAAAGTACTAGTGACAGTGTCAATATTTTATGGGTCTTAGCACAAACATTTTAACTACATGAGGTGTAAGGTAACATGAAGAAATGTGTGGTTTTAATTTAATGCAGCTGTTTCAGACAGAGGAGGTAAAAAGGGGGCTTGATGGAACTCCTGGTGGGTGAGATTTAAGTGTGTCTGGGCTGAGGCAATTCTGTAGAGCTGGGGAGAGACCGAGGTGCCCTTGCATGGAGTTATTCACCTCCCTGAGGGAATTGCACCTGCTGTTACTAAAATGGTTTTCAATGTCAGGGATCTTCATCTGCTTCCAGGCAGTTTAGGAATCTGTGTACTTGAGCACATTTTCCATCTGCATTCAGACCAAGGACTGACTTTCTTCTCCCTGAAGTGGAAGCTGTTCCTGCCAGGTGCGTCTTTTGTTCCTTTGGTGCAGGAGCTGATGTTTGACACTCAAGCTGCCAGGAGATGCTTGCAGACAGGCTCTTCATGATCCACCAAATTGTTTTACTGTTTGGTCAGTGTCAGCCCCACTGACTCCAGTTCTGGAGTGGCTTTATGACAGTATGTAGGGCAGTGGACTTAGGACACTGAACAATTTTGGGTCTTTCTTTTGTCTACCTTTCCACTCCTGCAAGAAATCATGCTGCTCATGTTTCTTGAATCAAAGAAATTAATGCGTAGTAAGCCAGTTTTTCTTCCTATTTCTGTTGCTTTCAATCTACTTCTCATTCTTCCTGTGGATAGGTAACTTCTAGCATTTTAATTCTTGTTCAGAGCTGATGCATGCATAGTTGGATATCTAGCATCTGACCCATACATAGTGGTAGGAAATGGTGGGGAAGGTAAATATTCTTCTTGGAGTCCAAGTCCTGGATATTGACCTGTCTCATATGCATATTGAAAGGCCAATAAAATAGAATGCTGATTTTTCAACTAGTTTCTCTTTCTAAAGGGCACAGCTTGTTCTGAAG
This sequence comes from Dicaeum eximium, assembly GCA_013396995.1. Lineage (NCBI taxonomy): Eukaryota > Metazoa > Chordata > Aves > Passeriformes > Dicaeidae > Dicaeum > Dicaeum eximium. The sequence continues at coordinate 5,207,730 of VWZP01001440.1, read as the reverse complement.
TAATTAAACAGCCATTTTTAAGATAGTTCTTCATGATCTGTGCACTGCTGATAATCAGATATAGCAATATTGCATTGTAAAAGTGATATTTTAAGGGCAAATGGAATCTCTAAAGTTGGGTACTCATGCTTGGAAATGTGACACATTTCCCACTGAGCTTTGCTTGAAACAGATAAAGACTTGTCTGTGAGATGATGAACATTATTCAGCATTTAGATATTTGCTGCTGCAGCCTCAATTCACTTCTCTGTTTCAAGGCAGTCTCAGGACAAATACAGTGTTTGATACTTACATTCTCTGTGCAGGGGATGGCAACAGAGTCCATTTGGTCCTTTGCAACAACTGTACCTGTTTTTCAGTAGACAGCAAAACCTCTAGGCTTTTTTTCCTCTTTAGGCAATTGTTTATCCAGTTATCTTCCATATTTTAAGTACTTTCCATAAGCTTGTTTTGTTTTGAAGTGAACTAGTTAATCTGCACATGATACATGTGCTGATTTGTGAAAGGCTTACTAGGCAAGCCAAGTGCACAGGAGCTGTATACTTGGAAATTAAAAATCTAATGCTGTGACTTAATATTTAAGCAGTGGTGAAACAGATGATGATGACAGGGAAAGAAGATTGCGAGCTAATTTGTTTATTGTCAATATAGGAAAAATGTCTCTTTGGAATATATTAAGCGAAATATTACGTATAATATGAGAAAAGCAACTACTGCTATTCAGAGGACTTCAAACTTCAACAGAAGGGTGGTATCAGTTTTTTGGTTATGACAGTTTTTAAGAGGCAACTGGGAAATGAGCTCTATAGTCCAGGAGGTCTCCTAGGTCCTGTCTTGTTGTCATATTACAAAAAATTCTGAAAATAAGTATTTCCTATTTTTTTCTGTCTGTCTTCTTCATATTAGGTTGCTTTAAATAATTGTAATTTATTGTTTTTCAAAGTTCAATTCTGTGGTGTACAGTATCCTCTTGGGGAGGTTAGTATGATATTAGGTCTATTTTAGGTTCACCTCAGAAAACCTATTCAGCTGCATAATCTCTGGTAATGATCTTGGGGAGAATAAAAGTACATGCTCAATTACAGGCTCAAAATTTTCCACTACCAGCAGAAATTTGGATTTAGTTTCTTTATATCCTACCCAATTCCCAGCCAACACAACTTAGTTCAATTGTAAGAATTCAAAGGCCCTTCCAAACTGTGCATTTCCAAGAAAGTGAGCTTAATTTGTTTACTTCTGTTAAAGGGTGGAATTTTTACAGTATTGTAATTCCAGTATTTTCAGTATATTCATCTTATACAGTTGACAGTAAGAAAATGTAGGTTTAAGATCCTACCAAAATATCCTTTGGCTGTAGCATATCTTGATTCAAGTATCCAGCTTCCTGCCTTTTCATAATGCTTACAGAAATTAATGGTGCAGTCTTGTGGTATGGGGCTTGGATAATGTTTCCAATAGATACGCCTTGAAAATTTAACTTGAAATGCTTTCCTTCAGATTCTGCAAAGCAGTGTAAGTGTGACTTGTAGAGTAGGCTGCGAAAAACTCCTGTAGTAGTGAGTGACCAAACTGTTGATGCTATTGGAACAGAAGGAGGTTCATCTTGGCTAATTTACAAGCAGTCATTTGGTTTGATCCTGGAATCCTGAGGCATTCATGTGTGTGTTTGGGGACAGAGGGTACTGGGGAGCTGAGAAGAAAGGGCAGGGTGGATAACAATAGGATTTACTGTGTAAAGAAGGCAGAATGAAAGACTCATGAAGAATGCAGTAGTGCAGCTCCAAAGGCACAGAGGAGAGGGGTTGTGTACAGTGAAATGGAGGCAGGCTAAATTATGTTGTAATTTGTATTATAAACAGAGCCACTCACAACCAATGTCGTTGGGCTGTCTTACACTTGCCTTCATGAACAGTTCTGAAGTGTCTTTTAGAGCTTCTCTATAAAATCTTTATTCTATTGCTGTAGACCTTTGAAATTCAGCGTTGCAAAGCTGAAGGCCAAGGAATTTGCCTTCAAGCTGATCACTGGGCTCAGTTAAAATTTGGTCAGGAATTTGCTTACTGAGTTTTTGTGTTGTTGAATCCAAATCTGTTTAGAGATCAGTGTGCTCAGCTGCTGGAGCAGCCAGATAGGATAACAAATCTCAGACTTGTGTGCAACCCCTCTGATGCAGAAGCAAGTCCAGTTTACTGTAAGAGCTGGCAAAACCACAGAGCAGCCTTTGAAGGAGAGGCTGTGATCCAGCCAGGTCCCACATAGATGGACTTGGATATTAGCGGTGGCTGTGCACAATCTTTGCAATCTGCTATGAATGCTGCTCCTTCATTTCATCTAGTGCAAGCCACTGCTTCAGTTCAAGAGTTCAAACTTTGCTGGTGGTGCTTGGTAACTTTTGTTTATTAAAAATATATGTTGGGATAGGGATGTTAATAGGCAGGAACAGGGCTTGTGGGCAAGCTGCTCTGGCTCGATTTGAAATCCAGCAACAGAAGAAGAAAGGCGGTCTTTTTTTAAATCAAAACCTAAATACCCATCTGTATTCCATTCTTTCTGCAATTTTACATTTCTTCCCACACAAACAAACAAAACCAGTCTAACTCACCACCTCCCAAAAACACACATTCTAAATGCTTGGGAAATAGTAATTTTTATATCTTACAGACCATATTTAGGGCACTCATTTCTGCCTGCTGAGCAAGTGGAGAATGTTCCTTTTTCCCAGATAAATAAGACTTGCATGTAACTAGATAAATATTTTTGTTTTCCCAGTGACCTAGAGGTGACTCCTGTGCTTAAATGACGATGGGAGATAAGGGATGTGATGCATTGCCTGTATCTGAGTCCAGGGCTCCCTGAAATATTCCCAGGAGCACTAAGGACTAGGATTCATTGTGACAGGGGGAAGCAGAGGGGTGTTTGTCTTCGTGATTTTGCCTATTTAGTACAGACATTTCCTCCCAAAGTCATTGAATGCAACCACAAGAGCTTGTGCTGCTCTGTGAAGGTTTGCTGGTGCTGTGTAGGGTGTGGGGAAGGGCAGAGCACCCCTGGACAGGAGGATGGGGAGGGGATGCAGTGGCAGCCATGGAGGTGACTGGGCAGAACTGGAATCCTGGGCTTCAGAAGTCTCTTCTGCTGAGATCACGTACTTGGTATGGCTGCCAGGCACAACCCATTGCGAAGGGGAAAAAATGCAGAAAAGCAAAATAAACATAATCTTGCTCCCACTATGGCTTAGATCAGTGTATGTATTTGCTTCTTGAGTTAGTTGGTGTGTATTAATGGACTTTCATGTGTGTTTCAGTGTAGCAGACTAATTTTAAGAGAGCCTGATAGAAAACCTAGGCATTTGTCTTCTGTCCCTCACATCCCTTCCATCAGATAGAGAAGGAAATGGGATATAAATGATGAATAAAGCACATTTCTTGACTTTTTTCTTCATTGATTAGAGCTCCCTTTAGCTTCAGAGACATTGTGCAGAATCTGGATAACCAGACATCTTAATCCAGCTTCTATTCAATTACAATATTCTCCTATTAACACTTATTGTATCTTCTTATCTTACCAGCTCCTCGTGTCTTGGGAGCATGGGGACAGGTGGGACTGGCATGAAAATAACTCAAACGTGATTACAATCATTTGCAGAACAATTGATTTTGCTGGAATAGCAGAGCTTTGCTTAATATTATTAACTAAAGTCACTGTCTAAATTGCCTAAGCTATCATGCATCTGGGAAAATTTTGTACAGTTGTCAAAATTATCTTGACATGTTTTTTATGGGAAGATGTTTATCCAGTGACAGCTGTGAGTCATGCACAGAAAGTCTAGAAGCTTTCATCCACTTTCACATCCTCAAAGAGAAGTACCTAATGTTTCAAGGACCGTTTCAAGGGCTTTTATTTTGGTAAGATTGTATTTGGTTGCTGAAGTCTTTGTCACTTCTGTGGATCAGAAATAAACACACTTCCAGGGAGATGAATTCACTCGTGGTACAAATGCATTTTTACTAGGGTCAGGTTAAGTGAGCTGGAGGGTTAAAATGTTAAAAATGCTGCACAGTACTGCTCATGAGATGTGTTTCAATCCAGGTCCTCCATTTCTGTCATGTTGTTCCTTCTGGAGGCTGCCACAGCAGATTTGAAACAGGCCAAACTTGCAGCTTGTGCTGAGTAGAAGCATCTGCCTGGTGTTCCACCTCTTAAGATAAGAAGCCACAGGATTTCAAGGAGACACCTGCTTGCAAAGACCTAGGTGGTAATTTAAATAAAAAAACAGGGGCTGAATTGTCAGCAGGGGAAAGGAAAGGGGAAATGTCCCTGTTTTAGTGGAGGAAGCCTCCCCCTAAGTTCTTTCAGTCTCACTCTTGCATCCAAGGGCCTCGGTGTTTTCCTGGAATGCAGCCCGTGCAGCTTTTGCCTTGCTTCATCCCAATCACCATCGAGGATCCTTGCATGAAAACCTGTGCTGATTTGTAGCTTTTAAAGGAGATAAAGAAAACTTGTTTGCCACAGAGATTTGTTGAGGATGGATGGCAGACCCAGGGATCTCCTTCCCTCCTGTTTTATTGCTAGAGAAGTGCAGCGTTTCCTCCCCCGGGCTGTGCCACCATGCAAAGGATGCTTTTCTGGGATTGTGATAGAGTTCCAGGAAAACTTAGACACACAAATATTTCTTTTAGCTGATGCTACACCAAGATTTGGTTAGGACAATATATTCTGCACTTCTTAATCTTATCAGTCAGTAATGAAAGAAAATGAAATCCCAGCAGAAAAATTAATGAAACACTGATAGGGAAGTAGATTTTATCAATTTTATGTAAGATTTTTTCCTTTTGAGAAGCTTTATTAAAAAAATCTGTATTGGTAATATTTTGTTCTTTATTAAAAACAGGATTTAAAGGTTTTATGATAAAAAAACCCCAAATCATAAATACTGTATTCTGCATGACAGTACAAATATTGTTGGGCAAGAATACACAGAAGGTTTGCAGTTACAACAATCAGTAAATTAATTAAAATTATATAGAATAAGGTGTGAAGCATTACAATTAAGAATGCAGCATCAAAGATTTTGATATCCTCTGAAACAATTAAGAGAATTGAAAAATATAAATATCTTGATTTTTTGCTCTGGATTAGGGTTATAGTGTATTACATCTCCACATGCAACTATGTATTTAAAAGGTAAATTAGATATTAATTCTTTTCATTCTAAAGAAAGAATCAACTTATGTGGGGAAAATACTTGTTTGGCTTTCCTCTGGGAGAGCAGCATCACGTTGGAGAGATGAGTGTATATTGGGGCTGGAAAGGTGAGATGGTCACTGAAATATACAGAATGGATGGCATCAGATTAATGTTTTTATTCACTGCAGTTCTTGAACAGAGATATTCACAAGTGACATAAGGGCTCTTTTCGTGTTTTCAGCCAAAATACCGCTCTCAGCAAGTAACTTTATGCCAAATATAGAATCTAATTGAAAGAGTGAAGTGGGCAGCTTTTGTTCCTTGTAGGCTCACCAAACAGAAGGAACATCAAAAAAGTTTCAGAAGTGTTTCTGCAGAGACATCTTTTGTTCTCACCATCAGCTGAAGAGATTTACTGCATATGTAGAACATCGCTCTCTAATCCTCTTTAAAGAATTCTGCTACTTTGCAATAGTTTAACTATGACTTAGGGAGGCATTGAAACTCGTGATGCTGGCTTCAGCAGCACTGCTCTTGTGTTAGAGAAGCCTTTGGAAGGTGGTGGCTGTAACTGGTTTTCTGTTCTGCTCAAGATCCAAGCAGTGGCTGCTGTGGAGCAGCAGCAGAGCAGAGAGGGAAAGGCACCACACAGCACCTTCAGAAAATTTGTTCTCAGGCTCTGATGGATTGATGTAATCTTTGGATGTTGCAGTTATCTCTCAATACTCAGTAAGGGTACTTGCCACGTTTGAAATTGAAACCTCCTGATTTCTTCACTAGTACTGACACTGTTCTTTACTGGCCAAACACTGGGAAAAGACCGCGTGACTTTAACTGTTTAATTATCTTCCTAGCATAATCTACAAGTTTTCACTATCTTAGTACTCTGCTGGCTGTAGCTCTGGGAAATGAAAGCTGTTGTTGTATATACAACACAAATACATGAGTAATTTGATCTTAGAGCCAGCTGATGTTGTCTTTAATTTTAATTTTCATTATGCCTTTGGCTCTGTAGCTGCTCCAATTTTTTTATTAGACAGTAGCATATAAAGAGGCAATAGAGGGTTAATTGCAGTTCAGGGAAAGTGTTTAAAAAACAGCACCAGCTATATCTTAGAACAACAACACTTTCTCATCATGTTTGTGCTTTTTGTCTGTAGAATTTATCCATACTTCCAATTCATGATTGCACATATTGGTGCAGCAGAATTGTCTTGGATAGTTAGAGCCTTGGTAATTGTCATATTTTTGTTCTTACATTGTTTACAGTAAGTATTCAAGATTTCATAAAAAATTTTAAAGGTTAAAAAAGTAACTCTCAAAAGTGAAGATAATCTCAGTGTCTGCCCCTGCAATTAATAATTGGACCACTTTGCCAATTCAATATACAACCACTTTGAAATGTAGCTTAGAAAGTCGAGTGTTATCTGCTTTTAATCTGGCTTTTGTGCAGATGATCACTTTAACAAAAAATTTGCTACTGGCTGAGAGTTGGAAAGCTGAGGCAGAGCAGTATCAGTCAATATAAAGAGGGGTTTGGTGTTTGTTGCAGGTTGTTTCCTATGACTTTAAAATCTCCATATATGCGCTTTATATCTCCTTGTGGCACTTTTATTGACTCACAGTAAAAGCTTCAAAAGTAATTGTTTTCAAAACAGGACCTTAAAAAAATATCAAAACAGTATTTTGATTTAAAAAATAAATAGAAAAACAGAACACTGGTTAGTGGTGTTGGAAACTAAAGGGAATAGCCTAACACTGTGATTTTAGAACAGAAGTAACCCTGGGCCTCTGCAACAGAAGTGGACCAAAGCAGAGTAATTTGACAAAAAAAAAACAGAGACTGTGGCTTTCATAATAAGCAGTGATATTGCAAGGAATATGGCTCACCTTCTCATGTCAGTAGCCAGCCTTGTTTGCTCTGGCAGAGGTAGGGAATGAACTAAATTTATCTTGATGTTATTTCTCTTAAGCATGTTGTTGTCTCTTAATTACATATTGAATAGCATCTGGTGTTTGAAGAATTATCGAATAGAAACACAGCAGGGGGAAGTGTGGCAATATTGATGCAAGCTGATACTTTTTCTGCTGTGGTGGCCTGGAGGCACTCTCCTGGCCACTGAGACATCCTGCTTCTTCCTCAGCTTGGCCTAAGGTGCCCAAAACATCAATTTTATAACACTGGTGTCAGGCCAAATTTAGCTCTCGATTTTGATTTTGTAATACCAGGTTTTCGTAACTCCTAGAACATGTGGAACTAAACTGTTTCCATCTCCTGTCTTTTTTCCCCTTCAGTCACCAGGGGAAAAAAAATTATTGAAAACAGTTTCCTGCGGGAGACTGAACAAAAGCGTTGCGGCGCTCTGTTTGTGCGATGAAATCAAAGCGGCTGGAAACTCTTTTGTTGTCTGAGATTGAGTGATCTATTATTTCAGTGGCACTAAGGAGTCAGGTTGGTTTTTGAAAGCCCCTCATAGTACATAGCTCTTCCTCAGGTACTGAATCACCTTTGAGAGCTCTGCCTTGGTAACACCAGGAGAGCAGCATTTCTCTGCCTCACACAGGCCATGGAAGAGTAAACGTGTGAGTTTATGGAATACTCATCTGTGCCAATACTGCAGGCAGGTTTATTGGCTTATCTAGGAGTTATATGTAAGTTAAATGGTCTTTATGAACTATTGTATTCCAAAATCAGAAAGGTAAGAATCTTCGTACTTTAAATCTCAAGTTAGGCAGGGGAAGGAAGTCAACTACAAACCAGACAGTTTTATCTTCCCATTGCCTTGAACAGCTCTTCAAACACAGATTGTCTGCAATAGCTGCCATAATGTGTTTTTACTTTTCAGGCCATGGAGCTTAGGGAATCAGATTTTTAGTATCTACATCATCTCTTTCCTCCTGAGACTGAAGCTGGTTACCATAGCAAAATGGCAAGGAAGCTGATAAGCAAGTAGTACCATTTGGCAAACAGGATATAAATTTATTTTGTTAAGACAGAGGATTGTGAAAAAATGATTGCTCGTAGAATTTTTTTTTCTTTATTGTGTTTTAAAATGGCTGTGTAGAAAATTATTGAGAACAGGTACTGAACAAAATTCTCTTGCTCACTAACAAATGTGGCTGCAAATAAAAGGAGTTGCAGTTTTAAATCTCTGCAGATCTTTAATATTTTTACAGAAAAGTTACACAGTAACACACCTATTACACAGTAATTTCACTCCTTAGGTTTCAGGGTGTTGCAAAGATGCCATACTGTGAATTAAATGAGCTCCTGCTAAACAGAATAAATACAGATACCTGTCCCCCAGCTACTTAAAAATTATATTCCAATATAGTTTTTGTTCCAACTTGATGAAGCATGGTCATCTGAATCTGTCTTGTAAATCAGTCTGTGAAGTCCCTTGGTTTTGTGTAAAGTGATGTTAGTGAGTGCTGAACAGTTAAACTGCTTGGTGTTCCAAAAATGTTATCAATAATCTCAATTCTGATGGTGTTTTTTGTACTCCCTGCCTCGATGTCCAATATGAACCACATGTCCTGAACAGCACAGCCTGGCTGTTCAAAGCATCATCACAGCAGCTGTATCTTTGTGCATGGACCCCACTGGAGGCACTTTTTGTTGGCACAACAGCAACTTGTCCAAAAAGACCTAAAAAGAGCTTGTTTTCAGGACTGAGGTGTTCCTCTTTCTGCTGGGTCAATTCTTGATATGTTGTCTGGCAGCTAAACCACCTGTTGTCTCCTGTTCTTGGTGCAAGACTTGAATCACTGTTTTGGGGAGGTTTTTTGGGGGTTTGTGCTAGTGACTGTAACTGAAATGAAATCTCAGAGTTTGGGATTAAAGCAGAAAACTGCTTATTTCCTTAAAACCTTCTTTGTTCTCAGTTTTATCCATTCAAAATATATCATACATGCTTAAATCATTTTATATTCCCTGACAAATTTTCTAATTACTGCACAACTCCAATACTGAGGATTTGGGAGTCTTGCTGTAATCTGGACATGCAAAAGATGCTGTTTAGTTTTAACCCCTTTGAGCCCATATTCACCAGATTGAACTTGTAGAAGTTCTGTTCATTGGTTGAGAGTCTCAATCAGTGCACCCATGGAGTGGGAACCAGAGGAAATCCTAGAAAACTCCTGTTTTGACATCCTTTTTATGGTTTGTTTGGGGTTTTTTTCAATATAATAAGCCCTGGCTGGAGGTTTTTTTATGCTAGGGGGTATTTTTCATCTTTAAAAATCATCATTATCACCAAAAAAATACCATCAAATGCCCATTGGGCGCATTGATCTGTGGGCTCTGCATGGAGGGACCCATCTCCAGGGGTTGAGAATTGTTTCATCCTAGAACACCTGTTGTCTGCAAACATATCTAGATTGGTGACAGTCCCCTCGGGTGTCCATGACCTGCAGGTCCTAGTACTGTAGTGTGGCACACAAATGTGGGAACTCACTGCAGGACATGGCCCAAAATGCAGTGCTTGGATGCAGCAGCTTGGGAAGTTGGAGTGTTGCCATCTGCTGGCAGCCATCCACAAAAAGGAGTCTCTCCTCTGGCTGTACTTGATGGTGTTGCTTATTTTGAGCTGAAGATGAGGTTTTTCTGCCTAAGGCCTCTTTCAAGTCAGAGTTGTCAATAAAAGAATTGTCACTGTCCTTAGCATAGGAACGTAGTCAAACAGTTGGAGTAAGAGCAGTCAGATTTTTATGGGGAGGTTGTTACTCTTAGAGTGTGAGTCCAAGTTTGAGATGGGGGCAGCTCCTCTCTCCTCCACAGTGGTTTGGGGAGTTCTGAGCATCCCCTGTGAGCTCAGGCCTTGAGGGATGTCCAAAGAGGGGTTTGGTGTTTGTTGCATCCATATTTTCAGGGAATGGGCTGGGCTGGAAACTGCTTTTTTTATTCTGCAAGTAAAAAATTAATAAAGGCAAAGGATATATCTGGGCTCATTAGGGAATAGAGCAAAGATCTGTATTATTAAGAATCTTGGAGGTCTGACAGTCTTTACCCCAGAAGAGATGAGAGGTGTTTCAAGTAAGTCTCTCCTCAAAGGGTGATCCAGTACAGCTTGTGCAAGTCTCAAAAAGTCCTACTGGGACTGACCTCTGTTAAAGGAAATGTTTACATTAAGCCATCAGAACAGGCTTTGAGCATTTTGCTTGAAACAAATACCAGCAATGGGCATGAATATTTTTTCCTTTTTATTAAAAAATAGTTTGGAAATAAAAGGTTGCAACATAAGTTTTCAGCAAAAGTTATGTGACTGCTTCCTTACAAAACATAACACACATGGGAGTAGAAGAGTGACAAAGCTCTTCCTTCATGCTTGTCCAGTTGAAATATGCTTCAGACTTAGCAACTCATTTTTATACTCGTGCATTGAAATGTAAAAAACTTGGGTTTTTATCTAGAAACATAAAATTTTGAGTTGGAACTAGATTATAAAAACTGCTCTGAAACCTTGTGAATACCAACACTTTAGCTTCAGTATTTTAAGCACTATTTCAAAATAATGGTTAATGTACCTTTAAGATGTTTTTGAGCCAGACATGTAGGTACATAAGCATGATAATATTAGTGTTCCTCTGCCAGATCTCTCTGTGTGAGTTATAGGTGACTTCCAGTGATGGAGCAATAATGCATTTTTAGATTGATTTGTGTCTCGGTAGTTCCCAGATAATAGATAACCAAAAGCAAGATTGCAGAATTACCAGTGGAATTGTACATGTTATGTGTGAAGTAGTACACAGTGGAAAGAACATGTATTTGAGATCATATATGGAAGTTTTGTATTTTAAAGACTAGAGAGGTAAAATACACTGAAATCAAGAGCCTGAGGTTTAAATATGTGTTGGTTTAAGGAGTCATGGAAGGGGCTGGATTCTGGCTGGTGCTTTGTTACCAATGGCAGTTTTCCAAAGTGTAACCAAGTATTTTTCTCTCTTCTTATTTTCTTTTTTTTTGTTGTTCTTGTTTTTGGTTTTTTTTTTTTGTTTTTTTTTTGCAGCTGGTCTCCAATGTTCTCATCTTCTCCTGTACAAACATTGTAGGCGTGTGTACCCACTACCCAGCAGAGGTGTCCCAAAGACAGGCTTTCCAGGAGACCAGGGAATGCATACAAGCCAGGCTGCATTCTCAAAGGGAAAACCAGCAGCAGGTAAGAGCAACAGTTGGAAATAAAACATGAAAACACTGCAACGAAATTAGCATGCAAATTGTTCCTGTAGGATGGCATTTGCAGGCTTCTTGCTTCATGAGTAATCCAGGCAAGAACAGGTTGTTGTTAGAGGACAGGAGTTTCAAAGGTTTGAAAGAAAGCTCAGGGGTGTAGTTCTTGTCCAATGCTCTGGTGGCCTTTTCCAGAGACAAGCAACATATCCAGTGGCACATGCTCTATGGATTAAAATTACACAGTACACAAAGAGTCTGCATAGTTTTTTTGCACCCATCATTGCTGCCAGGTGTTAAATGCAGATGCAACACACAGGCTTTGGACTGACCCTCCTTGTAAGGTCAAAGCCTGGCCTGATTGTCAGCCAGGCCACTGCCAAAAGGTAGCTGTAAGGCAGGCAAGAATTGGTCCACACAACATAACATTCCTGGATGCCTCCAAAGAAGGTCCTCTTCCCTCCTTTGCCAAAGGTTCCTGCTTAGGTGTGAACCTTCACACCTCTCTATATCTTACTGGCTTCAAATTAATTGTATTTGTTGAAAAAGTAAGATTCATCATCAGCATCATTGGTTTTTTGCTATAAAAAGCCCTCTTGCTGCCACCATACAGCTTATTTGTCCGGGTACTGAATGTATCTGCTCCCCTAATTCATTTGTGGGTTCTCTTACAATGAATCTCTTGTGTCCTCAGAATCAGACACAGAAGGTCTTTTGGGGCAGCCTAACTATTCCCTTGCTCACACACATCTCTGCCCTGCAGTACATCTCACAGTGATCTGCTCAGTCCAGTTGAAAATGAATCATGAAATGGGACTTGAACTCATCCCTTGGGAGGTATCTCAGAGCTTGGCTGTGGGCCTGGGGGGAGGTCAGGGGAATTAATCAGCTGGGGAGTCTTTGCATGTCTGTGGCAACTCAGCTTCATTTTCCTTCCTGTCTCAGCCCACCTGCATCTATGGATTTGTGTTTTGGCAGGGTTTCATGAGGTATCTCTGCCATAGCTGCTGTTCAATCCTTACTGTGAAATAACATATACATGTGCTTATTTGGGACTTCCTGTATGAAAACAAGATTCACACTCAAGGCTCCCTTTTCCTTTGCAACGAATATTGTCTCAGAAAGATGAAATGAGCAGCCACTCCTCCTTCCACACCTTGAAGTGGAAAGGATTGAGCCAAGAGACTGTGCCATTTTATTTATTGGTTACATCTCTGTCCTCCCTGCTGAGAGACTGCCTTGGCAGCACGGCTCAGATGCCTGTGCTGTGCTGGATTTGGGCACTTCTGTCCCAAGAACAGTCCTGGCAAATGCCCTGTCTTGATGCTTTTTTCTTCTCCCCCTCTCTAGGAAGTACTATACCATACATAAGAAAGCCAGGACATCAGAAAAACGTGGGTCAAAGCCAGTCACTGCCAAGTGCTCTTCAGTCCCTGCAGCAGTAACTGCGGGCCCTGGCAGCTGGGGACTCCTAATGAGATTATTTGCTGCCACAACCTGCACTGACATTGATCTCCAGGTTCAGTTCACATGGCTCTATGCATAATGCATTGAGATAAGCATGAGGTGACAGCAGACATAAATAAGGACAGCTCAGACCACATGTCCAAACAGGGGTGGAGGAAAACACAAGTGCACAGCCCAACACTGTTATTTATAGTTGCTTGTCTTTTTCTGGAGATCGATGGTGCTCCTATGTGCTGTTCTCTTTTAAAGGCAGGCAGATTTTCTCAGGCAAATGACCTTGTATTTTCCTTTATTAAGCATCTACCAGCACCCAAAAATAGCCTGAAAGTAAATAGAAAATCCAGAATGTCCCATGAAGAAAAGAGATGACTTGTGATTTCATTACTTGATATAACCTAGGGCAGAGCCATAACAGGAATCGCTGTTGTTTGCTCAGAACAAAATATTCATGGATGAAAAATCAGGTGTTCTCCACATTGTGTAGGGGGCAAATAGCATTTGACTAAGAGATGGGTTGTTGGGACTGCACTGTCTTAATTCTAGCATTGCATGTCTGCTGTCTCTGTAAAATTGTTCTCTCCTATTTTTTCATCTCAGCATTGCTTTTGGTAAGAAGTAACTGTTACTAAACCTGAGGATAATCTTAAGATACTGAATATTCACAGTGATTTGAGGTCATCTTGGGAGAGGACTTCATAAATAGTTAAAATTTCTTTGCAGAGTCATTGTGGGAATGTGTGTGCCCATGTACACATATATCCATGTGTATGTGTGTAAACAGAGTAGGTCTGTGTTGAACTCCTTCATCTGTGTGCCTGTTTTAGAGACTAATTCTCCCTGGGATGCAGTTGTTTAATGTATAATTCAGTGGAACTATACATGCATGTTATTTTGAAGGGAGAATTATATATGGATTTGCTCTTGCTTTTTTATCAGATCAGAACGCTGCCTTGTTATACTTGTAAAACAGCAGTCCTAGTCACCTCACTGGTGCATAATACATGATTTTACAGTGAGGGCTGCAGCCCTTAATAGATATTGTATCAAAATGAAAATTGTACTCTAGCGGAGACCCTAATTTCTCTGCTCCATTTGAAATAAAACATAGGGATTTTGTGGCTTTGAAGGCCTTTTCATGTGGCTTATGCCTTACAAATGCACTTGTTATAGCCTTCTGTTAGCTTCAGAGATTATTTTCAGTGATTGTGATGACTCCAAGCAAACAGAATAAAGATAATTCTCAGCTCTGTAACACAGCTCAGCTTCCCAATTAGTAGCTGCATGAAGGGATGCTGTGCCACGTGCATTTGTTTCACCTGATGAGCCTATCTTATTCCCTGATTATTAGCTCAGAACAGCATTAGTGCAGCTCCTGGAGATCTCAAGTATCTTGAAAATATTGGTGATTTAATCTGGCAAGTGCCTATAGTGTCAGGAAGAGTAGGGGTGGGGGCTCTCGAGTAAAAGCTACTTGGAAATGTAGGTGACAATCTCCTGGAATGCTCATAACAGACACTCAGGCTCCTGTCTCTGTTTTGGAAGCAAGTAAACCCTCCATGCTCATGCGCCCACAGGGAATGTTCCAAACCTGTGGGTGCCCCTGAACCTCCTGTTAAGCTCCAAGTTATTTAGAGGATGTGTAAAATCACACATAAAATAGCAGCTTTCACACATTTGAGGATGCCTATTAGAATATGCAAATGACAACAGGGTATATACCATTTACTCTGGAAAGCATACAAATGTGTTGTGCTTTTCCACTCAAGGAGTGCACCAATAGCTGAGAGAAGCCTAAGGACACGTGCATGATTCATGAGCTGCTTTTTTTTAAAAAAAAAAGGATATATGACTGTTAGCACCTGCGGTATGCTAGTGACAGGGACAGGACTTTAAAAAACAAGTGTCTTTTCATGACTGCTGCAGTTTTAAGCAGAGATAGAAATCCCTCCAACACATCTTCTTTGTTATTACTATCTCTTTAAAGACTGAAGGCAGAGTCAGTCTCTTTAAGGTGCACATTTGAAGGGGGAAAAAGAAATACTGGGCAGTGCTACAGACTATAAAATGTCTCAGTGCATGCTGAGCACATTTTTAGTGAATTCATCTTCCTCTGGTTCCCCCAGGGTTCCTCTCTCTCCTTAGAGGAAGAAATAAATGGTGAACTTTCAGTTAAAACCAGGAATTAGAAGCCAGGAATGTGCCTGTAACTGCAGTATGGGCGAGTGGTTTGGTGATGTGAGTGGTTGGGACAGGATTGCTGACCCCTCTGAGTCAGGCCTGTGTTTGAACCCTGCTGCTCCCTGTGCTGCTGGGAATTAATGAGCTGTTAGATAAGGTTGGGGACCTCCTTTGCACCACCTTCTGTCTGTGTCATCAAGAAGGAAGGCCCTTTTCTTCCTCCTGCTCACTGCAGGGAAAGAAAAATAAAGACAAGAGTGGCACAAGCTTTTGGGATTCTTCAGCTGTGCCAGAGCACTGCCTGCAGGTTGGACTGGACCACAACAGAGCTGATCCCAAAGGAGATGCTCCCCACCTTCATGAGCCATAGCAAAACCTTTTGAACTTTACAGGGTGTGACTGGGAATAGAATGAAGCTCTGGGCAGAATTCTCAGGTGTGATTCCTGATATACACAAATGCATCCCTGGGGCACAAATTACCTGCAGATTTAAATTCTATTATTTCTGTGTGAAATTGGCACCAAATTCAGAATAATAACAAGCACTTGTTCTTCTGTGAGTTTTTAGGAAAATCACCAGAAAGTCATCATTTTTTCAATTTCTGCATACTCTGTAGGAGCAGCTTGCAAAATAACGTTACAAATGTCACACAAAAGCTATGATCAGTAAATAAAAGTGCCAAGTGCGGGGAGAGGAGAGCCACAAACTGTTGATGATATGTGGTTATTGAAAATACTCTTGTAGGTGAGTGGGTGGGTTTACAGATCTTAATGCAATTGGGCACTAATAGCAGTTTAAAGTGTAGCATAGCACTTTTCATGCTGGTATAATCGGGGCGTTTCTACGACATTTCAGCTGCTAAGAGCAGGTTTGTGCCTGCTGGGGGAATGTGCTTAGATAATTAGATAAGCAAGGAAGGAATTTTAAATAGTGCTCAAGGGTGTTGGGGTATCATTCCTCTGGTGTTAGGTGAAGGAAGACTTTGTGTTGGTGTGCAGAGACTGTGTGGGAGGTCAGACAATATCATTTATCAGAGTCCTTCCAAGACTTGTTCATGGACACTCTTTGAGTTGCATGGTTCTTTCATTTGCAAGAATTGGCAACCATGAATTGTAAGCCCAGTGCATCTGGAATGAAAAATAATACTTTTTCTTCTGAAACAATTGAATTCTTATTGTGCAGTTGGGAACAGAATTGCCTATGACTGGTTAGGGGATCAGCTCCTTGGTTTATGGAGCCCATTTTGCTTGGTTGTACTCATCTCTCACCAAACTGATGAGTCATTTCTCCCCGGTAAGGAACAAAGTGTGTTTGTTAACTGGGCAGCAGGTGTTTTAATTGGTTCATCTGTCTGACTCCACAGGAGCGTCTCCTGCTCTCTGTACTTCCTCGACATGTTGCCATGGAGATGAAAGCTGACATTAATGCCAAACAGGAAGACATGATGTTTCATAAGATCTACATCCAGAAGCATGACAATGTCAGGTAAGAACAGCAGCCTGTGTCCCATGGGGGAGGAGGGACCGTCCCAATGCTTGGCCCTGAACACCCAGGGATGAAGATGTCAGTGACACATAATGCAAAATCAGTGTAAGGACTCTGAAGTGTCGCTATCTGAGTGAAAAAAACACCTTTTTCTTTCCTGGGGTAAGTGTTGATGGTTTTGAAAAGGTGTTGTATTGGGGGTCAGTTATTTCTGGACAATTACAAGCACCCCTCTGATAAGAAATGATGGAATGCAAGTTAAAAATTGGGAACACTTCCCACAGGGTGAATTGCAGAGCTCAGCTAAGGTGTAGATTTTCTGGAGTGGTTTCTGGCAGTTTGGAATTACAAGCATGGGGCCCATTAGTGACAGCCTTGCCACCTGCTCAGTCACCCAGCCATGTGTTGCTCCTCAGTCTGCCTGGATGAGAAGAAGAGTTTGATATCCAGTCTCTGGCAAGTCATGCAAAATCAAACTTAGCTTGTGTTGCTGGGGTAGTCCAGCCCCAGGAGCTTCTGAACATCTCCTGGTTCCCACTGTCCAGTTTCCCAGGGAAGAGGCAATAAAGTTGTACTTGAGGTGGCTCGATAGCTTTATAGGCTGCAGTTGCAAAGTTTAACCTGATCTTAATGCATTTCACCCGTGCTGTTGTACCTGATCTCTGCTGTTGTACCTGATCTCTTTGGAGATCACTTATGTCTCAGCTAAGCCAGGTCCTGGAACTGTGTGACAGCTCTGTCAGTCTGTAAATACTTCTTTTGAGACACAGCGACTGGGGACAGAGAGCTTCCCTTTTCCATCTCCCCTTATGACAAGAGTTTTTTCCTGTGAACTCCCTCGTAGCCTTTGTCTCTCATGCAGCTTTAGTATGTTGTTGAATTGTATTTTCTGATACTTTGTGTTCAACAAATGGAAGTGAGTTTCTAAGATACTGCACCCTCCAATAGCTGATGTGAAAAAATCCACATGGAATTCTGATGCATTTGAAGACATTACCTTAGGATTGAGGTTAGCTGGGAGAGGCAATGTACAAGCAGAAAATTGGGAGGTTGCTCAGTGTTAAATGTAGAGTCTTATATAAAACTCACTGAAATCAGGGAGAGTCTGTGTGCTGGCTTGGATGGAATTCAGTCCTTCAGTTTTTTTGGTTGTGACTCAGTAAAGAGATAAAGATCCACTAGCAATACAATGAAAACAAAAACAGTATCAGAAATCAAAGACAATAATGGTTCAGTGATGAAAAAGAAAGGATATAAGCATGGTGATGAAGGGGAGGGGAAGAGGCCATCCACAGTGCCCTCAGCAAACTTTGTGCTACGGTAAATTAAATTTTGTGTCTTCACATTCATTTTTTCCTTAATGACACTGAGCATGTTCAAGTAGGTGTGTAAACTTCTTGTGATAGATGCTGATTGTGAATTACTTTTTTCCATTACTCAGAGGTCAACTTGACATTCAAACTAAGTGCAATTCATTAGCTATGCCATAAGACTATGGTATTTTAGTCTTCCACATCAATTTCTATATGTCATTATTTTGCAGGTTTGAAAGTTGTTCAGTAGTCAAATCTTAGTAAAGCTGATTGTCTATTTAGGATGATACTGACATGAAATTTTAATTTATATTACTATATATACAAAAAGTAAATTTAAAAAATGAACTAAGTTTGCAAATGAAAAAATTTAAAGGGGGAAGGGGATTCTGATGTAACAATTGTGACTGGAAAAAAAATAGACCAAAGGTAATGGTTGGTATGAAGACATGGAGATCTCAAAAGATGCATAAAAAATGGCACACGGCTAAGAGTATAGAAAGAGAAAAGAGCTATGATTTTCAGCTATGGCAGTGAAGAAACATGAAAGGTGAAACAGAAATACATGAATGGGTATGGTGCACCATACCCATAACCATAAATGGGTGCACCAGTCAGTTCCTGACGGGTAGCTAACAAAACACTTGCAAACAATTAATTTTCACATCTTGCATATTTATTGAATAATATGAGCATTTATGTAATAGTTTCACTTTTGCAGCTTAAAAGTAATTTTAACTTTATTCCTCCTGGCAATGAGTGTTTAGGAATCAGGCCCTTGCAGGTCTCCAGTGCAAAGGGACTCTAAGGTCTCAAAAGATCTTAAGAGGAAATAACTTACATGATATCTTCCTCAAAGTTTGGGCTTTGTTGTCCGTGCCTGTGAGGTCCTAAATCAAAGCCACTGAAATCATGGAAAAGGCTGGAAAAGTGAGATAAGAAATAGGAATAAAACAGTGTATGTTCTGAGAGCAAATAGAAAATAACTCAGGAACATCTCATCTTCGTGTACTTTAGGGAAATGAATAACTAAGTGCGAATATTGAAGAAAGGAAACATGATTTGGAACAAATGACTCATTTCACACCAGGAGTTCAGCACAGAGCCTTTGCTCTTGCCTGGGTGCACTGAAACCACCTCTGGTGGGAATGACTGTGGATGATTTGGAAGCATTTACGTGCACACAGAAACACCGTGGAGGGGGGAGGTGGCATCTCAGGGATGCTGATTAATGACCTGGCTGAATAAAAGTGAGCGTGCTCTTTGCTTTGCGCAGGGAAATGCTCAAGGGGAGGCTTTTGAGATGAGAACGCTCCCAGCAATTCTGGTTTGTGTTCGTCACTATTCAAAAATGTCATAAGAGCTAAGTTTTTATGAGCTAAAGGTTATTGTGTCAAGGCAATTGAGAAGTATGTGAAGTCAGTGCAAGGGTGCTGTGCCCATCCATTGAATCTGGCTTCCTGTTGATGATTTATCAGCAGGAGCATTTCCTCTGCACTTCAGAGGAGTGGGAAGGTCTCTGGTTTTGCACTGAGGTGTGGGTTTTCCTTCTGCATCAGCTGTATTCAGCAATTCTTTTTTCCCCCATTCTCCCAGATTGTCTATAAAGGTGGATTTTTAAGTGAAAGTATAATGGATGGGAATTTTTTTAAACTATTGATTTAAAAGTTTGATTGTCTTCTTAAAGCCTGGAACCTGACATCTTGATTTTTACTGGATCTTCAGAGTGAGGTTGCTCTCCAATCCCACTGTCAACATGGAAATAATGAGACTCTGGAGGTTTCCATCCAGATGGGTTTCACTTGGGTCCTTTGAACTCAGGAGGCACAGGAGCACAGCCTTCTGCACTTAGCCTGGTTTGACATTTTGTGTGGGAGAAGTGGCTTACTACATTCTCTTCCAGACAAGATTAAATATTTTAATTTTCAGGGATGATTTGGTCTGGGCTTTTGGGACCACCTCTAATTTTAATTAAAAACCAAACTCAAACCACTCTACCAGCAGAAAACATTAATCTAAAATTATGTGATGTTAATGTGTGTAGGCTTTCTTTTCTAGTTTAAAAGGAAGTGTCCTTAACTTTACAGTTCTGCTATTATATGCTTAGTTATATGCTATTATTGCTTTTAGATTCTGGGCTACGTGGTTCAGGTTTTTTGGGGTTTTTTTGTTTGTTTTGGTTTGGTTTTTTTTAGAAAAAGAAGCTACTGATGTGATTTTATTTCTGTTCATTTAAGAAAAAAAGAAGTCAGTTTAAACCTGTGTAGAAGAGATCTTCCTCAATTACCAGCAGTAAGTCTGTAAAACAGCCATGATCCTTCAATAATGAGCAGTCCTGCTATGATATTCTTTACTGTGGTACACTTCTCTTAGAGGGTGGGCTATCTCTCTATAAGGGAAAGATGATTTTTTTAAAATGCAAAATACTGGGGTCTTCTTGACCTGGATGTGTAAAAGACAATCTTTTTTGAGCAAATCATTTTATCTGGACTTCCTGTGAATGAGTTCATAATCTCCTGATTATTGTTGTGGAAAATAAAGTTCAGAGACTAATTTATCCACAATGAAAATATAATTTCCTGTAATTTTTGGCAGCAAAATTTGCTTCAGGATTATGTTCTTCTGAAAATTTTATTGTGGTGACAAAACAAACATGCAAATATTTGAGGTTAATACACTCTTTTTCAATGCACATGAACAGAACCTTTAAACAGAAAATGAAATTGTTTTCTATCCTGATTTATTGAATGACAATTAACTTTGACAAACCCAGAACCTCAGAGCATGATTTGACCTTTCCCACATATGTGTGTGTTAAATATAAAGTCTATTGTCAAAAGCAATCAGGAAAGGAGTTTCCAAGACTATGCAAGTAATTTTGGGTAAACAACAAGGTGAATTATGTAACTAAATTTGTTCATGTTATCATGAATGAGATTATGTCTGATAGACAAGCCCTAAATTATGCATAGATAATATTGTTTATCTATCATGCTTCCCAGACAGAATTTTAAGTGTTTTACATTACTGTTGCTATTTATGGCATCTCACTGCAGTGATAATGGCTTTAATGTTATCTAGGTTTGGCCAAATATAGTAATCTCTGTGCTATAAAAGGAGGCTTGAAGTCCTCTGTGAAGGGATAAAGGTTGGCTTTGTCATTGAAATTCCTTTAATGAACTGTTTAAAGAAGCTTATTTTAGGGCTGGCATCCAAGTGCAGTAAAAGTGACAGTTTCCTCTCTTCACCCCTTCACATAATTCTTATGAATCATGTAATCAACAGCATTAACCTCTTTTCAGAGTTTCTTAAACTTCTTGACAACTTGAACTAAACCATTTGCAAAAATGAAACAAGACCATTTGCTTTCAGCTTTTTTAACAGAAAACATTTGTAACTTCTCTTCTGGTTTAATGACATCCTAACACCAAAAAGTTCTCCCCTTAAAAATGACCAAATAGTTGCACTTCGGCTGAGTGTCAGGGCATTCAGACCAGCTGTGTCAACTTAACCTCTTCACCTTTTAGGTGTTGTGATGCCTAATTAGTTGCTTATGAAGTATTTTAAATCCCCAGGTTGCAAGGTTCTATGGAATTGTAAACTATGTCATTTGAGAAAAAATTCAACTAAGCAAACATTTTTGCTTCCCTCCTCCCACTGTCCTCACACACAGGGCATCCGTTCTTAATGTTTCTTGGTGGTGAAGGACTTAAGCTCCTTAATAAATAAAGTTACATTATGGCAGGTATAAATTTCTGACAGTTCTGACATGGATATTTTCAAATATTTCACAGTCCCTCATCTCAGCCAAAGTTTGTGTAGCTTTAATTTCTCTGGAAGGCCTCAATGCCAGGAAAGGGCAGGAGCAGTGACTTTTTTTAATATTTACTGTATAATCCATCTTCCTCTATGTCTTCTTTCCTTTCTGTGGGGAGGCAGAATGAAAACTGATTCCTGTTTAAAAGCAAGGAAGAGCAGCATTAAGCAGGAGAAAGCCCAAGAGCCACTTTTATCCACGTCTTGCATCCTTGCTGCTGCTCTCCGTGTGCCAGTCCGTGAGCTGTGATTTCCTCCAAAGCGTGTTCATGGGTTGGCTGGTTGGTTGTTTCTCAGAATCAAGGCTTGGCAAGACCTTTCCCTCCTTTTCCTTATTCAAGGCATGTGCCCACGAGCAGCAGAAAGTTATTTTTGCCTGTAGGTGGGGGGTAACTCTGGGTTTCATGTGAGTTCAGAGCATTTAATTTAATTGCTATAACTTCTGGTTGAAGATGTAGGATGAGAAAAGTGAGTAGGAGGGAAATGAGCCTGCCCACGTCTTTTCCCAAATGACAGCAGTGAATTTTACCTAAGCAGGAACTCTCCCTGTCATGAACCAGCTCCTGGGAGTTTCACCCGTGCCTGGCAGGTGGGAATCTTTGCTTTTTAATGTTGCAGATTTTTCTTCTTTCTTTCAAGTTGGCAATAAGTTTTAGGAAATGCAGAAGTAGGTTTCACCTCTTACCACCACTAATCACTTGTCTCTTGCTAATCAATTTGTTGGTTTTGAGAGGAAAAAGTCACTTTCTTTTAGAGCTTGTCATTCACGCTAAAATTCACGTGTAAAGAAATTCACTTACTTTGCAGCCTTGATACATCTTGATACACCTGGAGTTGACCTCAAAACTGTGCAATAAGTCTGGGTGTTAATATTACAGGGGATGGTTCAAGTCAGGATTACTCCCTCTCATAATAAATGTATTGATGGTTCAGTCTTGAAAACTTTTAAGCCAAAAAATGCAGCAGTTTTATGTTTTAGCAAATCTACCCCTTTGTGCGTGTGCACAGCACAGCACAGCAACCTTTAAGAGCAAACACATGCTAACTTGTTTAAAGTATTCATTGCTCTCTGAGCTGGGAATATATTGTGATCTTGGTCCCTGCTGGGAGCCCCCGGTGTCTCCAGGGCTGTGAGCGAGCCTTGTTCCCTCTGAAGAGCAAAACAAAAATAAGTGGCTGCAAGGCACCCGCTGGCTGCACCCCTGAACACGTGTGCTGCAATAAAGAGAACATCCCACCAGTGCAGCCTGCCAGGTGACTGCAGATCTGCAGCCACCAGCAAGCCTTCAGCAATTAGGAAGGGCCTGTGATGTATAATTCACACCCTGCTATTCTGAGTTTACAGAGGGGCCTGTGAAGTTCACAGGGTGATGGATTGAAGAGTGTTAGATGTTTTAATGATGAAATACTGTGAAGAGTAATTTGGAGAGAATAATGAAGGTGCCTGTAGAAGTTTACAGAGCAGAATTTTAATTCATAAAGGTATTTGGATTCTCTTTTTGCTTCAATAGTACTAAGAGTAAAGTAATTTTTTAAAAATGTTTGACTGCTGATTGGTCTGACAACAAATGTATCAAATTTATAGTTTAAAAAACCACATTAAATTATGTTAATTCAACTAATCCACTCCCAGTCCTCTGTACTCTAGGGTAACCTTGACAAGAAAAACTGAGTATTCTCTGAACAAAACTTTTCTTTTGTGAAGACTTGCTTTTACAGAGTTGCTCTTCTCCTGTAATGACTTCGTGAGATTTCAGTTGATGAACTGCTTTGTCATGTAGTTAACATGCAAAGTGGTTTAAAGAACATTGAGTTTATATAACATTTGAAGAGGTTTTTGTTAAAATCATCATCCCACCTTTTTGCTTCCTCCCTAGATGATAATTACTAAAAAGCAAAAATTAGTTGAACTTTTTATTCTGTAATGTAGGGAACTTTGCAAAACTATTTGAAGCTCTCTTACAGAAGCTATAAAACAGAGGCACGATTTTGGATGGGAATGCATTAACTTCTCTTGTTTTATACTATATTTATATCCTTCAACAATTGCTGCTAATTTGTGCATCTGTTCCTACTGGTGTGTATATAATTTTGACACTGGATAAATAATGAAGAAGAGACAAAAGCTGAAAGCAATTAATGGAGAAGAGCTCTCGAGTAGTCTGGCATCCTGTGACTCAAGTTAGTACCACTGCTAACTTGAGTCTGTGTCCTTCAGTAAATGAAAGTCATAGTGTAGTTTCTAAACTTCCTCTTTTTTATTAACTTTGCTTTATACTAAGTGGTGAAAAAGTTGGGAGAGGTTGGTACTGACTGTGCAGTCTGCATAATTCCATGAGTGGAATATTTGTAAGAAACCAAGCTAGGAACAGATCTTCAGAAACAGAACTAAGAGAAATGAGGAGCACCAGAGGACTGCACAAAAGAGCAAAGGAGGCAGAAGACCAAAGGTTTAATTCATTTCATCACACACATCCCATGGCATGGCATTGCCCTTGTGGGATGGTAGAAATGCTCTTTTTAGAAAACTGAGATTTTTCTGTGCCCATTTGTGGTTTTGTTACAAAGCCCAAGAAGGATGCACATATTTTTTAATGGTGGGAATAAGGATTTGTAAAACTGTGTAGATTCTGGGGGCTTGGAAGTTTGCAGGTAGCTTTCAGAGATTGGGACTGTGTGATGCTATTTAAAAAGCAACTGAAATACAGCCCTATAGGTGTTATCCTCCTTGATACCATGACCAGCAGAGCTCTTTGTGGTTGCTGTGTGTGATTTTGGCAAATATCTGAGGCTGTCAAAGGCACTGAGAAAATCTAAGGACGTTCTTGACAACTAACCACGTCCGTTTTTTGAATCAACCTTCTTAATCGATGCCTTAAATATCTAGGAGGATCATCAACATTCAAAATCCACTTCCTCCTCTGCAGTTCTACAGAACCAACCCCCAAGATAAAAAACCTGGTGTGGTGACTATTTATAAATCTTGGCTCTGTGTGACCATCAGCAAAATATTCTGTCCTAGCCTCCTGTTGCAGAGATCTGGCCAGTGAGTGGCATGCAGAAGGCTGGGTGAGCAGGGCTTTGCTGAGTTGTGAGATCAGCTGTAAATCCTGTTTGCCCCAGCAGGAGCTGTGCAAAGCATCTGGAAGCACGACTTGCCCTCTCACATGAAGAGGAAGGTGTGTGTAGGAAGCAGAGGGGAATTTTCCCAGCAGGGTTACAGTAGTGACAGTTTGAACTGCCATGTCAGCTCACTGTTTTGGGGTTTTTTGATGGTGGTGTTTTGGGCAGGTTTTTTCCATTTAAGCACGATTCTTTGCAGAGTGTGATCATACACTGGCTCCATTCCTGCTCACTGTGGGGAATGCTGCTAATAGAGGGTTACTAGGACAACCCTCCTTCTTCTCACAACTACTTAATTTCTGTTATCTCCAAGGCCTGGCAGACCCATACATCAGTGCTGAATGAAGCAGCAATTCAGAAAAGTGCTTTGTAACTCCCTGGACCATGAAGGAACTGAGAGAACCTGTGTCACAGAGCTGATAGAATATTAGTGGGGAGGAGAGGTAGGCAAAAAATATGGGGAATAAAAAAAACAAACCTTGGAAAGAAAGGAGCAAATTTACCAACTGTTAGGATGTCTGGAGGAAAAAAGAAGGGACAATGGAAATGAGATGCAAGCAGGTGTAGATAGTGGACAGTTCTGTGCCATAGCAGTGCTGGTGGAGAGCCTCCATTCCCAGGAACATGCACACCAATGCACCACTGCTTTGTGCCTTGGCTGTTTTCAAAGAACGAGCTAATAAGAATCAATTTGTAGAACAAAACAAACAAAACTTTGGCTTCTGCTCAGGGGAACTTGAGCATTGCAGTTACAGATCAGGCTTCAACAAATGCCAAGAGCTGATCCATAAAAGTATAATTATTCTGTTTAATTTGGAACCTTTTGTTCTGGATTGCATTCAGAACTACTGTAAGCCCCTTTGTGAGATTAATTTCCTTTCCAGGCAAGAGAAAAAGAGGCCTTTTCATTTAATAGTTCTACTTTGTTTCAATTAAAAATGAGAAAAAACTCACGTCCTTGCCTTTCTTCCCTAAGATTCTTCCCTTCTGTGGATTAGTGGCCATCAGGTCACAATTTTGGATGACAGGTCTCATGTAGAGACAAAGTTGTGTTACAGAGTGTAAATTGTAAGTGATATTCTGTTCTTACTATCCAGTACTCTTTATAATTTTCAGCTGTAAACTGAGTAAAATTTTGTTGTTGAAATTGGAAGTGATTACAAATTTCTTGCAAAGCCCAGGGAGACTGAAATTCCAGGTGTGGCTTACCTGCTGAGCTGCTTTTCCTTGGAAGTATTCAGTGGGGGAAGAAGTAATCTGAAAATGGCATCTTGTCTGAAAAGTTAGAACCTGAGATGGACAATGAGTTCTTTAATTTGACTTGGTAGTGAGGCTGATCAGAGTTCAGAAACTCCCCATTGCAGAAATGTCCTGATGACTGCGTCTTGAAGGCTCTGAGGAATTGTGCCTAAGGAACAAGGAGGGAACGTGCACAAACACACACACACTCTGTGCTGGGGATTCTCATGGGTGCTGGCTGGATCTGTGGGGGAATGAGTGCGGCTGTTCAGCTGGGCTGCCGGGCCAAAGGGGATCTTTCTGTTCCTCAGTAAAATGGAAACCCAGAGAATCAGTTAATTCAGTTGACATTCCATGTGGCAGAAAGTACAACACGGAGGTAGAGAGGACCTGAAGAGGCACAAGTGATGAGGCACACCATGCCCTTTGGGAGCCCATGTGCCAGGGTAGCTTATCTGAATTCCATTTTCCCATGTACCAGAGGGCGTCTGAGGCCACATCTCCTAGGAGAGGCCATAAATGAAGAAGGCATCCTCATTCTCTTTTGTTAATTCTGTTTCAGTTTTTTTTATATAAAAGAATCAAACCCCGGAGCAGCAGTTTGTATCCCACTGTCCCATGTCACAGAGTGCACCATAATCAGCAGGGCAGAGCGGAGTGCTCGCTGTCTCTGTCTCTAATTATTCTGAGTATTTTATATGTAATGAGCAGCTGCAGCATGAGGTCCTGAGGGCACCCCTGTTCCCAATCCAAAATAGCCAGTTGTCCAGTTTAGGCTGGATTCAAGCAGAGGGAAAATTAGATCCATGTTTTCCCACATCTTGGGTGACAGGTCTTAGGAGATGGTTTTCTTGCTTTCAATTTCACTCCATTTACTTAGAAATAGCAGGCATTTGCAAAACACAGTGGAATCAAGGATACAAATTTCTGTGTATGTTTCTTTGTACCTTAAAGATGTGCCAATTTTTTGTGTCAGGCCAGTGGTATTTTAGCTGGCAGGAATCTTGGCTCCCAGGTAGGATTTGGCTACAGTCATGTAGATGGCAGCATGGATGTGGGAGGGATTCTCTTAAATGCTGGACACATACTGTTTCTGATTGTATTTGCTGACTTAGTCTGAGCTCTGTCTGTGTTTCTTAATTCAAACAAACAAATAACAACCAAAGAAATAAATTAAATAACAGTCAAGTATTCCTATAAGGCTCAAACTGAAGTGGAAAATTACTTGCCAGGGTTTCTAGCCCCGGTGGTCTTTCATTAACCGCAGCATGTCCTAAGTAGCCAGAAAGTGCAGAAGCCAAGAGGATCCTGGGGATGATTTGCTTTTGGCTTTGACTGCTGCTAACTTCTTTTCTGATTCTGTTTACAAGGATTCTGGTGACTGGATGTTGTTAGCAGGACTTATTTTTCAGTTGCATAAGGATTGAGAAAACAGTATCTGTCTGACTCTTCCACAGTGAATGGCTTTCAAGTTAAGCCGTGGCTGCAGTTATTGTGCTCTAGCTGTGACACTATAAATAAAGTTATTAACAGCAATATGTAAATGGGTTTCTATTTTTGTTCCCTATATTGTTTGCAAAATCTAGGGCAGTTATTCAGTAAGAATCATCTGCTATTTAGCACTGAGCCTACCAGCATTTGATGTTGTGTGGGCTGCTGCACTTCCCCCCCGCCCCGCTTGCTTTCTTTATTTGCAGTGGCTATTGGAGTCCAGCACTTCTGCAAGTTTGTTTATTGTGGGATATAAGGAGTAGAGTAGCTGTGCTAAGCATTTTCAGGCTTCCGGAGCGTGGCTTGGTGTGTAAGAGCAGGGAATCATCTCCTGATGCCTGAACTGCAGGAGCATTTAACCCAGCCCTACAAACACCAAATACCGCAGCTGCCTTTGCCTTAGTGAGCATCTTGCAAATTCCAGGCTGTTCAAAGACCTTCAGGGTTTGTGTTCCTTTGCATGCTCCGCTTCCTTCCGCTGCCCTCTCCCCTGCTGCAGATCTGCCTGCCAGCCCCAGGCCCTGTTCCTGCTGGGAACTTGCACCACATCAATTCATGGAGCTGCATGGCTACTCCTGTCTGCAAGAGCAAATCATCCTAATCCCAGGCATCTGTTAGCAACCTGANGTAGAGAAACACTTCACTACAGTCATGGCTACTCCTGTCTGCAAGAGCAAATCATCCTAATCCCAGGCATCTGTTAGCAACCTGAAGGTACCAGTGCTAGGAACAGGATCAGTGTGGCTGTTAACATGGATATTCTAATAGACATTTCACTTGAGGCAGTTTGTTCAAACTCCTTCCTTCTCTGCAAGTGAATTCAGCTCTGGATTCCCCAGATCCCCAGCAGGGAAAGTCCCAACTTGTCTGTCCTGTGACTCGTTAGCCACAATTTTATTGCTAGCTGTGTTAGACTTCACATGGGCATGTGTCCTCCCTGGCACTTAAATTCCATTTCATGCAGCTTCGTGAAAACCAAAATTGCTGCTACTGTGGTAGCATAGAAAGTAAACATGAAATAGCTAGACTGGTTTTGCATAGATGTAGAAAGATCTGAAACAACAACTTTCCTCTTATTTTTATGCTATGAAGCACATTACCATATTATATGTTTTAAGTGGTCTCCAAGGTGGCTTTCTATGCTATAGAAAAGACTTAGTCAGATTATATTGAATTTTTTTCATAAATAAATGGTAAACTAATAGCTGTTTGCAGGAACTACATTTGGTGATAATATTTTGTGAATATTGAGAGCTGCAAGCAAATGGCTTAGTGAATATCTTAATGCATTAACACAGAAATTAAGTTTTCCAGTGGAAAAGGCAAGAGAAAAGCCATTTCTTTATATGCAGATCTATTATTCTGTTGGTGGCAATTACAGTAATTCTCTTGAAATCAAGTTAAAATTATATATCTGCTTCATTATGAAGAAACCACAGAGTGTAAAAATCAGGGGAGATTTAGGGGAAAGTTAGAGAGACTTACATATGCAGTGAGCAGAGCTGCCTTCACCATGGTTCCTGCTCCAGCATGTCAGGAGTAGGGTTTGTGTGGATGTTTCCTGGACTTAGGAGGCCAGGATTCACATTCCTGCTTTTCCAGGGTTTTCCCATGTCACCTTGAGCATCTTTATGTATTTTATCTATATACCATACTGCTGTCTCTAGGAAATAGTGTGTTGTTGCTTTTCTAGCACCAATGACATTTTAACAGTTGCTTAATGTCAGTGCTTACTCTCTATGAAATCATGGAAATATGCCAAGTATTTGGAATATGAGATATGTTAGGGTCTGAAGAGGTGAATGGAATTTCATATTCCCTGTTCAAAGACCATCTTTGCATAGAAATCCTCATGCAGTAATTCACCTGAACTGCCTTTTGAGGAGGAGTGGTTTTACTGCTGAAGCCAACTGTACAGAATTTCATTATATTTGCCTTGTTTCTCCATGGAAGCTGGAGTTTTCTGTGCCACCAAAGGGAGCCAAAGATAGATATCAGCCCAAGTGATGGTAGGTGACATCTTAAAAAGGAAAAAAAAAATCCTTAATGTTAAATTATATCCATTGTAAAGTTGGGAGACTTTAGTTGTGAGTTGAGGGTATCTATGCATTACTGGTTCTTATCAGGTAAGGCAAATTAATGCAATGTACAACAACCAGATAACAAGTTCAATTTCCTGCAGGATTTTTTCCTTTTCATTTGATTCTGACATTGCAGCCAATCTCCCTTGTCATTGAAAACATGAATGGGGTTTATTATTAAATTTATTATCAGGTTTGTTTACTAATCAAATAACATTGATCCCTCAGTTAATGAGCTGTACCATTTTATTTGGGTGGCCATTTTAGCTTTCAAAATACCTGACGAATAATTATGTCTTCATTTTACAGTTCCTCTCCACTGACGTTCTTTGGTGTTTCTCAGAAAAGTGACCATTATAAAGTGTGCACAGTTAAGTGTGTCTAAATGCTTTGGGCCCATTTCTCTTTACAGTTTCATCAGTGTAATTTTAAAAACTGCTCCACTACATTTATAAGTATAAAGCGAGGGGGCAGCAAGTCCACTCATGCTGACTGTTCCAAAAAGAGCAGGAAGACTCATGTTCGTGTTCTTCAGCACAGTTTTCCCACCAAATGACCACTTTGTATTATTGGTCTAATAAGTTACCCATGGAAATGGTGTACACAGAATATCACATTGCTTGTCCCTTCTCAGCTGATCTGCTGGAAGTCTGTGTATTTTGCTACCTACCCACTTTGGGAAAGGCACGATTGCTCCTTAATGTTTTCAATTATGACATTTATATACTAATGTAATGTTTTCATTATGTAGTGACTTTCCAGAGGGAAAACCCTGACTTGCTGAAATGAGAAAGTAAATAAATCCCAAAAGGAGAGGACACTGGGAAAGCTGGAGGAATGAGCAAAGAAGTAAGGTTAGATGGAAGTGATGGCTGCATGCAGAATTGCTGCAGCTTTTTGGTTAGGGAGTACAAAAGCATCATTGTTTGCCTGAATATCCATGATACTAGAGAAGAACAGACTGAAGGCAGTTTTCACAGTTATGAAAAGCTCATTCTTTCTCTATCAAATACAAAGACCTGAGCAATATATAACAGAAACATCACAAACCTGATTAGAAGCAATTTCATCTCTATGCCATGTGCCTGAGCCAGGATATACTTGTGAAACTGTTAACTGTGACAAAATATATTACTCTCTTGCCTTCTCTGACAACTGATTGATTGCTGGCACAGTCTCTTTGCAACAGGTTTTCTTTTGCTTTAATGCTTAAATTTTTAGTTGTTTCTCTCTCCTACCTTGCTGCTTCTGATTGCTTCAGTCAATTCTGCAAAGTATTGTCTCAAAGAGAAGGCAGGAAGGAATAGTGCCTTCCTGCCCTGAACAGAATTACAACTGTGTTGGTCCCTTTTTTCAGAATTCTCTTAGCTCTGTTGTCCTACTTACTGGTTTACAGCAGGATTTTCCTATCAGACATTGCTCTAATCTCAGAAAACAGACTGCAGGAATGCTCAAAGGAAAAAGCACACCTGAAGTTTGAAAACCAGAATATGGCTTTTCCTTTCTGTTTTTCATGCAGTTCTGGATTTCAGGCTGTCTTGTGGTACAAAAATGAATCTGAGATTTATTTTGGATTCAGCTCCAGTTTGGACAGAGCTGACAGCTCTTTTATACTGGTCAGGCAGAGATGGGTGGGTTTTGGCTTTCTTGGAGCCACAGCAAAGGCACATGGTTGGGGTCAGCACTGTGCATGGTTCCTTCCTGCAAAAGGCCCTATCCTTCAACTTCCCCCTCTTAAACTTCCTTGGAGATGGAATGGATTTGGCATCTTTTGCATTTACATGTTTTTTCTCCTGACCAGAACAATTGGGAAAAAATTGGCATTCCCATCAGTCCCTTCTTAGATAAAAGAAAAAAGGTCTAAATTTCCTCCTTCTAATAACACAGAGTCTTATTTAGAATTGTTGGATCTCTTTTTTAGGTTTGACAGACAGAAGCATCTATGGCAATGACAGAGGATTAAAATTCCTTTCACTCATCTCAAAGCCATCTATAGTGTGTCATACCTATAGTTTGGCTGGTAGCCACTGCTTATCTATTTTTATTTGGTTTTGTCTTCCTCAAGTAGTTTTCTTCCCAAAGGACTATTTATTACTCCTGTTTCCAGTGAAAAATCAATCTGGTTAAATATAGTATGCTGAAATAGGAAAATCTTGTAACTCAAAATGTTTAGAAGGAGAAGATAGCAAGTTTTTAATGTTTAAAATAAAAAAAGGAGTATTGATGTTGCCTAGCTATAGCTAAGTTCCAGTAACTGGGGATGCTACTCATGCTCATAAATTGCAAAACTAGGGAGGTCATGGAAAAACTTTTCTTTGCATGACTGTGCATTTTTCCCCTTCTGCTTAGTGATTTCAGGATCTAAATTTCTTCTCATTTCCGTGCTGTCAGTGAGGGACAGACCAGAGGCACTGAGGTGAGGAGCACTGACCATGATGGACACTATGGTGCCATTTTTCTCAGCATCTCCTGGGCATCAGCAAGGCCAGACCCTTTCCATGGGGCATTCCCAGCAGTGCTAATGCAGACAGAGCTGCAGCCACAAATGTGGAGTGTTTGTGCTGGAGATGTGCATCCCCAGATGAGTCCTCAGGCAGTTCTGACCTCCAGGAGCACTCACCTGAGAGCAAACACGGGGAAATCAAGTCAAAGCAGAGCTCTGCAGTTTATGTCTTTGCAATGAGCCTGGCTGTCATCATGCAGTGGCTGTGGATGGCAGTCTGCACGTTGCCACCAGTGTCTCCCAGAGCCATCTGGGCTCCTGCTTTGTTGGTTTTTGCTGCCACCAGATTCACTTAGTATGGCTTTGCAGAGTGAAGTTCTCAAATATGGCATGTGAGTTTGGTTTACATTTTTGGCAACTTTGAAGAAGGATGGGAGGGAGGGTTTCTGCCTTCTGTTGTAAAGAGAAAGGTGAAAAGGCTCATAGTTTTCCAGGGCTTTGGTTTTGTAGGGGGTTTTTGTGTATTTCGTCCTATTTTGTGTTTTACTCTCTCTCGCCAGTACTCCTTTGCTGATCACAACATTTGTGTACGTGTGTCCTTCTCACCCTCTTGAGCAAGTGGGAGCCAGTGTGACTGCTCTCAAGATGGAGCACGGTGCAAGCCTCCTTTCCAAGGGAGATCTGTGCCAGCTTGTGTCAAAGCAGTGCTAGGGCTCATTTGAAACAATAGGTGATTTCCAATACTAAATGGATCTTCTCAGAAATGACCATATAAGTTTAGGATAGAGCGTGTATCTTTTTGCTGTTGTGTTTGCTTTTTTCCCATGACTGTAGGAAAAGGAAAAAATTTAGCCTCTGGTCTGTCTGATGTCCTGCTGCTCTGGAGAACATTTTTTGCATCGCTAAGGCTGTCCTTAGCCTGTCACACAGACATCCTAAGAGAGCAAGGCTGGCGTGCTGTTGAGAGCTGAGATAGTCTGGAAGCAGCTTGCTGGACTGGTCACTGGGCTGTCACTCAGCAAATGACCTGTGAGGGCCACCTCACCCTCCCTAAGTGGGCTTTGCTGCCCTTGCTCACATTGGTGCTGCTTTTCCCAGACACGCTGCCGCCTGACCGTGGTCACTGTGGCACTGCTCTGAACTTGTCCTCAGCTTGTTTTGGTTTGTCCTTTTGTTGTTGCTGCTACCAAATTCAGCAGGGAAAGAGCATGGTTCTCAGTGTTTCTGGAAGCTGGAATCCTATTTTGTGCACAGGGTGAGTGGATGACACAGGATCTTGGAGCCATCCCATCCCCAAGTAGCTATAGCGAGAAAGGAGAGATTAGATATATCCTGGTGTCTTGTCAATTCCAGGAACTCCTAGATGAACTTAATACTGTGTTTATGCCACTGGAGCTGGAAAATAATTCTGGGCTTACAGTGCAGGAGGGGAACTGGCTTTTAAACAGATGTCCAAGTGCAAAAATTGACTCATTTACCAAAATGCTGAGGAGATGCTCCCACCCTGAAGATACTCAAAAGACATCTGAGTGTGGGCTTGGGTACCCATCTCTAGGTGGCCCTGCTTGAGCAGGGGGTTAGATGAGATGACCTCCAGAGGTCCCTTCCAACTTCAACATTACTGTGGCTCTCTGAAAGCCTACTTTGGTGTAAAGAGCTTGAGCCAGCCTTTCAAGTGAGAGTTTTGTTAGCTTCATCCTGGTCCATCCTTCTTCTTTGTTCTTCCTTGTTCACAGTATGACTCGATGACATGCAACACCAACTGCAGTGGATGGTGTTGTAGCACTCTGAGACCCGTCCTCACCCATTGTCTTAGTGAGCTCACTGACAGGGGCAGACTGTGTCTACAGCCAGTGGCATTCTTGTTACACCTTTGCTCATGAATGCTTGTTTCTAGTGAACAATGATTATTTCATCATGACACATTAACTCTTTCTTCTCTTGTAGGAAGTGTTCATTGTGGTGAAATACCATGGTTCAGATCCAGTCAAAAGCACTTTGCAGTTATTATAAGCCATTAAAGCTCACCGAGTCTGGGGTTTTGTTCTGTTTCCCATGCAGTGTCTGTGGTGTTTGGTTTCCAGCAACACATGGTGTTTATATTCATGACTGGCATTACCGTTGTGATGGTGATAGGGTTTGTGTTTCTTGCCTTGCTTGATTTATGTTGTGGCTGGCGTGCATGGCACGCACATGGCTTGAAATAGAGCACGACTGAGTTTTTTTGTTTTTACATTAGAAGCACTCATGATTTAATTTAGCATTTTGAATAATCCTGCATTTGCAGGGAAACTTGTGTCATGTCCCTCCTCTGATAACTGTATTAGCTCCAGACATTTAAGTCTGCACTGCAAAATCGTTCTCTGTAGATGTGTGTGGTTTTTAATTGTCTTGTGCTTTTCCGCTTCCCACCTTGTCCTTAGCTCTTCTTATCCTTATGTTCTTTGCTTTCTGCCAAATCTCTCCCCTTCCTGCACACTTGCAAAGAAAGTTCTCCTTTGCCATCTTTTGCCATCCCAAAGGTCCTGTGATGCTTCTGCCTCAGGGTACATGAGTAGTGCAAGGATCACCTGGCTTAGAGGAGATAGTTTTAAAGGACCTGCAGTAGCAGGACTCCAGGTGCAGGGGGATGGACCTGAGCTGGTCTCTGGGATGTTGCACTGAGGCTTCTGCTGGTTCCAGAGCTGCTTGTTCAGGTGTATCTTAACTGTTGTGTGACTGCATTACAGACCAAAAAATGGGAAAGCTGAACTCAGCAGGTTGGGAATTTTCTCCTCTGGTCTCTGTATCCTGGCTGTGCCTCCCTGCATTTCAGCTCAGTGTGCCTTTGTAATTCTGTGAAGCACTGTGCACGAAGCACTCAGACATCCTGCTCATGGAGGCCTTGCAGTCCACTGTGTCCTGGTGGTTTTGGGAAGAGCCAAGCTCAGGCAGAGGCTGGCATTCCCATGGCAACAGCAGCTGGAGCTGTGAGCCCAGCCTGCCCTGTGCTGCCCTTCAGACATGGTGGAATCCATAGGAGCCATGGGGTGTTCCAGTCCCTGTCTCTGCCTTTCCTGTTCCCCTGCCTGGGGCTTGGGCAAGACCAGGCAGGTATCAGGCTGGTCCCTAAGCAGAGGGGAGGATGGCAGGATCTGCTATCAGGCTCTTTTTCATCCTTTTTTCCTGTTAGTATCATGATCCACATAGGGCAACAGGCACAAAACTGAACTTGCCTTTTACAGCTATGAAATCTTGAGCCAGTCCTTGCTGGAAATAGGAACTGAAATAGGAGCTTAGGAAAGTATTCACCTCTACCCTAAAACACAATTTGTGGTACTTTTCAACCAAAATAAAACAGAAATAATTTTAAAAGACATATAAAATTAATGATAACTCCTCTTTTCTTCTCTGTCTTTCCCAGAAATAAACCATTTTCTGTATTTTTTGAGGTCATAGCCTGGTTACTGCTGGACAAAATCCAATCAGATGGTAAATCTGAAGACAGTGATGGAGTGGAAAATATATCAAGAACTCTGAAACCATTACAACATTTTAATTACATGCTAAACTGGATTTTCCACAAAGCAGTAGCCTCCCAGATGAAGGGACTGGGACTGAGTGCTGATAATAGCTGCTGATGCCCAGGCTGCAGATTGTGTGGTCAATCCCTTCAAATCAACTGCAGCTAATAGTACTGCTAAACCACTGCCTTTCTTGTCTCACGATATTTTATAGCTGTAATATTTATTTCATTTGACCTTTTGTTGGCCACTGTCATTTACCACATATTTTGGCACAAGGGAGGCCTATTACTGGCATTGTCCTCCCACCAGCAAGGAAATAGCATGACCTCTGAAGACTGACAAGTAGCTGGCATGAGTTGGGCCCTTCATCACCAACACCATGGTCCTTTAATAAAATCTCTTCATTGCTAAGGGTACTCTGACATGTAAGACAGAAGTGTGGAGTAAGGAGTTAAGAGTAGTGGGAATCTGTGTGTTTAATCTCTAAGGCTGCTAGTCTGGGTAAGATGCACTGACAGGGTCTGGAGGTGCTTCAGACATCTCACTGTGTGTGCTGTGTGGATAAGGACACAGATATAACAGGCTTTGTTTCCAAATAAGAGCTCTGACTAAACACAGGCTCAGGATCATGTACTGTTCTGTAATGGCTACTATAAGAGACATCTCTTTTCCTAGTCACTTCTGGATTTTGGGGTATTTTACAGGGAGCAGGCTGAATTTAAGGGCTAATAACAAGGGCTAGTCACAGAAGGAACAGAAGTTCCTCGGTCCCTGTTCCTCCCTTACGGGTCTTTAGCAGGGCTGGGACTGAGAAACCTGCCTGGCATCTCTGCTGCTGGAGCTGCAGTGCTAGCAGGAGTGTGTGGAGGGCACAGATTAGGCAGAGGAGTAAAATGGGATTTAGTGGCTCTCAGAGCACCTTGCTGAGAGCAGAGGACAGAGGCTCAAGTTCTCAAGGACTGTTTTCTCTGACTCTTGTGTCCTGTTCTTTCTCCAGTCGCCTGGCACGAATGTGAGTCTGTCCTCTCTGTCTTCAGTTCCCAGATACCTGCTCTGTCCTCTGCCATGTCACACGCAGTCCTTTCCATACCCTGATGAGGTTTTCCATTCCCTGCAGCCCATGTGTCCCAGAGGGTGTCTTCTGATAGCTCAGTAGTGCAGCTGTTTGGTGGCAGAGCAGGTCACACTGCTGGCTGGCTGCAGTGCACTCAGGTGCTTGGTTAGCTAACACAAATCTGTGCAGAGCAGCTCCATAGGTCTCTGCTGATTGCTTCACTTGTGTGGTTGAAAATATTGCCACCATTTCACCTCTAGAAATGTCTGATCCATTTATCTAGCATGATAGTGATGGGGAATGAAGGGAGCAACCTCAGTCATTTATCCACGCTTATTAGACATGAGGAGGAGGCTCAGGGCATCCCTGTGTAGTATTTTCAGATACACCCATTGATATCTGAACATCAGAGCAGCAGCTGATCTTCATTTCTCCTGTTCTAACACAAGGCTATTGCAACATGGACACAAGCAGAGTGTGAACAAGTTCAAAAATTAGTAATTTGCAATTTGCCCTATGTTGGAAGAGGAATGTGCTTTCAGCAAGACATATTTTGTTACTGCCACTAGAACTGGAGACATTTCCCATTTGTACATTACATATTAGCACATACTTAAATTGCTTATGAGCAGTAAGCTCATTGTCTAAGCTTTCATTTGATTTCAAGTGTGTTTCTTCAGGAGGTTTACTTTTATTTGTAAATATATGGAATCTCGATTTATTTTTTTGTGTGTTTTCTCAAGTGTTTAAAAATAGCAAAATTTATTTTGATTCAGACATCCCTGCATTCCTGTCTTGTTTTTTTTCTTGTACATTTTAGCATCAGTGTGACTAACAAAGAAATATTTAATGCAATATGTTTGGTTGGTGATTTATTGGAGTTGAAATGTAGAAGGAAAATATGAAAAGCATGCCAGAATTTAAATGTGTTTCAGGATTTTTGCAAAAAATGCTTGTGAAAACATTTTTGTTGGTTTTGCTTTCTGACTGAAGGCATTGCAAGGAACTCTAACTGAAAACATACCTCTGCATTTTGCCTAAAACATGTTGGAGTTTTATTTTACAAAGAAGAAACAATTCCAAAATGGTTGTTATTTAGACTTTTAATTTCTTTTCCAAGTACATCTCGATAGCAATAATCAGCTTCAAAGAACAAATCAACCACTGGATAAATGTTCCAATATACAAGTAGAACTTATGAATTTTCTATTTATATATATGTGTGTGCATGTCTACATTTTGTCTTAGATCTATATAGATAAAGTCTGCTGCTTGTTTTACTGAATAGTTTTAAATTTGCCATAATAGCTGGGTTTGATTGCAAGTCAGTATTTTCCATGTTGTAATTATCAATGAGACAGAATCTTTGTGCAGTTTAAAAAAAACCACAACCCACTGTTGTCCTTGCAGCACAACATTAATATTGATTCACTGAAATCAAAGAGTCATTAATAATACTTGTGATTCAAATAATTGTGCTTTCAAAACAGCCCAGGCTGCTTTCCCAGGGCTTTCCCAGTCCATCCTGAGTGATGCAGCCTTCTGATGCAGCCTTCTGAGTGCAGCCCCTATCCCACCTGTGCTGTGATATCCTTATGTCACAGTTGGCCTCGCTTGGCAAGGCCTGCAATTGTCATTTGGCAGCACATTGGTTGTTTTGTGCTTGCAGCCTTACTGGGAGCAGCTCCTGGGTGCTGCAGGTGGGATAGGGGCTGCATCAGAAGGTGCCCTTAGAGCTGCTCATCTCCTTGCTGCTGTAGGGCTGGGACACCCCCACTTGCCTTCCCATCCTGGACTTCTACAGTAGAATTTACACTTACTCAAAGGTCAGCAACAAATTTGGTAACACCTTTCTTTTTTTTTATTCCCCCTTTCTCTTTTCCCAAGCATCCTCTTTGCAGACATAGAGGGTTTCACCAGTCTGGCCTCCCAGTGCACTGCTCAGGAGCTGGTCATGACGCTGAACGAGCTCTTTGCCAGATTCGATAAGCTTGCAGCTGTAAGTTTTCTATTATAATTTTTTTTCCCCTTGTTTTTTTGGGTTTTTTTTCTCCTGTTGCAAGAATGACATACTGTGCTGGTTCACTGGATTTCTTAAATATTCACTGCCCTAAAAGGCAAGCTATTGCAAGCATGAATATAAGCTGAATACTTCTTTCTCCTTTATTATTCTTTTTTTTTTTTTTGAAGGAGAACCACTGTTTACGGATCAAGATCCTGGGTGATTGCTATTACTGTGTGTCTGGGTTGCCAGAAGCAAGAGCTGACCATGCACACTGCTGTGTTGAAATGGGAATGGATATGATAGAGGCCATCTCGTAAGTACCATATTCCCACAGAGAAGCTCAAAACAAATGCAAGTAGATTCTCTTTCCTGTTAGTTCTTATTAATATTAGGAGCAAGGTAACCAAACCAGAGAACTGTGGCCAGCAAAAAGGGAAAACAGCTGGAACAAAAAACCCAAAGTGCTGTTAAGGTTTGACAGTAGCAAGACAGACACTTGTGTCCATACAGTCATGTGGATATCAGAGCTCAGTCTCTTGATGAGAAAGGCAAAGGTTACTGTAATTTCTGGGTCTCATTTCCAAAGGAGGATTCCAGTGAATTGCAGAATTGTGAATTCAGAGGATTAATAATAACTTCATTAAATTTCAGTCATTTATGTGTCTTTAAACCAGTTTTTTACTCACCTTAAAATTGCTCTGCTAAGGTCTGTCTTGTCTAGTTCAACAAATCCTTCTCTATGTGTCCCTATGCCAAGAGGGTCAGATTCAAGGCTTTCTTACTTTAGTTAAAATAATTACTGAAATAAAGCATGAAGTTGCTCTGGCACAGACTGGGACAGATTCATGTCTTTATCCTTTATTTCCATTTACTTCTCCATCTCTGTTTTTTTCTTTTAAAACATGTGAGGCTTTGCCTGCTCCTGAGGTCAGACTAGGAACTGTGTTAGTCCAGACCATTCCTGTCTTTAGACAGTAGCAAAGAGGAGACCCATATCTAGTTTTATTACTTGGAGGATTACAGTGTTGACTATTGTTTGCATTGTACATATGTGGCTTTCACAGGGCAATTCTTTCAGAATTCAGGGAAGGAAGATTTATTTGGTCATCTTGAGTGTATGCAAGTTTAGGCACAAAGTTCAGCCCCACAGAATATTGTGTGCATTGCCCAGTTGTTGGCCTGATGAAATCCAGAGGTCTTCACGTGTTGCTGTAATTCCCCACAAGGCTAAATAACACCAGGAAGTTGAGATTCATTGATTAACTGCAACCCACCTTACTTGGAATAAACACAGAGCTGAGGTGCACTCAGTGTTTGTTTACCAATAGCTCTTCAGCAGCCTTTAAAACTTGTTTCCCACTCACTGTATAATGAATGCATTTAACAATCTTATCTCTTAATAAGTCTGGAAGGTGAATCTGTTCTCACTACTCCTGCTCTCCCTCTTCCTCCCTCCTCCCCTAAGGATCAAGATAAGAGGTTTCACAATTAAGGTAACCAATAGCTACTGAACATTTGATTGCAGACTTCACCAACACTGGGCCCTGCCCGTAGGCTGATTTCATCTGTGTCTAATAACAGCAGGGAATGTTACCCCAAATAGGAAAGACTTCAAGAAAATTGTATTCACTGTACAGCTGGTATAAATGAGCTGAAAAAGAGGAAGGTAATAAAGGATATTTCATTTGTTTATAAAGAATAACCAAACTTATTTGTTTGCTGCAAAGTCTGGACAAAGTCACCTGGTCATCAATGACTCTACTGAGAAAAGTTCCCTGGGCTTGTGTCAGTAAAGTGGCTTGGCAGGAGGTGCAGGAGGGGTTGTAGCACCCAGTGGAGGGAGGAACTGCAGCTCTGTTGTTTCTGTCAGGTTATGGGTGCAGCTGCATTTCTATTACTCCAGCTCCTGTTCCTTTCTCGAGTGTTGTGGTTGGAGCTCTTTCAGTTCATAAGCCTGTAACACCTTACCCATATCAGCTTCCTTTACCTGCTAGGCAATCTCTGCTGCTTGTTAATAACAATAATGAATGTCACTTCTGTGAGTAGGTAGTGAAACATAAGATAGGGATCATAAAGAGAAAGCAACTCAAAGAGGATAGGAGCTGGTTCAACAAGAAGTCATTTTGGACACTGTTTTAAGGGACATATTGCACTGTTAGAAGTGAACTGGAGTCCAGAACTGGTCTATCTTTATTCCTGCAATTTCATTAATAACTAAAGCATAAATATTAGGACTGTGTTGATGTTAGAGAGTTGGGAAGACTTACCTATCCAGATGATGTTATCTAGAAAGGACTGGATGAACCTGAAAACTGAAGAGATTGAAATCTGGCAGGTATAAAGTACTTCCTTGCTGCAAGGAACTTACTACTCAAAGGAAAGGGACAGTGGTCTGTGATGTAGGTGAATTTGCCTGTGAAGCATGGACATTCTGGGAATGATGTGATTGGCAATAATCAGAAGCAGAGTTGTTCTGAAGGCCTCATCAAGGCCCTACCCACACTCCTAAATATATTTCTCATGTGAACAGTTCTTGAAGTTAACTTTGCCCTAAAGGGGAAAAACCATAAAGTATTCCAGCAGTCTTTTTGGGAGTAAGCAGAGCATCCAAAACCTCATTACATTCAGAACTTGAGTATTTGTAGCTGCCTGTTTGGAGTGACTGCAATAGATGTGGTTCTCTGGTTTTGCTGCTGTAAGGCCCGTTCAAGCTTTCCAGCTTCAGTGGGGTATTTCACACACATATCATATTTCATCTGTGGAAGAGTTGATGCTTGGTGCCATACAGACAAATTAAGATCTCTGAAATCATTTCCTTTTTCTCTTTGCAACATGCTGTTACTCTTAATGAGTCCGAATGCTGGCAGGTTATGTCCAGCTTTGGTATGGAAATCAGAGACCAGCACTTTAATCCTTTTACTGCCCCAGAGGTAATTTTTTTATGAGTTCTCAACTTGATCCTGAGTTCAGTGTACATGGATTTACTCCAAGAGCTCCACGTTCTAATTAGGGCTCTTCTTGGCCAGGCTGGCCATCCAAGAGCAGTACAGCCCGTCCAGTTTTGTTCTGTTGTCCTGTTGATGTGGATGAGCTGCACCATGTGTATCTGTGAATAATTTATGGATCATTGTGGATTTTTGTGTTCTGGATGTGGGTTTGTGCTGCTGACTGCAACCATTCAGTTGTTAGTAATGGCCCTTCTCCCCCTTGTCTCTTTTCAGACTGGTCCGTGAGGTTACGGGCGTGAACGTCAACATGAGGGTCGGAATCCACAGTGGGAGGGTTCACTGCGGGGTCCTGGGCCTTAGGAAGTGGCAGTTTGATGTGTGGTCCAACGATGTCACATTAGCCAACCACATGGAAGCAGGGGGCAAAGCTGGGTAAGTCGCTTCATCAAAGTTGTTGTGTTTATCCATTAAACTCCCACACCAAATGTGTAAGAGTAGTGGCATGGCTAAATCAATTGGGTTCATTGCTTGTTTGTTCCAGTACATGGAACCCATCCCTGACAGGACCTGGCTTTTTAGGTGACCACTTTTGAGAGTCTACAAAACTTGCTTGTCTTTTGTCTCGTTCCAGGCGCATCCACATAACAAAAGCAACCCTGAACTATCTCAATGGAGACTACGAGGTGGAGCTGGGCTTCGGGGGGGAGCGCAACGCTTACCTGAAAGAGCACAGCATCGAGACCTTCCTGATCGTGCGCTGCAGCCAGAAGCGGGTGAGACCAAACAGACTAGTGCAGGTTTAGGTACCTGTAATGACTTGATGTCTCTGACACACCAAAGCAGAGCCTCTATATATGAGGCAGCTGACATTCAGTGGCAATTCCTGTTTCTCTCTCATCTTCCTGAACTTTTATGTGCATAGAAGGGAATTGCCACCTTCTCTAAAGGTGTCTGCATCAAGCTCTTTCTAATTCTTCCAAAGAAATTGTTGTCCTCAGTTGTTTTCAAAATAATTTTGAAAAATGTTGTTAATATAGATATGTATTTTGTAGAAGTACTTAAAGGAATAGATTAAAACCACAAAGATCTTTTCTCTGTCAGATTACAGAGGTGATTTTGTCTGCCTGCTCACCAGATGAATGAACATGAAGATTAGAGCAGTTCCTATCATTGCTTTTCAGCCTCTCTTTCTGAAGATGAGAAAAACTGGTCCACTGTAATGACTGATCATCATTGTGACAGTAAGATGAGATCATACCAACTGTGACATGGGTCAGGCTGCACAAAATAAGGCCATGAGGGCATTACTGACTTGAACTTGAATCAAGTCAAACTCAAGTGGACGTCAGCTTATAAATCTTCTTTTTGTGACACTGCCAGTAGCAAATTATCACTAGTTTGTATTCTTTTTAAAAAGGTAGACTGAAATACTAGAAAAGGAAGTTTTTGATCTAGTTGAGCATAGCCAAAACTATTTCTCTTAGTAATTTCTGCATTGTAGCACCTACTTTGCTATTCACAGTATGGGCAAGCATATGCAGATTGGCCTGAATTGAAAATAATTTCCTATGTTTCTGAATCTAAAACCAATTAAACCTTCCCACATCTGTAAAAATGACTGCCATGAGATTAGGTGAATTAGTTTTTGTGACATGTTGCAACAGCATGGTTGATTTGAGATACCAACACCTGTACAGAAAGACTTTGCTACCATTGCCTCATTTCCTGAGAGAATGGAAGCTTCAAATCTCCTTAACAGATATTGTGTAAAAAATCTCAAAGAAAATCCCTTATTATCTGCTAAAGAGAGAAGCTGATGTTTTGGTCTCTATCTGCTCATAAAGTAAATCTCATTAACAACTGTCAACCTTCAAATGAGGATTAGAAGTTGCAGAGCAAGATTATTGTTCCTGAGCATCACTGCCTGTCAGTGAGCCAGCTGATGTTTTAGATATCTAAGTCACTTCCTCCTTGCTGGGCAGATTTCAGAATATAAGCCAAAATACCCTTGTGGTCAGACCCCATCTCCTGGAGTGGAGAGCCTACACTGACTCTTAAATCATGCAGTCACAGGTTGTCTGCATGTTCTTGTGGAGAACCAAAGGTTTCTCTGGAGAGAAGACAAAGACACAAGATCAGGAGACTGGACAGAGACTCATAAGAGATGTGGATTCCATTCCAGACATAGGTTTTGAGGAACTTGCATCTTTATGCCTTGATTTGCCATAGGAAAATAAAATGGGCCATTCTTTCACTGCTTTATATGTATTTATTGCAGCTCTGTTACATAGTGTAGCCCTTGGCTGAAGTCTCTGAGCACTACTATAATACTGCTGTAACGTGCTGCATCCCAGAGTAGCTAAAAATTGGGACATTTGGATGGCTTATGTAATTATTGGGCTAAACTGAAACATAAAAAAGCAGCTATGCAGTGTCATGGGTATTAGGTGCTTGGAGTTTGAGGAGTTTCTGGTTTACCCATACTGCTGCAATTTGTGCTCCCATAGCTATTTTTAATCCCTTTTTGAATCGTTTCATAGAATCATAGGAAGCCTTGGATTGGAAAGGACCTTAAAGATCATCTTGTCCCAGCCCCTCTGCCAAGGCAAGGACACCTTCCATTAGACCAGGTTGCTCAAAGCCCCATCCAGCCTGACCTTGGACACTTCCAGGGATAGGACATCCACTATTTGTCTTGACCACCTATTCCAGTGTTTAAAGTGCTCTCCCTGTTCAAAACCTCATTTTCACATAACATGAAGATCAGAAGTGAGAAAAGCTTTTGCCCATTGTCGGGGCAAGCTTTTGCCCGATGGCAGGCAAAGTTCTGGTACTTTACTTCTTCCTTTCATTTCTGCTTGATTTTAATGACTTCTTGTGATGTATTTAGCCAGGTTTTCAGTTCATTCTGTTCCAGTAATGGCCATAAAATGTTCACCTAACTTAGTGAGGAGTTGCAGTGAGTTGTGTGTGGGTTCTTGCTGTCCTCACACATAAGGCTTGGCATTAGCATTGACCTGAGAGCAGATCCAAGTAACTGCCTGAGCTGTTCCTCAGTTCACAGAATTATCTGTATCTGAGTTATTATCTCAGTTCCTCAGAATTATCTGGATCCCTGGTTCATCAGTCTCACAGCCATCAAAACCCAAAAATACTATGAGTTTTGATAAATAAATAAAATGTAAGGGTATGTGTTCCGTACTCTTTCTGCTTATGCTGCCATGGGGAGCCACAACTTTGAATTTTCTGTCTTTTTTGTATGTTTGACTGTTTCATTACGTTAATGCCATTTTCTTTCTGAAAATAGCTTCTTCTTTGAAAATATTTTTTTTCTTTTTCCTTTTAAAAAATGCTATTAACTGGGATATAGTCAGTGCAGTTTTAGGAGGGAAAAAAGCTAGATTCTTCTCCCTCAGTCTTTAATAATATTGCTAGACGTGAAAAT
Organism: Dicaeum eximium; assembly: GCA_013396995.1. NCBI lineage: Eukaryota > Metazoa > Chordata > Aves > Passeriformes > Dicaeidae > Dicaeum > Dicaeum eximium. The sequence continues at coordinate 5,162,779 of VWZP01001440.1, read as the reverse complement.
GTAGTCCTTGTTTTCTGTCTGATAGGCAGAAGAGTTGCTTTCTATTAAAAGAGAACAAAATGGAAAGTTTTAAAATTCAGTCTGTTTGAATTTTTTCTCCTCATCTTTACCTCCAGATCTGCTTTCACCTTTCTGTTTGCCCTGTCCTGTGATTCTGCTGCCCTCATGGGTGAGCACTTGCCTGAGAAGCATATAGAAAGCTGAAATTAGCAGGTTCTGCCTTAAAGGTCTGTTGAATTTTTTGCTGTGTTTTGTTTGCTCCCATTAGTGCTATCACTGGGCTGCTCTAAAACCTGGGTTGCTCTGGTTGTCTGCTGTCTGTTAGCAATTGTATTCCCTCTCCTTCTTTCTCCTGAGACAGACTCTCCTAGTGTCTTCACAGAACAGAAAAGAGACATGCACAAGCTCTTATATTTTGTTGCTAATCAAAGGAAACCTTTACCTTTTGCAAAGCTGGATTATCTCAGTGTCTTCTATTTATTCTGTGATGAACTAATGTGATTGCTGATAATGAAATGAAGTTTCTGTCTGTGATCTCTAAGGGAATGATCGTGCATTTTGTACGCTTGAATGTCTCAAGTTCCATTTCTACTACATCAGTCCTCAAATGTTGGGTGCTAATACTCCTTTTCTTCCTATCTATCAAATACACCTCTGCTTCTCTCGTTAGCCAAATCTGTCATTGCTCACTTGCTGCCTGGTGAGATAAGAAAAGAATTCAACCAAATCTGCCCTAAGAGTAGTATCTGAGTAACTCTGCTAGTAACTTTCATCCAGACTAATAGTTCCTCATTCAACACTCTCTCTTGCCATTTCACTAGAAACAAGCTCTTTTCCCAGCTTCATATTGCCCATCTGTCTTAGCCCTTCCTCTCCAACACAGCACTCTGTCAAATGCTCTGTGGAAGAAACAAAGCCAGTGAGAAGTACTGCATTATTTTCTGTTTAGAAAAACTTGGATTCAAGGCTGTTAATCCAAACCCAGCATTTGCTGCTCTACAAGCTCTGTGTCATGATCACTAACTAATAGTTATTAAAAATACCTGTTAGCAGAGCTGAAATGGAACTTGGCAGTTTTCCACAGATCTGGAATGGAGGTTGTCTTTCTGACTTCAGCACATCACACTTGAAGTTTTGCTTCCAGACATGGTTTAGTGGAACTTGGCAGTGCTGTGTTTACAGTTGTATTTAATGATCTTAAATGCAACCTAAATGATTACATGATTCAATGTTTTCCATTTATAACCTTACACTTATGAGCCTTCTTCCGTTTTTGCCTCTACTGTAGCAGTAGTGATTACCTGGAAAAAAACAATCTGTTCCTTCAGTTCTACAGTAATGAAGAATTTTAAGTTTCTGTTATCCTCACATGGTATAGGGTGATTTACACAGATAACTTTGGCTCTTATCCAGTTAATTTTCACAATCATTTGGACATGTGTTTCTAATAGACTTAATACATTAGCATGGTAGAAATACAGGAATTCTCCAAGGAGATCTTTGCCTTTCTTCCTTGCTGGCTTCATTCTTTAGCTGAAAGTCTGTAATTCCAGATAAGCAGCAATTTATCAACTAGAATTACTAAAAGTGTTGCCCACATTTTAGTGATTCCCAGACTTAACCCCTTGGCATTGCAATGGCCTGCACAACAATGTCTTTACCCTTCTACAGAGTAGTTTTGTTTTATCCATGTTACACAGGGCTTTTTTAGCTTACCCTGCAGACGGTACCATTCACATTGCATAACTCTGGTCCCACACCTTCACAACTTTTACATCTGCCCTTCTGAATCTTATTTAAAATATTTGTCCCAGTCATTTTTGCTATCTTATCACTTCCCTGATATCCTTACAGTACTCCACTTAATCATTCCCTGTTCTTGTGCTGCCCAAGTTTCTGGTGTTTGTACAGGAGTGTGTCACTCAGTGGTTGTTGCTCGCTTTCTGCTCTTCCCCGAGATCAGGTGCTGTGCTAATTTGCAGAACCATCACAACTGCTCTTCCCAGCACTTCAAAGCTTTACTCTGAGCAGGGTGGAAAAGTGTGTGTTTGGAGGAGTGAGAAACAGACCTTAAGGGGAATAAGGTTCTAACAGCACAGTTTTACAGCTGCTTTTATCATCCTCAACATTGTTAGAAATCTAGGGGAATGCTTTGCTTTGAACATGAGTAGAAACAAAATGTGCCTGCAAACAGATGAGTAATACTGCTGACCAAACATGCTGTGCTGAGTGCACAAAGTCTGCAAAGGGAAAAAAATATTTATTTTTTCTAATGTCTTTCAATTGATTACACTTGGGTGTTTCTTTTAACAATAGCAGGTACACACCAGTTTCAGAAATGATTGTTGATGGTGGCCTTAAAACTGCTCAACAAAACTTTGGCTGTAACTCCTAGAAAAACAATTCTCATTCTTTTCTAAATAGCGCCCTGGAATTCTGTCCAGCTGAAGAAACAAAATGGTCCTTTAAATGTTGAGCATGTGACTCTCCTAAAACAAAGTCAATCTAATGTGATGATTCCTCAATTTAACACATCTGATCAGAGCTCAGCAGGGTTCCACTTATATAGATTTATGAAGGAAGTGGTTTGGAGCATGTAACACTATCAGAAACACCATACATATATCAGAAGGACTTCAAGAAAATTTAAAGAATAATATGTAGCTAAATCTGATATGGCTGATCCATGATCAGATTTCACTGTTGCACTGATAGTGATCAATATGTTGGAAAATCCTATCACACACACACTAAAGAAGTAACAGACATTCTTGATTCAATTGATAAGTACAAGAAAACCCCAGCTCTTTCTGCAGTTTTGCTGTAGCATTACTGTAGCTCAGTGTGTGGGAACTGGTGGTGGGAACACAATAAAACCCCTGGGAATCAGATTTACAGTCTCTTTGTGAGTCCAGATTTGAAAAGTTCCCACAAGAGCTTTCTGGAGTTTAGCCACCTAAAATCTGAGAAACTCATTGCTGTCAGAAACTTCTGCACCTTCTTCTCTTGTTGGTAGTACCTGTAAGGAGTAGGACTGAAGGGTATCACCGCTTCTCTTCCTTTATTCTCCTTTTCCAGTCTTGTTATGCCTTAGGCAGCCTTGTGTGCAAGTTGTCCTTATGCTGTCACTTAGCCAGGAAGAAACAGAGGAGGCATCATCATAAATTTCCACAGAGGAGCTGTGACCCATCTAATGCTTTATTTTTAGAGTTTGTTATTTTCATCACCCACTGAACAAGTGATTTTGCAGAAAATAAATTATCTCAAGTTTTTAAAACAGCAGGTTTTATTTTTTCTTTAATAAGTGTTGATGTTTACAGCAAAGTCCTATTGTTCAAGATGACATAGCACATTATGTAATGTGGAAAAGAAAAAGTGCACTGTGCTTGTACATATGTGTTTTAATCTGATTGGAAATATTGCTGAAACATCATCCACAATCAGTGGAAACTTCCTACAAGAGGTGGGGGGGAAATACTGCCAGAGTTCATGAAGCCATGGAAAATTTATGGTGCCTGACCTCATGGTTAGAAACAATCTCAGACTTACATGTTTACCCATTTGTCCTGTCCTTATCTCAATCCAGATGTGTCAATAAATATGTATGAGGTCCTTTATTTCCTTCAAATTCATCAAGCAATGCTTCAGACTCGCTAGCACTTGCAGCAGGTCAAGGATCACTCATGGGCTGAGGGGGGGTAGTATGGACATTGGCATTAAGGCTTTTCTCAAAGGCCAACCAAATTTACTAATTCATGGGGCAAAAACTTGCTGTATATCACTTTTTCATCTGTTGATATAAAGGCATTTGTTAAGTAACCAAATAGCTTTGGTTCTGTGGGTCCCCAGCCTAGTTTCAACATCTGGGGTTTTTTGTTCCATTTGTTGAAAACCCTCCCTTTAGTTGGAATAAAATGGATTGACAGTGTCACTTCTGTTATTGAAAAACAATATCTATTTGCTTGGAGATAATGAAACTGTATTTCCTACCAGTTTTCTGGCATCACATCATAAAAGAAAGAAGCATAACTATGAAAAAGATTGCATAACTGAAAAAAGCCACAAGAAAGTATTACAAATGATGGCAAAGAGTATAAAGAGCAGAGTCTTAAAAAACAAAACCTCAATCCAACTCAAATCTGGACATCAAGATTTCATCACATTAATGTATTTTTAGAAACATATAAAAGATGTCTCCCCTGGAGGTTATCCAGTGGCTCTGTCATGATTGCACATGTGAAACTCAGCTGGTGCCAAGTGCTGGAATGCTCAGCCATTGCAGATGAACCAGTGGTGGGCTCAGTGTGGGGAAGAGGTGATGTGGGAGGCATTTGCTGTCCTGGGGGCATCCATGTGGGAGCACCTATGGTTGTCCTGATGGTCATCCCAGGGAGCTGACAGCTCCCTTAGGTCTGCTCCCACAGGGCTTCCTCCTGAGCCTACACCTGTCATCCTGGCTGGGTGGAGGTCTCTGCCGGCACCCTGGAGCTGCAGGAGTGTTGTCATTGTAGCTGTCTCCTCCTTGCAAGGAGAGAGAAGATGATTTCCCATGCTTGTTAATCAGGCAGCTTTCTCCAGCACTGAATTTTTCAGCAAGCCTTTTTAAATTTCTTTTTAAAAACCCTAATTTAAGGCAGCATAGCACTTGACATTTAACTCTGTGGTTACCATGGAGATAACACCAGGTATTTTGCAAACTCCTGAAAGGTACAAGTTACACTGACTAGTGGGGAATCAAAATAAATAGATATGGAATGCAGACTCCAGGCAAGAAAAGCAGTGGACCTACTTGTATTGTCAAATAACACTTGAACCAAAATTCTAGAGTTGAAAGCAATGGAGGCTTTCTTTTTAAATAACTCAGCTGTCTGCAAATCCAAAAGTAACTATTAAGTCTGTTGTCTTCTTCTTGAAACTGGCACTGAACTGCAGCGAAACCCATCGGACAGATCCAGTGCTAACCTCACAGTAAGCTCCCATAGCAGCCAAGAGTCAAAGCCTTGAAAACAAAATCAAAGAATTGTCCAAACTTCAGGAGAATTAGTGTCAAATTGGAAGGTAGCATTAGAGTTGGGATCAGTGGCTGCTTCATAGAGTTCAAGGTGCAAAGCCAGCATTTGGAGTGAGAGATCAGAAGTGAGAGATGCTTGGAGAATGACTACTGTGTAAATGTTTGAAAATTTATCATGCATTTCTCTCTGGTTTGTATTGCAGAAAGACGAGAAAGCCACGATAGCCAAGATGAACCGCCAGCGTGCCAATTCCATCAGCCATAACCCGCCACACTGGGGTGTTGACCGGCCCTTTTATAACCACCTTGGAGGTCACCAGGTCTCCAAGGAGATGAAGAGAATGGTAATGCCTTGCTTTATGGACATTAATTTATTTTCTACTTAATACAGTGTTATATATCCCTCCTGCTTCGTCTGAAGGTTTTTACAGCCCCCGAGGGCGTTTTCCAAATGGGGGTGGAAGGTTCTACTTTGACTCCAGAAATAACAATAATCGGTACATCTGGAGGTGAGTGATTGGGAGATGAGGCACAAGGTTGTTTGAGAGGGGAAGGGAGGCTGAATGGCACAAAGAAGGCTCTTTTGTCTGACTTGTCCCACATTCTGAACACTCATCCAGGCTGGGCGAAAAGACGTGATTATCTGCAAAAACTGCTCCATAACCCAAGCATTCAAGAGGCATCTGACATACATTTCTATTAGCTCAGTACCTGCAGAGGTTTTTGGCTTGCATTGTCACAGCCAGGTGCTGTTCTCCTCTAAGCTGTGTGCTCGTGGGGCCCCTGGGATGTCACTGCCGTGTTTAATCCTGGAGAATACATTCTCAAGTACATGGATTAATTGGCCTGAGGTAGCAGGCATCTTCATTTCTTTCTTGTACCTTTCACAGTCTTTCTAAATTAAAATGAACAGGAGCTAATTACAAATTCAATTGCACTGAGAAGACTTTTATGGCTTATTTTACATAAAAGGTGTAGATGATATCTTTGTTTTCTGCAATAAAGATTAAGAAGATAGCTTATATTATAGTGGCTATTTTTAATAATAATAATGGAAATATTTAACACCTCTATAATTGCATGCAAAATCAGATTGTTCTATAACTTTATTTATGCAGTTTTGACCCTTTATGCATGGTCAAAAGTATCTATTTCTTACTCACTTTATTGTCTGTAATCAAAGTTCTGCTCCAGGTCACCAAAGCCTTTAAATATTAAAAAAAATTTATGAACATGAGATTCAATCCCACAGTTTAAAAATTTGGGCATAGCTATAAGAAACTGCATATAGTATCTTTTAAAGGGAAATGCTGACACATTTATTAATAGTTGGTGCTAATATTATTCAATCTTAATATTATTTTACTGTGCTAACCAAATTTCTTAGTAATAGTAATGTTTCCTCCATTTCTCAGATCTCCAAAGGAGGGCTTCTGACATGAGCATACAGATCAGTGGAACTGTGCATTTTTTATGTGGGCTTTTCAATAGGGTGTGCTCAATAGGCATGACATTATTAGAAGAGACTAATCACACTAGCACATAATTATAATTATAAGTTTCTTTGAATAGCTTTTAAGGGGTTCTTGAAGCCTCCTGTTCAGAAACAAGGTGTATGCATGCCAAATGGTATTATGCTTCTTGGTGTTAATTACAGTTTGCCGTGTCTAGCTGGTTGTTCAGTTGGAAAAACATAATTATTTATTGAAATACCAAACTGAGTCCTAAAAATTTCACTGCCCCTCACTTGTAGGAGGAAAGACTTACTTTTTTTTCCTTATCTTGAGCCTTTCCCTGTAATGCTGTTTAGCTTCTTGAAAATTCAGCAGCTCAGAAAGTCTCTTCTACTCAATCTGCCTCTTGCATTAAGCTCCCTTTTGAGAAGCTGATGTTGCATGCATCAGGCTGTTTCTTGAAAACCAACTGAAACCTGATTCTGGTGTATTATTTTCAGCTAGACTTTTTGTTGTTCTTATGGACTTTTTTTAAAAATCTGTTATTTACAGATTTACAGATCTGTTATGTTTGAGACACATTAGTGAAAATGCAAACATAGTTCCTGTGGCCTCCCCATTTTAATATCTGCTGGATAGACATTTTAGTGATTAGAACACAGGACCAATTTCTCCATCTCCTGTCTCAACTCTCTTTGTGTTACCTTCTAATTTAAATATGCATTTCTTTGTACCACGCAGCTTTGCACAGTACTTGTTAATCTCTAACACTGTTACACGTATGCTGTGTGTGCTTAATGCATGCAGAGAGCATGCTGGCTGCAAACTGCCTGCTTAGAAATACAAAACACAGAGAGACAGAAGGGGAGCAGAACTACAGAGGCTTTTATCAGTGCTCCTCTGGGATGACATGTCATTGATCTTGGTAAGCAGCACCAGCTCTCAAACCTCCTGAAAATGTGCTCTTTGTTCCACATCACCCTCCCTTCCCCAGACCTTTTGCATGTTGTTATAGGTAGTCTTTCTTCTTGGAAGCTGTGACCGTGTAAGGTTGGATAAGTCAAAGTATTATGCCAAAGGTGGGCAGTGCAAAATTGCCTTTCTCTTCAAGAAAGCTCCTTAGCTCTGTAATTTCAAAACAGGTATGAGATAATATTGTGAGATAGTCCTCAGGAAGGAGCCAGGTAATGTTGCAGCAATGTGCAGTTCCATTATATTTATGTGTAGATATGAATACATTTGTGTGTAGGAAATAATACAGATGGTTATGAAGGGCACTGGGTTTTGTCACAAATGTAAAACATTTTGCATTTTAAAGACAACCATATTTTCAGGAAAAAAAAAAAAAGAAGCAGTTTTTTGTGGCTCTACTTACAATTCCCTGAAAGAGAATATTAAAGTTCCCTGAATTGCATTTTTGGGAAGGCACTGTTATATTTAATAGAAAACAGAATTATTTTGGCCATTTTTGTTCCCAGTGAATGCTGGCTCTGGTAGCTGTCTCTATTCTTAGGATATATTAGCAGTACTCTGAGAGGAGACGGATTAGCATCAAGTGCAACCCTTTATTCCTTTTTTTCTCCTCCTCCTCCTGTTCTGTCACAGCATTTCCATGTGCTGCCATGTCTGGGCACATCAGCAGTGCCCAGGTGGGTTTGTGGGGAATGGCAGCGTGGGCAGTGGCATGGGGAGGCCTTCAGCCCTGCTTCTCTCCATGCTGTGGCTTGGACCTTAACCTGCACTAGGTCCAGCAGATTTTCCACCGTGTTTCTAGTTAAAGTTTTTCCCTTGTGCACACAGGGGTTTTTTCAGACACTTGCACATATGAATAAGATAAATCATCCTACACGTGTCCATGTGGTGGTAATGTAAAATGTCCTGGAAAACAGGAGTCACTTTGCTACTCCTACCCAGCTAACTGGGGCCTGAGTCAGATGGGGCTGCAACTGTGTCAGCTCATCCCTTTCCTTGTGCACTGGTCTTCTCTCCAGACCATCACAAATCCTTCTTTTTCCCTTCCCATTGCTCAGCAGTGGCCTTTCTTGCCCTGCAGAGCCTCCAGGGAGGCAGCAGCCCAGAGACATCAATGTTGCACACTGCTGATGCTGACCCCCATTAGCTGGTGGAGCCACTGCCCCGACAGACTGGTAAATGTGCAGAGGAGGGTCAGATGGAGATGCCCTGGGAGGGCCCCGAGCCCTGCCCTGAGCTGGCAGCCTGTGCTGGATCCCTGCTCCTGGAGGGGCCGGGGGCTCGAGGCTGCCGCGCTGCCCGGGCGCGCAGGGGAGCCTAAACAGCATCAGCTCAGGGGTGTGCACAGAGCAGGAACACAGCCACAGTCTGGCAGAACAGCAGAGCTGCTTTCTGCTTTTATGGCTTTTTACAGCCTGTCTTCTCGTTTCCTAAACAAAAGCAGTCAGTCCAGGACCAGTGATTGCATCTCTCTGAAATGGAGACTTTTGTGCTGCTCATTCCCCCAAGTCTCCATATACCAGCCTTGTCTTTCCCACTGTCTCTCTAGTCCAGTTTGTAATTGCAAAAGGCTCAAAAATAAGTGGACTTAAAAGCATTTCAGAGTACAGGTATATTTATAGCTATAACAATATTTATACACCACTGAGAAACACTTTGCTTTTCCCAGTATATATTTCAGATGGCTTTTATAAATATTGATGAATTTTAGACTTCTGGAAATAATACTCATGTCTCAGTTTTCATCAGCAAAACAAAATTGCTATTAAAGAAAAACCAATTTGGGGATTGTAGTTGACTGTAAACTGAAAGAGGTTTGTTGTAAACAGCAATAAAAAGGCAAATGTTGATACTTTCCAAAATCACAGGGCTGTTCTAGATGATAAATTATTTTCTTGCATCTTTTACTATGCTCAACATTATTAAGTTTGTATCCAGAAAAGCACATCCAGTTTGGGATTACAGTAATTTAGGAGATGTGATGAGTTAGAGATAACCTAGTGGACAAAATTACAAATTAGCAGGGTTTCAAGAGTGTGTCCTCTGAAAGCATTGAAATATTGTGCTTGCTCTAACCTAGAAGGGAGAAGACATTAGAAACAAAAGTCTTCATATACAGGAACGTTTATAAGGACAAAAAATAATGATAAATCATTCTCCATGACTGTAAAGGGCAGGTTTAAAAATAATCACCCTAATTTGCTGGAAGAGAGGTCTAAGTTAAGAAAAAAACTTAGATGCAAGGAACAGGCTGTATAAGAAGCTTGTGAAATCCCTGATTTTCTGGAACAATTTCTAATTATTTTATTCAGGGCTTTTAAGTCTGGAGTGGCATCACAAAATCCTTTGCAAATATCGAAAAAATAAGGTTACAAAGACTCTACTCGGAGAATGTATAGGGAATAAATAATACATGAATAATATGAGATACATGTAAAGATTTTAGAAAGTTCCTGATCTAGGCTGCAGGGAGCTTCATGCCATCGATCTCCCCCCTTTGTACAGGAGCCAGCTATACCCCCAACATTGCTGACAGATACTTGTCTAGCACTTGTTTAAAGACCTGAAAGGACAGAAATCCCACAGTCTTGCTGGGCATTCTCTTCAAAGGTTTTATGATTTTTCTTGATGTTTTACTTCACATGTCCTCACTTCAGTTTGAAACCGTGGTGCTTCATGAGCTATTCCCAGTAGACAGAAGACAGTTTAATTTTCTCTCCTTTACAATTATCTTCTCTGTGGTTGAGGACTATTACCATGTGTCTGCACAGCTCTGATTCCCTCATCAAGTTTGTTCCCTAGTTGGTGCTTTCCAGCCCGATGGTTGTTGTTGCTCCCACTGAGCACTTGCCATTTCCTTGGTAGGAGGGAGAGTCCTCGCTGAACCCAGCACTCATCCTGAGGTTTTATTAATCAGGGAAACATAGAATGGCCTGGGTTGAAAGGGACATTAAAAATCCCCTGGCTGTAGACAACTTTCTCAGAGCTCCATCCAATCTGGCCTTAAACAATTCCAGGGAAGAGGCACCCACAACTTTTCATGTTAGACATTATGTCACAAAATGTCCCTTCAATTCCCTGTACAACAGTACCATGTTGGCATTCTCACATCAGGAGTGCTGCCCAGAATATGTTGGATGTTTTTGAGGTCCTATAACCAGACTTGACACAGCCTGATGCTGTCTGGCTTCCAAAAAAAAAAAAAAAAAAAAAAGAACCCCAAACAAAGCATTAATTGTGTCATGAGTTCTAATCATCTGTGGGAAGTCCTGCTGTTGGATCTTAAGGCTGCCATGCAGACATCCTACTTGTTGTACACGTAACTTGTTTCACTGGTGCATGCTTTGGGGAAGGTTTGCTTCAGAAGCAGGTACCTCTGAGTTGTTACAATCAAATATGAGCAGAGTGGCTAATGGGATTACTGCCATTGTAGGTACCTGGCAGATTTCCTTTCATTTTCCAGCTGCTGGAAAGGTTTAATATTAGGAAGTTTAGGAACAGAAAGAGGAAGTCCTGAAGATTGCAATGCTGATTTCAGTCTGACCGTACTTCTGTCATGAGTCTTGAGTTCAGCCAATGAACCATTTAATTTGCAGTGAAATGGTGTATGAAGTTGATGTCAGTTACAAAGTAAAAAACTGACATAAAATCAAATAGAGATTATATATGTGTAGGGAATACTGCTGCATGCAGATCTTAAAGATGTGAGAGATACAGGGTTATAAAAATGGATCCTGGATACAGCAGACATGATGAAAAAAACAAGCTCTTTCTGGTAGGTGCTGCCTGATTCCTTGTGGTGCTGCTCAGAGCTCTGCATATCCTTCTACTTGATATTTGATTGCTTGGTGTTTGTTTTCTAATGAAACAACACTCATCTACAAGCAGCATCATTCAAGGATAAAATAATTCTTTGTCCTCTTCGCCCTGTCCTAAATCAAACAGTTCTTTGCATTTTGCAGTGTAAATACAGCTCATTTCCTCTCTTTATGTCTCCAAATTGCCCTTACAATAGATCTTGTTACTTGGAAATCAAAACTGGGGAACAGGTGCCTCAGTGGAACAGATGCCATAGCTGGTTCTGTGCCAACTCTACCTCTTAAATATCAGAAACAATTAAAATCGAAAATAAAAGCTCCATAGGACAAGTTTTCCTCAGTCAGCTCTGTCAAAGAGAACAGGATTTGAGTCCATGAATTAGGCACCGAGGGTTCACCCTCCTTCTAAAGGTTTCATTTAACTTGAGGTCATCATTATCCTCTTTTCCAGCAATCATCTGCTAAATCTGGTAATTGCAACACTGACGTCAGCAAAACTGGACAGGGGCGCCCAATGGAGAAGAATTTGACCCATTCTTTTTTCACTGCTATTGTAGTCATCTAACTCGTAATCAAGCAGGGAGAAACTCTCAAAATCCTTTCTGCTGTAATCTCCACATATTGCTATAGATCTGGGAGGAAATTGTTAGTCTAGTCTGGGTTTTATAGAGCCAATTTGGTTTTGATAGCTCTCAAACAGCAAGGGGAGGAATCCCATCCAGCAGTTATGCTGTGTAATTTCTTTGGTGCTCACCTGGAAAAAGGGTTTGCCTGATTCACATGATCCATGGGATCTCATATAAATGAGTGGGAGTACAATGTACATTACTCAAATTGTCAGAGGCTTTACACTGTTTTGTATCCTCATCTGCTAGCCTTTTATTTTAGTTGATCAGGACTTGCAATCATCCTTGATTACTTCTTTAAAAGAGGGATAAGAATTCCTCTTTTAAAGAACTAATCAATGCAACAGCAGATTTGCAGCTGCTGTTGAGAAACCTAGACAGAGTTTGATATTTGCTTGGAATCCTTGCACTGATAATTTTTCCACCATTCATTACCCTTTTCTAGAATAAATTTTACTCATATGGGAAAGGTCATTAGGATTGAGACAGTACTAAAATGTGTCAGACTGGTTTTGATTGGGACTAAATTTAGCCTGCAGAAATAAAGATACAATTCATTTTTATTCACAGAAACATTTCCTCCCATGTTCATGGAAGCACTGCACAGGTGGATTTGTGGCACTTACCAGAATGATTTCCAAAGCTTCCTCGAGCAGACAGCCTTAATGTCAAAAAGCTGCAGGTTAGCGGGTTTGGGTCTGGGTTTCAGAGAGGGTGAGCAGCTCTGGCCAGCACCAGTGGGCAATTTCAATTAAGGCTGGTTAGGCTTGGATCCAGCCTGTCTGCATCTGATTAGAGGGCTAACAGTAGTTTCTGGAGAGGTTTGTTGTGTTTATCATTGTTTGGAGCGTAGACATGGAAGGGCAGAGATTAAGGAGCCAGGAACAGATTCAGAGCATTTCTAGAACTGCTTAATTTTATGTCTGCTTTGGAAGTGCTAAAAATTGTTCACAAATGAGGCACAAAACCAGAAACCATTTCACTTGAAAATGTGACCTTTGGACTGGAGAAATTTGGATTCAGAGTTCACAGAAAACTGGAAAGTGTGAGCAACCTGCACTTTTCAGAGTTGTGACTTCAGAGCCAGAAGTTAATTAAAGTAAGGTGAAGAAAGCCTATTTCAACCAAAGTAACCTCTTGTGAGCTATAGATTTAAATCTGATGGCCCAGATAAATTTATGGCATTGGCCAGGTCTGGTGTGCCAGCTGAAGACTGTCTACAGAATCATTTTGAGTTGAAGAAAGCAGAGGGTTTCACCATCTGTGACCAGTGCCATGGAATGAAAGTCTTTTTATCAAGTGGGGTGGGCTTCAGAAAAGGAGCACTTCAACTTTCCTTTTTAGACCTCATTAGTCTGTGTTCCAGCTACAGCAGACACACTCATCATTTAATCTGTTTCATAAACTGATTTTCTGCCAGTCTGTTGTTCTGTTTAGATGCTTGTTAAATATCCTTCCTATCAGGCTTTATTCTTTCTGGACTCTGGAAACAGAAATTGTGTTATTTTTGGCTTGAGTGCTTTGAAGTTTTCAGTTTTGCTTCTACATTTACACCTGACAGCATCTATCTTCATAGCCTTGTCCTTTTGACCACAGGGACAAAGCAGAATGTACAACAGTGCTGAAAATAGATGTGAATAATTAGTTTTGTGGTAGAGCCAAAACAGGTTTGTTTGTAACATCCACTCTCAGCCTGTCACTCTCCCTTTCTCTTTTCCATGGTCACTCTCTCTGGGAAGCACCTCTGCAAGTTGGCCTTAACTTTCACAAAGCTCATTTTGTCCCTAAGTCCAAAGGTATTTCGATTTCTGCTTTAGCATCATGTAAGTTCTATTTTGACTTTGTTCTGGGGATGAAAACAGGGCAAGAAAAAATAGTTTCTTTGTCATTTTTGCTCTTAAGATCTTCGCTGGAGTTGAGAACTAAGTTTTTAAGGGTGGAATTTATGCTTCCCACACACATTGCCATTAAGAAGGTCATGAAGCTCATCAGCCCCTCTACTGCCTTATTTTTGGAGTAAAATGAAAAGTTAAAAGCATATAAAATGTATTCCACTTTTCTTTGCATATTTACGATATGTTAATAGTTGCAGCCAATGTTCTCAAAGTTAGAATTATTATTTCTAATCGTTCTTGATTTGAAGTGTTATGGTATAGCAATCAGCTTGTCATGTCTTTGACAAACACTTTGTCATTCTATTTAAGGAATCGGTTTTAATCTTCAGAGAAAAGGGCTTAGTTAATTTAGAAGTCAAGCAGAGAGATGGCAGTCATATGAGCTTTTAGCACAATAGATATTCATAAAATATCTCCCAGAAAGGAGTAAGCCTTAGGGGCCATAGGGACAGATGCACTAATTCCCTCTTTTCTTCCTCCTGCACATCTACTCCCACTGAGGATGTCAGTGTAGATTCTGAGTCACCTGACCTGCCATAAAAAATAAGGCTTTTTTAATAGTCTCCTGTAGAAGAAACAAAAGAGTGGAGCCTTTAAGGGAGTTGATTTAGCTGAGTTTGGGTAGATGTTCCTGAAGTCTAGGAGAGGACTGTCTTAGTGTCAGAGCAATTATCAAATGCCATTACCTTTGCTTTTGCAATCCGATGGCAGACTAATACAGCTTCCTGGGGGAATGAGAAAAACACCAGTATCAGGGGTATTCAAAATGAGACTGAATAAAATGTGCATGAGGTCCTATGTGCAGCAGTCCATTAGCACTGTACCAAGACCTATCTCATGCCTTATGGTCTCTTCTAGAGGGAAGGAATTTTGGCCTGAACAAGGGCTACTTTATCATCATGAATATGGAGCTATTCTTGAACTCCTGCAAACTCCTATCTGTCCAATTCTTTTAGCCATCATCTCTTCTGTCATTTTCATCCCTGCTGACAATTCCAGCCTTTTCTTCATAGCGCCCTAGAAAACCACTGGTATTGTTTCAGCCTGCTGGGTACAAATCCATAAGCAGTCAAGAGGGGATTTATATTCTTAACTCCAGGAATTGGTTGTTTCTCTTCCTATCCCTTTACAACACCTCTCCTAAATGACAGGCACCTCATTTTATGAGCCTTTTTTTTTCCCTTGGGAGTTCAGATTTCTGTATATGTTTGTGCAGAAATGCCAGTTTTGATGTATCTCTGTGCAGCTGTACCCCAACAGGCTGAGCCCAGCCCAGCTGTCCAGCCTCCAGTGGGACAGACAGACAGATGACATGAGGGGTGCTGGCCAGTAGCTTTAGCCCCTCGTATTTCTCCTTCCTGCTTGACTTTGGAAGTTTGGCTACCAGATTATGAGTAGAAATGAAGAAAAATCCATGTAGACCCTGTTCCTGCAGGGTTGGTTGTGTGTTTATCCTGTTTATAACACAGACCACTGCAACTGATGGAAGCAGCCTTACTCTGAGCCAAGGCTTTAACTGGAGCAAAACATCTGACTCCTGAAGATGCTAAACTATTTGCCAGCTGTGGAGAAGAAAAAAAGACCAATATGTCATTAGTGCTCAAGCCTTGTGCAAGGGGAAGGAAATAATTTGAAGTGCAGATTTTTCAATGAACCAAGCATGCCCACAAGACTGGAGGAGGTGAAAACACCTTAACCAAAACCCAGGGGGAAATTTCCCTCCCAACCCAAAGCAGGGTGGGCAGCATGACCCTGAACATGTGATCACCTCCTCCACCTGAAAGGTTTCTGGGTGAGTGATTGAAACGTGGATGCTTTAGTGCAGAGGGTGGAAAGTCTCTGGTCACAGCCAGATCCTACAGGTATATTTGCTCTATATCCTGGCAAAGTCTTCCAGTGCAAATAAGAAAGATATCCTGTAATAAATGACCAAGTTATAAGAAACTGTGTTTAAGGATTTTTTTTTTCCTAAAATAATCCCACAGACCTTTCTCCATAACAATTCCATTTTTGGCAATTCTGCTTGAAGAATCTTTAGTATGAAATGGGAGCATTTGAAGTGAATAATTTAGTTTGCTTAATTTAAAGAGGCTCCACCAACATTTAATTTTAAGCTGATTCTCTCTAATTAAAGTTCAAGTCACTCTTAAATATTTAGCCTTGTTAAATGAAGATCCAGGAAGGGAAATGTGATACTCCTTTTATTTTCTGCTTTACCTGAAATATGTATTTTTTTAGTCCTTAGCTTTGAAGCACCAATTTAATTTGAGTTACCAGTGAGAACAATTTCCAGAATTTCAGGCACAATTTAGTATTGTAAATTGAAAAGCTAGATCAATTAATTGTCTTTTATTTTAGAAACTTTCTTTGTAACAGTTTTGCTGAGGGAGAGAAGCAGGGCAGAATCAAACTACATGTGGATTAAGTGCTCATCCATATAAATGGCCAGTTAAATATTATTCCATACTTGAAATATTGGGGAATTTTTTGAGAATGTGCTTGCTGAGGTGTTCCAGTAACTTGACCTGGTCGGCCTGTGTCCTCAAACTTGTGCACATCTCAAAGGCAGGAGTGTGAGATCTGTGTTTAGTTTGAGGAATTCGTTGGGATGGATGGTCACACAGCTGGTTGTGAAAATCAGACCATTTTAGGGGACTGTCCCACTGCAGTCAGTCATCCAGTTCCCAGCTGGCTAAGCTTGAAAATGTGACCTTGATATCTATCTAATAAAGTCCTGGCTGTTTTCTCATTGCTTCCCTCTGCTGATTTCTTGGCTGATAGCTATTCATGTTCAGTTGACTTTTTTTTTTTTCAGCCTAACTGACCATGACACCAGACAAATTAGTGAGCATTTTGTCTCCATGATTAATCAGTGAGCTTTCAGTTTTGGCACTGTGTTGTAGGATTACTTAGAGGATAAATAAATAAATCAATCAGATATTTCTGACAACTGTAAAATAATTAGGTAAAATAAGAAGGAAAAAAAAAAACACACAAAAGAAAGTTGAATGATCACTCTTTGATGTGAAATCAGAAAGTACTTTTTTTTTTTTTGGCTTGGATAACTGGACATGCTAACTTTGACTCAACATTACTATTTCCTTCTTCCCTCTGAATCTGCTGGTAGTTTAGTCCAGACATGGGACTGAGAGACTTCCTTGATCTGAATTCCCAATGGGTTAAGTTGAAGGGGCAGTTTCTGTTTAGGAGTGTGGTTTTAGTCTGAAACAGAGTATGTAAAAATGGGAATTGCTCTCTCAGTGAATCACAGTCCTGGCTGCTGACCTGAGTGACAGACCTCACTTTTTCCCTCTGGCAAAGCTGGTGCTGTTCAGGGACACAGTGTTGGCTTTCCTTCTGCCATGTGGCCGCATTGCTAACTCATTGCAAGGGCAAAATCTGTTCTCATTTAGTATCTGGTCAGTGTTCTTGTTTCTGATGGTGTTGGACAAGGCAGCTGTGGGAAGACTTTTGCCCAAAGATGTTTGATTTTCCACAGTCAGGATGGATCTCAGTGTGCTGTCCCCAGAATGGTTGCTGCTGCATGTCCAGCAGCTGGAATATCCCCATGTGCCCTGAGCAGTTTTGGTCCTGAGGTCTCTGGGAGAAAAACAAAAGCAATTCTTCATATCTCCCAGCTACATTTGTTTTATGTTTTGGAACACAGAGTACAAGCTCTGTGCCTGAGTATTTGACCCTACTTGTCAAATAGACAACTTTTCTTGACTACAGTTAAATTTAAGCTAAGATGTCAGAGGGCACATTTTGTTTCAGCCCAGGCAAAATGGTAATTTTGATGCAGTTTGGTCTGTTAGGTATGTTAATGCTAAACATATAGACTTATGCCTCCATATAAATTTTTTTCTAAGGCCTTCTAGCCATTAAAACTACAGATGATTCATAAATACTTAATCAATTCAGTTGGTCCTGAAAGAATTGTGAATATTTGAGCTATTGCAAATATTATTTAAAAATTCCTGAAATCTTATTCAAGAAAACATGTTCTGTGTGTGCATGTGATGAGGGGAGGAGCAGGGAGTCCCCTGGGAAAGATGAAAACCAAAATGCATCCATTTCCCTCAGCTGAGCCCTGACATAAAGAGATGCAGCCTTGTTGAATACAGAGGTTGATTTCTGTTATCGTTCTTTTGTTTCAAGTAAAATACATCCTCAGTTATAATATCAGTACAATTTCCATTGTATCAGTTGTAATGGTGACTGCTAAAAAGAAGACACCTGAAATAAAGTGTGCCAGCAGTCAGCTGAAACATTTCCTTTATCTGCACTTCCATGAATTTATATCTGAAGGAATGTGTTTTTCCAAAGCTGCTCTGCCTGCCCGCTGGCAGGGCTGCACAAAATATTGTTGTGGGTGGGAAAAGCTGTCCATCCACACCTAACAAATGAGTGCCCTGAAAAGTCCCCTGTGAAATGCTGTTCCCGGGATGCTTTGTGTTCTCAAGGTCAGCCTGTTTGCTCACCCTTGTGCCCTTTTCCTTTCTTTCAGGGTTTCGAGGACCCCAAGGACAAGTAAGCAAATTTACTTCTGTCATACGCTGTTATGTTTACACGTTTGGGATTTTTTTCTCATATTAAAAAAGGACAAAACTTGATGCCCGGAAGCCAAAAATAATGCTTGGACTCCCCAGAGGTTTGTCCTGGAGGGACAGCCAGCTGAGGGCACAGGATTGACTGCTGTGCATTCAGAACAGCTACTGCCCTCAAAACATTTCTTTGTTTGGTGGTTCTAACTTGCTTTTATGATTAAAATGCTTTTGCTGCATTTCCCCTTGCCCCAGATAATCTCCCCTCTTTGAAAATAACCCAAGACAAAATCTTCCTCTAAAGTATATGTAAGTGTTGGACATCTCCAATAAGAAAGGTTTATGTATATATTGAAATGCCTGTCTTGTTTCTGAGTTTATTTGTATGTATTTTATATTACTCATTATTGTATATTACTTCTTTCTACATACAAAAATAAACTCAGAAATGATAGCTTGTTTGAAAAAGTGAATTCAAAGTATGCTCTAAAATATAGCTAAATTTTAGCAGCATTTTTATTTTTTTCTATAGGACTTTAGAGAAATGGTTAAAATAACAATTTGATGAGAGTGGTATTTTGAAAATTGCCTTTGGAGGAAAAAACCCAAACATATTCACTTTTTAACTTCTACAACTGGACATAACAAAAGCATTTCCTGTCTTGAAGGTGTTTAGAATAATTTCCCCTTCAGTCCTGTTGAATGGCATTAATTAAAAGCGTGCTTAGAGTGAGTTAGGCAACAGTAGAGGAGACTGATGCCTAAAATATGTTGCTGTTGTTCCTTATCATGTTTCTCAGGCTGCTGGTCAGGGCTGAGTGGATTTCTGTGAGCTGGGACAGGTAAATGCTTCTGGGGGCTCCAGGCATCCAGCTGTGGGAAAATTCACATTATGGTGGTTGAGCACTGAGAGCAGCTGCCTAAAAGGAAAAGGAAAGTGATAAGTTTGAACATGGCAATATTAAGAGTCATTGTCTCCTTTCCTTGCTCTTCCCTGCAAACTGGATTTTCGTAACATTTAGCTCTGTGCACCCTGGGATGTTTTGCTGGTTCCACTGTTTCCTGTTGTATCCATGGATGCTGGGAAACTCCATTGCTGTTAGATATGATTTGGGCAGAAAAGAGTTAATAGTCTACTACAAAATAAATCAAAGGAATACAGAAATTTTCAGTATCCCTCATAAAATACTATTTTTCCTCATAGTTTCTGAAAGAAAACACAGAGATCAGCTGCCTCAGTGCTGGTCCACAGCAGTCACCCAACAGCTGAGGAGCAGCATCTCCTCTGCTGCTCCAAGGACCATAATATCTATTCTTCATCCTATAGTTTGAAAGGTTCCTTGGGCTGTTACAGCCAATAGCTGAGCTGTCTCACTCAGCATGGTGCCAGCTTTTTATACAGATTTCAGGATTTTTGCATTTCTGTTCAGTACCAAAAGAAGCTACTACTTGCCTCTGATTCTCTTTATCCAGAAATCTATTTAACTCAAGTACAAAGATTAGGCAAAAATAAATCTCTAGCAGAGTATGTTCATGGTGAGAATGGTTAAAATTAGATACCTAAACCATGTCAAGTACTGAGGCAGTTCCTTTACGTGCAGAAATACTGAGGGTCAATACTTTCGTCTGGCAGCAAAGGAGGACGTGGGCACCACACATCCCTGAAAACAGGACCAAACCTTATGTGCATGAGTGCAGGTTTAGTTACTGAATCTAAGCAGGAAGCATTTAAAATTATGGCATACGTGTAGTTTTGGCAGTGGTCACACTCTGCATTGGCAGAAAGTCATTAAATCAGCAGCACATTTTTGGACCACTCTGAAGCCAGCATCTCTGGGTTAATTGGTAGCGTTCACATTTGCAAGCAGAGTGAAAAAGTTGCTACAAGCTCTGTTTGTGCTGTTCTTGTCCCTTGACACAATTTTCTGTTAGCTGCATTTGAAGAAATCTCAGCACTGCTTTTAGGATGTGTTTTTGGAAGTTTCACGGCAGCCTGAAATCCTTCTTCCCCCCCCAACCCCTGCCGCCACCAACCATGCTATCAATATATCAAAAGGCATTTTGACATATGAATTTCATTAATCTATGGCAGTACCTCAGCTCTGACTTACAGGCACTGCCTCCAGGGCACTCCTTAGCACAGGGAACTTTTGTATGCCAATTTAAAATTACATTTATGCAAATGTACCCAAACTTGCTGTAGTGTAATTTAGCCTGGGTACAATGGACTGTGAAAGTCACCTGAACAGCTCAGTGTGTGCGGGGTGCCTGAGCTTCCCTGCAGTCTGTGTGAGGGTGGCTGCCCACTGCCAATGGCCCAGCGAGGCAATTTAAAACCAGCAGGGGTATTTCTACACAGCCTGCAACCTTGGAGGTTACTGTAGCATTAGAAACACCCTGAGCAGTAAAACAACCTATTACAAACCTGCAGGCAGCTGAGGTAGAGACCAAGCAGGCAGGTTCTTCTCTTTGCATCTTCCTGAGTGACGTTTTCAGACTGGAACCCTGAGCTGCCTCCTTTGCTTCGGTTCCAGCAGGAAACGCGTCCCATCTCCCGTGCCTGGCATGGAATGGTGACATGTGAATGGCCCAAGTGTGTGCATAACTCTCAGGATCTTGGACATTCTGTAAATACAAAGCCTAATGATTTCCGTGCTCATTTTGATGAGCCCAGAAGACATTGCAAGGACTGAATGAAAAGAAGCAGCATCCCCTTGAATGCTCAAGCATTCCTCTGAGGAAGTAAATTGAATGTCCTGACCTTGTAGGGAAAAACTACTTTTCTTTTCAAAGCTGGTTATATGAATTTCTAGGAACTAAATAACTCAAAATAGCCCAAAAATAAAAAAATCTTTCCCCCAACCCCTCTGAAATACTAAGGTTGACTGAAATAGAGATTAGACCTTGAGACAAACTAGGCTTGTAATTGCTACATGGCCACTGAATAGATGTCACTGGTGTGCTGTCATGACCCAGCTGAGGTGCAGACACATTCAACTCGCTGGCTGGGGCAAGCAGTGGTAGAATGGAAATAAGCAGACAGACCTGATTTATTTTTCTCTTGCCAAAAGTTGCACAGAAGAGTTGAGGTACAGAGGGCTTCTTAAAGTCTGATCCAGTTTTGCACAAAGCTTTGAAAGAGCCTTCCTTTTGGAAAGGGACATTTAACTTTTAAAACAGAGTCACCTTCTGGTTTGTAAGCTGCTTTCCAGCACAGCCTTACCTGTGGGAGCCTACTGGCTGCAACACAGAGTGCATTGTGTGCTCTGGTGCGCTGCTAATGAAACCAGGGCAATAAAGCAGAGTAGCTTTTCATCATGTTTGTCAGACCCCAGGATTTTTCCTCCAGAGTGCCTAAACTGAGGGTCACACAGCAGGAGCCTTATGTTGCTGTGCCACCATGGGATTTGCACACAGAAATAGTTATCTGCTGGAATATACCCCCGTACAAGGGAGGGGCATATTTCAGTGGATAACTATTGGCAAACCCTGGGGATAACCTGAGCAATCATGCAAGCAAAAGCAGAAAAACAGCACTTCAGGATTAGCTTTTAATTTCTGCCTGTAGCTCGTTTGAGGGCAGGCCATTAAAGTGACAGCATCAAGTCATTAAAATACTGTTCGATTTTAAAAATAACTAGAACCTGGGGAGGTGCTTCAGGTTTCCTGATCCTCAGTGTGAAATGCCTCAAGACAATTAAGTTTACAGTGTTATTTTTTCTCAACAGTTTTTGAAAATCAGCTTCATTTTTCTGAAGCTATAGCAGAGATTCAGAAAAACAGTGACACAAAAGACTGTAATCTTGTTCCACATATTTAGAAAGCAGAATCTAATTTGTACTTTTTCTTCTGTTGCCTTTTACAACCTTTCCTTAAGTAAATATCTTGTAAACAGATTTTTCTTTCTGTTTTGTGCTTTATACTCATAAGTAACTGTGTGAAGGGCAGTCAGGCCACATTTTTTCCCCACGTTTGTTCTGTAAACAATTATTTTTCAAAAAAGAAGAATTGTTCAAGTTTAGAAATTTTCATAGTAATATTTACAGAAATTATTAGAAAGCAAGAAATATGACTAGATGCATAAATCTTTTTTTTTTCAGTGCAGGGACTAACAGCTACAACAGTACACCAGTGCAGGGAAGAATAAGTCAGAGGACAAGAAGAAGGAGGCTACCCAGTGGTTTTAGATAATGAGGGATGGGAATGAGACCTGAGTGCAATGAAATGGATGTAGTACAGAAAAGGACAAATAAATAGAAGCCTTGTAATAATGACTTGTGGCTGGCAGTGAGCTCTAGAGCTGGTATCACTCCCCTCTCTGCTCCCAGTCCCTTTCCCAATTGGAGCTGTCATAAGGAAAATGCCATTAACCTCCAGCTCATTATGCACTGCAATGATAACACGGTGCAGAGGCAGAAATTATCTTGTGCTCTTATGCTCTTTTTTCATGACACCCTCAGGAACACCCAGGAGAGTATGAACCCAGAGGATGAAGTGGATGAGTTTCTGGGCCGGGCCATCGATGCCAGAAGTATTGATCGGTTACGCTCCGAGCACGTGCGCAAATTCCTCTTAACATTCAGGGAGCCTGACTTGGAGAAAAAGGTAACGTTGTCCAAAAACCATTGCAGTGCGTCAGGCAGGCTTGTTAGGAGTTTTAATTCGCCTGCAGAAGGTCAGGCTTTTGTATCTAAGGTTTAAGCTATGGTTTGGGTGCTGCAGGTGGGGTTTTGATCTTAAAAAAATCCACGCTTCTCCATGGAAACCTTAATATAACTTGTCCTAAAAAAATCACAGTCATCTGAAGGGAGCACTGGCCAGGAAAAAGAAGCCATTTCTATCAGACACACATGAATATGCAGTGATAAGCAGTAAAGGGAGTCCAGAATAAACCAGATTGTTTCTCTGACTTTGAGAATCCAAACCCAGATTGCAGTCACCCCTTATCACCTTCAAATCACTGGAGAAACCCACTTCAGCCTACCTAAGCTCTGAACCACCTCTGGAGGGACTTTTACCTGCCCATTGTCTCCCCAAAGAGCCTCAGGTACTATTAGGGTTCATTGGGATGCAGTCTGTACTCTGGATAATTTTGGGAGCCCATTTTAAGCAAGAAGTAGTTCTCTATCCCACAGTAGTGAGAAAGGGGAGTAACAGACTTAAAGCTCATGAGCAGTTGATTTCTTCCTGATTTGGTTTCAGATGTTGCTGTCAGGCAAAGATCATTTCCCTGACTATATAGGAGAGAGTATCAGCTATCATCAGCTCCAGATGACTGCAAAGTTTAAATTTCCAAGTCTAATTTCTAAGTCTAGATGTACCTGGATGACATAAGAAATGGTGGGTTTAATTGCGCAAAGAAAGTAATCTTTTTTTTTTTTTTTTATTCAAGCACAGATCCTTAGGATGCTTGAGTGGTCTTTGGGTTAAACTCATTATTCCATGGAAAACATTTCATAACAAGGTTGCACTAATTAATTTATAATTTTATTTAGAAACAGTATTTCCTTGACAAGAATGACTACCTATTACAAAAGCAGAGCTTTTGTATTGCAGGATTTACAGCTATTCAATGAATCAGTGTGGGACTGGATAAAAGCTCGAACATGTCATTTCCCCCCACTCCTCCTCTTCAATTTTACAGCTGAAAACTGCCAGTGAAATTAGTGGTTCACCTGTTCAGAGCACCTTTTATTTTGTGGTTCAAACATTGAGACGGTCTGTGCTGAGAACCAAGCTTCCAGCTAAATAAAACATCTTTGGGAATGGGATGCAGCTCCCACGTGGCCGAGACGCTGACAAGCAGCTGGAAGGAGTGACTGTGTGAAAACCCCAGCAGCCTTGCACTGTCACTGGAATGAGTCAAGTCATCTGCACAAAATGCAAGGTTTTCTCATTAGCAGCATCTGTCCTTCTTGGAGGAAACTTCCCATGGAAGAAGTTTAGGTCTGATGACAGTGACCTAGAATCTTGGTCCCAGTTAATCGGTTTCTGTTCCTCTCGTGCAAGGGGCAGTTGGTGAATCCTCTCTTCACCCGGCTCTGTGGGTCTCTTCCCTGCCCTTTGGGCCTGTTCAAGCCCTTACAGGTTGTCTGGGGGAGAAGGGGAGTTGGGAATGTTGTTTCCCATCAGCACTGCTTTCCAAGGACCTAGGCAAAAGCCAGGTACGAAGTTTTTGTGGCGAGAAGGCAGCCAGACAAATTTCCCACTAACATAATAACTGTGGTTTTTTGCAGTACTCCAAGCAGGTGGATGACAGGTTTGGAGCCTATGTGGCTTGTGCCTCCCTAGTCTTCCTCTTCATCTGCTTTGTTCAAATCATAATCGTGCCACAGTGAGTACCCTTTCAACCCTTTGCTCCCATCTGCTCCCCTCCTCTATTCCAGCCTGCTTTTCTGCATTTTTTCCTTGAAAATTCAGAACACTGAGGGGAAGAGAAAAATCCTTAAATAATTCATGCTCAAGTGATGCATGGTGCTTATTGTTTTCACCCATTTCTAGTGCAGATTAAAAACTCCTCACTGGCATGCGAGGATTTCTGTTTTCCCAATGTGATTTCTCTTATCATTTACCTCCATCTTAGGAAATTCAGTCCAGCACATTTATTAACCTGTGGAAAACAAATATCACTGAGTAGGAAGGATTGCCTAGCAAGGCATAGCACACACTGACAGCACAAGGCTGGGTTGTCCTCTTATCTAAACACAGTGGGACAGGGAGGTGGAAACCCATCACAGCCTCACTGCTCAGAGCACTGAGGTCTCAGGATCTGCTTAGCAAATGAAGCATAATCTCTCATACATTTATTCTTCTGGACTCAGAGCAGCTGGGTGAGAAGAGAGGTAGAGAGGGGGTTGAGCTGCAGATGCCTGAGCTTGTGGCTTGCTCCAGGTTTAAGGGTTGCAGTCATTTCTTTCCCCAGGCAAGAATGGCACAAGCTTCTCAGGGCTGTGGGGCACAGTGCTCTTGGCCCACTGCAGTGCTCTGCAGCTTTGTCTGCAAGGCACAGCACAACCCACTACATCTTCTCCAGCACTGAGCTCTGCAAAAATGAGACTTCTTCTCAAAGAGTTCTTTAAAAGTCACTTAAAATTCCAGCATGTGGGTATTTCCTATGCTCTGTTTTAGTGGCAATAATACACCATTCACTGAGCAACGCTGTGTTGGAAATAAATTTGGAGTTGGTAATTTGTAAACTGAAGAACAAGATCACAGAAGCTCTGAAAATGCTCCAAATTTATCTTCCTTACAAGACAAAAAATTGTCCCTAAAGAGAGCTCCAGCTCTATTTTATGCCATTACAACTGTTTTCTACGTCTGTTCCCACCACAGATCTTTTTGGAGTAGAGATTGTTTTGTAGCATTCAGATCAGATATTTGGAAGGTCACAGAAATAACTCATAGTCTGATGTTTGTCATTCACTCTCCCAGGGAGGAGTGCTCACAGAAGGATTGAATCAGCAAAATAACATCAGGACAAATGCACTGTGTAAACATACAGGTCTGCTTTGGGAAACTGCAAGTGAAGCTGAAAAAGGCTCAAAATTGGAACTAGATAATTCCCAGCAATTAATGCAATGTTAATTACATCCAGAAATTTAACAGGGGCTTACACTTTGGACTTGTGGATATTGCTGTCATAACTTCACACCTGCAGAGGCCCTCTACCAGCCTTGTGTTGCTCATCAAACTCCCTAAGCAGCCACTATGCCATCTCCATAAAACCCAGTTTAACATTTAAATGACAACTTGACAATTTCTCATGTGTGGCAAGCATATGGCTGCCTCCTATGTATTACACAGGAGCCAATCCCTTATGGCAGTGTGGAGTAAATGTGGTGCTGTTCAGTCTCCTTCCATGCTGCCCATAAGGAGGGTGGTTGTGTCTTTGGAGGGGTTTTTTTGCCCCTGAAGTTCTGAAGTGTCCTTAGTCAGCCTGGCAGGTCTGAAAGTAATTTGGTTCAAGAGTAAATAAAATTCTATATTTTAACTGCAGGTCAGATACACTTCCCTTCATATTTTGTTTTGTTTTTCCTTATATTTCAATTGCATAGCTTTGGTCTTTTATTGAACACCAACTGAAACCACAGGTGCATATGTGTCACCATCAGAGCTTCATGAAAGACACACTGTGGAATCTGAATTTGAAACTAGAGACAGAATGTCAGTCTCAATTTATTATGATAAAGAGGAATTGCTTTAAGAAATTTCAAAAAAGGCTCAAACAGTGAATTAGCAAGTACAATTATCTTAGTAGTCATGAGAGAACACAGAGACCAGCTGGCTTTGGTGTTGTTGCCCTCAATGTCACATCACAAGAATACTTTAGATCATGAACAAGGCTGACTCCTGGGAGGGGGCCTATCCTGTCACACTGAGACCAATCACTGGGAAATTGGTGTTGAATATCTTCGTGAGGAAAAGAGATGAAAATCCACAGTACAAAGTTGGCCCTGGAATCCTCTTTGTACTTCAAAGTTGGAAGGAGCAGGAGCCTCTCAAGCTGGCCAAGATAAGGCTGTTATCCCTGACTGTCCTTATGCTGTGGTTGCTCACATCCCATGCACGAGCCAGAGCCCGGAGAGTGGTGCTGCACAGACATTCCCTGTGCAAGACAGGAAGCAATTCCCACTGAGATTATTCCCACCCAGCTGCCCTTCAGCACTCAGCCTGCCTTCCTTCCCAGGGGTGCCCTGCCCACAGCCAGCTGGGCGCCGACCTGCCACAACAAGTTGTTCTGTCACCTCCTCTAGTGCATGAAATGTTTTTCAGTCCCACCTCTGTCACCGCAGCAGAAAGGTGATTGCTGTAAAAGATGCAGCCTTCTCTGTTCTGCAGCCTGTCTGAATAATTCTAAATAGGCCAGAGTATCTGTTGGTATTCAAGGCACCTCGTGTCTCCTACAGCTCTCCTAATTGGAAAGCCTGTGCAGTGTGTCATAGCTTGTACAAATGTGTTCTGGAGAGCAGAGCTGTAGCTATTCTATACAATGTGCATTTAAAAAACAAAACAAAACCAACCAAACCTCTCCTTGATTTCAGCTCTACATTTATGCTGGGTTTTTACCTGACCTGTTTCCTGATCCTGACCACAGTGGTGTTTGTTTCAGTCATTTACTCCTGTGTAAAGGTGAGTACTGTGGTTTCTTTGTAGTCCTCTGCTTGAGATAACCAGATCAGCAATCTGCTTCTTCAGCTAACAGAGTGTGTTTTGTTAGCCATCCTTTCCACAGTATGTGATAAGGGTTACAGAAAAAACGTTTGATAAGGCAGAATGAACTGCAAACAGATGTTAGGGTTGGCATCTCTGTAGCTCAGCAAGAAGTAATCACTCTGTGGATCTGCATGTCTGTTAAGTCCCCTGCAGACACTCTCATATTGATATAAGAAGAGCACATTTTCCAATGTGGCACCAAGCCCTGACCATTCATTTCCTCCCTGTAAACTTCCTGCAGAGTCACCTGTGTACTGGCCCCTGCTGCATATGCGTGTTTGGGTAGGCAGATAATCAGAAGCAGAATATAATCAAGGAAAAATGTCCTGGAGGGAAGTAAAAGCCATAAACATATAGAATTTTATCAGCCTTTCTCAGATGAATATACAGAGCTTCCAACATTCACTGGGCTCTTTCTTGTAGCTGGCTTTGATCAGAAAAGAAATACATTGTGTGAAGTCCAAAAACATATTAATTCTCCTTGTCAGCCTGTGGTAAATTGGCAGTGAGCACTGTGGGAAGGGTGCTGTGTTCATCTATTTCACTCAAAGGTGTTCCTATTAAAAACATTGATGTGCTTCAATTTTAGGGATCCTTCTAGTCTAGAAGTGTCTGAACATGGAACACGCTCGGATTCAGGTTCCTTAGCCCGAGCTCAGCTTTTTTCCTCAGTGCCTGGAATAAAATAGCTCAGTAGCATTATGTTTCTTGCAGAAGAAGCAGTGGGATAATGGATAATGTCAGGCAGATGATTTGTCTCACTTTAATTATCTTCTCTGTGTCATTTTCAACAGTTGAATGTGGGTGCTCCTGACAGACTTGCACCTTACATGTCTTTTTGATTTTTTTGAAGTTAGGTTTGGAAATTAAACTTTGCCTTCTCATATAATAAGAACTGTAGACTGTTCCCAGTGAAAGAAACTTCAACTTCTATTTGAACTTAACTACTCACTCACAGGGTTTCCTTTGGCCTTATGACACCATTAAAGGGAGCCTAGTTTGTAAGTGCAGCATCCCATTGGTCTTACTTGTTTACCAGCAATGAGAAATAGTCAGAAGTAACACTCCTGATAGGAAGGCTTGGGTGCCTT
Source organism: Dicaeum eximium (assembly GCA_013396995.1). Taxonomy (NCBI): domain Eukaryota; kingdom Metazoa; phylum Chordata; class Aves; order Passeriformes; family Dicaeidae; genus Dicaeum; species Dicaeum eximium. The sequence goes on along the minus strand of VWZP01001440.1, from coordinate 5,134,155 downwards.
GAGCTGGGAAATGGTACCCACAGATGCCTGGTTGTACTTGGTGTGTCCATTGCACTTGAGGATGCTACTAAGAGTCATCCATTTGTAAACTGGTATCAGCAGTTAATGTGATGAGCAGTTAATTAACCACCAATGTGACAAGATTTTGGTCACAGAGAACTTGGGAATTCGGTGCTGAGCTGTGCTGCCTCCTCACACTGCAGTTCTCTGGCAGCACCATCCCAGCACTCTGCCAGCCAAGCAGGGCCACCCCAGCTCACTGGTTCTGCTGGGATGAGAGCTGGGGCAGGCCTGGAGCTCTGGAGCACCGAGTGGCTGACTGCAACCAGCCAGATTCCAGAACTGTTTGTCACCCACTGGCATTTACAGGCCACTTGCACATACTGACAGCACTCCATTCTTCTGTCATCGTTCAAATGCTCTGGTTTTGGTTTGGGCTTTGCGCTTAAAATTATTACTGATCTTAATTACTGATTAATTTAAAAGGCACCCAGGACTTTTCAGTCCCTGGGATGGTAGGCAGATTTCATTCTTGCTTTCTGTGTCTTGATCTTCCAAATTCCTGTAGAAGAGGTCTGTTCAGTGGTGGCTCCAACTGTTTCTAGGCTGGCTTTGCCTCAGTGCATAGGCTCTGGATGCACAAGACATCAGAGGGAATTCAGAGTAACATCAGAATTTAATGGGATTTTCTGAAGCCCCTGACATTTCCAGCAGTGAGTTTTTATCCCCACAACATACTCATGTATAACATCCAGTGTGGCTTCTGTGCATATATTGAAAATATTGGTCCTTCTAACTCCAGTTCCTTTTTGATTACCCCTTCTTAGTGCTCAAAATTAGCCTCTGCTGACAGCACCTGATTATGAGATGACTTGTTTAGAGAACAGGTACTTCTGGCTTGTCAGCTCTGTGTCTGATGGCAGTAGCTCCTAATAGCTGCAGCCCACTTCTGTCATCCAGAACAACATCTTGGTGTTTCAAGTCTTTGATTTTTAATTAATGGGTTTACCCAGCCCTTGGATAAGGGGTGTTATTTTATTTCTGCACTCCATGTTGCTCCAGTAAACACTTCTACACACCTGCAGAAGGAAGGCAGTTTTGCAGAGCCTTCAGATGGAATCCCTGAAGACAGGACTGTCAGCATTGTTTGCTTTGTTTCACATTAGATGTGGGATAGGAGAGCATGTGTTTCAAATAGCAGTGGTTCATTCCACACAAAGTTGGAAAGCAGGTGTCCACTCCAGGACATCAGCATAAGCATAACTTTTGCCTGTTTGCTGTACTGTTACATGATAAGTGTCTCTTTTTCCTTCCTCTTTCCAGCTTTCATGTGAGATTTCCCCTCCCTGTTTTGGCCTCTCCAACTCTGGCTTTGACAGTGGCCAGCAGGCTCTGAACAGCTTGATCATGTTTTATTTTCTTTCGCTGTCATTATTATCTTCCACTATAAAATTCTCCATGGACTAGAAGTTGATCCTGGAACTGCCAGCACAGCCAGCTTGGCTTTCCAAGTTTCTTCAGCTGTAATAAACAAGAGAATTCCAGTTCTTTGCTTTGATGCTCCATGAAGTCTTGGCCACTGTGAGGTGGTGTCCCTTCCCAGTAGAGTCTAAGGTCATGGGAACCAGGGTCCCTTCTCAAATACTCTGCTGACAGACATCTGTTTTGCTACTAACTTATCAAGTTTGTGGGTTTTTTTCTTAAAATCCTTTAACTTCTGGTATCTACACTGCTGTGTGGAATTCAACTTCTTGCATGGTTCTGGGAGCACATAGGAGAGAAATTTCAAGTTATCCTTTATTCAAGTTATCCAAGTTAAGCTTTTCTGTAGCTCTACATGGGTGTACCTTGCCTATCACATTCTTTGCCTCCAAAAGCTGGTGTAGATGCTCCTAAAGCATTTGGGGTTTTTGTCTCAATCAGGAAAATAAAACCCTCTGAAAATTGTACTTTTTTCATAGACGAATCACTGTGAAATAAGTTACAGAAATGGACTTGCAACATCAAGTTGCCTGGAGATGTTGTCTTTTACTCCAGAAGCATCTTAATGTACTTCAAAATTACTCAAAGGCTTTTATTACAAATTGAAAAATCAGACCTTAAAGACCTTATCTCACAACAGAACAGCAATTATCTAAGCAGTTTTCCATACCCACACTAAATGTTAAGAAGACAGAAAGAAGAAATAGTTCTCTTCTGTGCTAGATCAGCTGTTGTTCCAAAGAATGGACCTTATTTAGAGTAATTTCATCATGCAAACGACTGGAGGTTTTGGATTATTTTCAGTGTAACATACTAGTTGTTAGATCACTTTTTAAACTTGTACTTTCACCTGCACAGCAGTGCCCTTTCTTCACCTGCACTTACACATTTCAATTCAGAGTGAACTGGGATCAACTGGACAAGCCAATTTTCTTTTTTCCCATTTTGGTTATTTTTCTTTACATGACGATTTCAAGAGTGCTAATGAGTGACCTCACGCTTGTGTGGCTGCCCAAACATGGATCTCAGCTGCCCAAATGGATCCCATCCTTTCTCTCAGCCCCTTCTCAGGAGTGCAGATGTGGTCTGGGAGTTGCCATTTCATCAGATCTCCTGTTCTTCACTCAGGCAGGATTTGAGTGTCACTTTGGTCAGTACAAGCCAATGGGCCAACCAGCAGTGCTGTTTGGATTTTCACTGTACTGTAACGTCCTGATATTCTGCTTCTTTTATGAGGGCAGAAGAGGTCTTATGTTTGTTTTTTCGAAAATGGGAGGTAAAGTCTTCTTTTTTTCTACTTTTGTGCTATACCCCTGACTTGTGGATGTTTTTATGGAAGAAGCACTGCGTGAATGGAGCTGAACTGTCAGACCTGAGACGGGCTCCCCCATGTCTCTCATAGAAGTCCCTCAAGCTGCAGGTGTCCATGAGGCAGAGGTTCCTCAGATGCATGGCATGACTGAGTTGTTGCACTCTCAACTGCAGCCCTGACCTCCTATGGGTTTTGGCATTTCTTTCTTCTTCAGGACTTTTTCCAGCTGTACTTGTTTACTGACCTAAACTTTTTCCTACTTTGCAAAGTAATGAGAACCAAGATTAATACAAAGAAAACATGTTTTCATTAGAATTTAAGTGTCTTCCACTGATTGCTTTGCTTGATATCTCAGGCTTGGTTCAAAGTCAGGCTTTTTTGGGATTGTTGGCAGCAGGGGCTTGAGCCAAGATCCACAACAAAAAACTCCAAAGTTTTATTTAGGTGCCTGATTTCCCAGAGATTACAGATGGAGGTTAGATCCCTGAATACCTTCGTGGATCTTGGCCTTGAGGCCTAAACAAAGAGGTGGCAGGAAAACCTGTCTTGCTGTAATCTAGTGAAAAAACTGTCTAAATGCAGTACAGATCCTTCTTCTCCTTCCAAATCCTATAGGGGCTAGAGCAGAGCAAAGCCCTACTGGATTTTCCATAGCCCTATTCTAGTAGGGATCTGCTAGCTGCCATCTGTGTGGAAGCAGCTGGACATGGTAGGGCACAGAGATATTGTGGTTCATGGCTTGTCAACAAAGCTAAGGATTTCTATGTCATGAGGGTTTATTTGTGAGAGAAAGGTGTTTTCCTTTGTTTTATAGCGGCTGCCACTGAGCCTGAAGGGCTGCATAAGCTTTCAGGGCGTTTCAATCAGTCCTCATTCAGTGCAAATAAGTTACAACCCCACTTTCCCCTTTTCTCCGGTCCCCCACAGAGCCTTGTCCTCTCCTTTCCCCTGGAGCATGTGCTGGTAGCAGGTGAAATCAACTCTTTCAAAACTCTTGCCACAGCCTCTCCCTGCCTCTGTAAAAAGCCAGCAGCTAATCAGCGCCTCGGCCGCTCCAACACGCGGTAATTACACGGCAGGGCTGCTGTGTGGGAAGCACAGCGCTGACAAAATGTTGCATATCCGAAGATGTAAGAGTGAAGGATAAAAGGGAAAAGCAAGACTTTTAATAGAAACATTAGTCATAGTTAAATTGCGGTGCCATGGCGCTGTGCTGCTGTTTCTTTGTGTCTCTAAAAATACTCTCTAGTGGCTTGGTTATCGGTGCAGTGAGTGAGGGAAGGGAGAGCTGGGCTCTGGAAAAGGCTTTGGTAGTGCTGGGCAGAGCCCCTCTGCCCTGGCGTGCTACTGTGGGAGGGCGATCTCCCCTGGGAGTGGGAGCGTGTCCGTACACGAGGGTTTCCTGGCATTCCTGCTCCAGCTTCCACTGGCACAGGGGTGGCAGTGAAGGGACAGGGTGGCCTCGGCTATCTCCGGCGCTCTCGCAGCAGCACAATGCAGGGAGGCCTCAGGCCCCGCCAGGGGTGACCCAGGCCGGGAATGGCGCCGGGGCAGGCTCTGCTCTGACACACAGACTGCTCCACCCGCAATGCGATGCAGAGCCTGCAGCGGGGCTCGCAGGGCTGCAGTCAGTAGCCATCAGCAGGGGGCTCCTGGCCCTGCCGGCAGTGAGTCACTGGGGCAGTCGGGCTGCGGCAGCTCCCTGATCGCTCTCACCCGCGGTATTTTTATCGCCGTGCGTGTGGAGCAAAGCGCCACAACCAGCCCGGGCCAGCTGATCTCTGCAGCGCCTTTTGCCGAGGGTCTGACACATCACAGGGCTCGCCTGGGCTGTTTGACAGTCTGTGTCTGAAATGGCACCAGAGTCCTAGGGTATGCCTCGGTGATCAAAGGGACATGACGTGTGTTTTCATTTCTGCGTTTTTAAATGTTTGCTCCAGTAATTTCCAGGCTCGAGCTCCTGGCTATTTCAGTTACAGATGGCTTGTGGTTTGCTTCTTACGACAGGATGAGCACAGCCCTGCAAGCCATGCTATCTGGGCTCAGGAGCCATCACTCCCATTAGGAAGGGCTAAGTAGATTTGGAGAGCCAGCTGGGCCTGCTGCCATGAGGCAGACACATCTCTGCTTGCCCTTGTCCCAGAGCTGCCATCCCCCATCACCGTCCTGCAGCCCCTGTGCAGCATCCACACAGACCTGTGCTGAAGGATGCAGGCAGCTCAAATGCAGGTTGTAATCTGTAAAATAAACAAGGATTTTATGTGTCTATTTGATTTTTTTTTTCTCTCATGCAGCTTTTCCCAGCTCCTCTCCAGACTCTTTCTAAGAAGATTGTACAGTCTAGGACCAATAGTACCTTAGTTGGAGTCTTTGCCATTATCCTGGTTTTTCTGTCTGCCTTTGTCAACATGGTATGTCCATTACTTCCTTTTGATCCATTCAGTTCTGCATTGTTTTCTTATTGGTGCTCTGCAGCATTGTGACCCTTAAAACCACTGAATTTAACATGATCCTGCCTAGGATTGACAGCATCTGAGGTTAGTGCCCTTTGCTTTTTGGGCACAGAAAAGAAATGGGAGCAACAGCTCCATCCCTAGAGCCCATTAAATGCCTGGCACTGATCTGTGCCCAGGTCCTTTTGATTCTTTAAATGTTTCTGCTCCAAGTACAAGAGCCAACCTGATGTGTATCCCTGCGGGAAGGGCTGGCACAAGGCTGATGTGTTATTTAACTCCCACCACACTGAGTGGGACATAAGTGTTCCTTGTGCTTTGTGCCAGCCCTGCACGGTGCTGCCTCCTGCTCCAAGTGTAGAGATCAGCTCATGGGCATGGTGAGGGCTCTGCTTTGAGCTGCACTTTTGGGACTGAGTTGGTCTGGTTGTGATTCCAAACACCACTGCTGAGTTCAGACTCAGAGAGAGATGGGGCCTGGATTTTGATAATATTTTAGGGGAGAAAAAGCTACTGCACATGCAGGAAAACATAAGCTGATGATTTCATGTTGCATATTTTGCACATTGCTACAACCCATTTCCAAGGGGCTTTTAAACTGATATAAACTATTTTGGTTTCTTCTCTTTGTCTATGCTGTGGAGCTTAATACCATCTTTGTTTTCCAGTTCATGTGCAGCACTGTGGATCTTGCCAGCTGCATGGCTGCTGAATACAACATCACTCCTGACCGGGTGGACATTTGCCTTATCAGCAACCTGACTTCCAACTACAGCCTGGGCACCTTGCAGGGATTCTGTGACAGTCCTTTGCCCAACTGCAACTTTCCAGAGGTATTGCTTGAAAAATATGGGTTTCAGAGGTCAGTCTGGAAAAAGGCTATAAAACCTGTGTGATAAATCTCAGTGATTCTGAGGAAAGCAAGGTTGTTCTTCACTGACATTAGAGGACTGGCACAGGCTACTACACTCAGACTTAAGTGTCTGAAGTTATTATCAGGAATCCACATTAATGTTTAAGTTCCTTCAGGGCTGAATAATTAGTAGGCTTTTAAAATAGTTGGATGCTGCCTGAAGCAGGGGAAATGTCCCTCTCCATGAGGTCCTTAATGGCATACAGAACTGCAAGTCATTTCAAAGGAGTTTGTGGGTGCTCAGTTTTACCTAAAAATCAGTTCTCTGAAAATCAGTGTCTAGTCATAGATTTGATGCTTCCCTCCATTGTTTTATATCCTGATGAAAAACTTGGCTTATATATTCTTCCCCAAGGTATGGTAGGTCTGGCCTCAGACAGGTCAGCAGCCCCAGACATGATCTGCTTCAATTTACAATGCAATTAATTCGTGTGTCCTTAGGACATCTCGTTTAGAAAAAATTAAAATGCTTCTAATTGGAAAAAAACCCAACCAAACCCACAACCCAAACCAGCCCAAATATGTTTTTCACATTTTAGAATACTTTACAAAGGAAAGAAAAAAATCTTTTTGCATAGCTATTCAAGACCTTTCTCTGAGTTTTTAGGTCACGGTTGTTACATGTGTTGTTTACTGGAAACTGGAAAGGAAAAACAACTCTGTCTAGGATGGAGGTAGAATTTATGTCAAGGTCATCTTGGTTTATGGGGGCCTGGCAGATTTATGGTGGATCTGATGTCCAAGGTGCTGCTGAAAGTCCTGGTATCCTACTGAACATATTTCCTTTTAACTTAACAGCAATATGGTCCCTATGTGATTCAGTGAGGTTTCTGAGACCACCATTACTGCAAATTTGAACCTTGCAGAGGCTTTAGTGTGTCTGCAGAAAGACCCAGGAGCAGAATCTGGCACAGTGGAGATGTAGGAACAGTCTGTGCCCAGCATGAATTTGTATGGAGTGCTGGCCCAGAGAGAGAGGAATTTTAAGCAATGAGGAATAACCATTTTGCATACTGAGGTTGCTCTGGCAGCCTTTAGCCAGGTCCTTCTGTTCAGTGGGCCAAGAAGCGAGGAGTCCCTCACCTGCACTCTGCAAGGCACATGTTGGATCTGCTGCAGGTGTTGCCTGTTGCTCCCAGTGTCCACACAGGAGACAATGGAATCCTGCCCCTCAGTCAAGACTGGGGAGTCAAGTACAAGCTGTACAAGTTATTTTCTCTAATTTAATATATCAGACTATTAATAAATGAGCTCAGAACATAAGCATATTTCTACTTCAACTAGGGCTTGCTTTGAACTGAAAGGATGGATTGCTTCAGGCACATGATATGGGGTTTTTGCCAGAAATAGGCCTGTCCAGACAGAGTGGAAGCTTAAATCTTCACAGATTTGATAGCAGGAAGGTGGTGAGCTGGATAACATGCCTCTCTTCATTTTGCATCCCTGCTATCTTTCCCAGGAGCCATCAATGGCACCCACAGCCTGCAGTCACTCTGGGAGGCACTGGCATGCTGAACACTCAGCTCCTGGCCTGGCAGGTGTGCCAGAGGTGCTCCACAGCCACACATGTGCACCTCTGCAGCTGCTGGCTGGGCAAATTATCATGGGGTGGGCATGGGGTGGGCATGGGGACGTCTGTCCAGCCTGTACCTTGCTGATAGAACCAGTGTGTCACATTAGAGGGGACAGTGCTTTCCCATTGGCCTCAAATGGGCATCTGTCCAGAAATGTGAATGGCCAATACCCTTGGTCCTGTGTGTTGTACAGATTTGAGCCTAGAATTTGACCTTAAAGCACGACTTAATCCCCCATAACTGGTAGTAACTGTGTCCAGGGAAAAGCTATGTCACAACCTTAGGTATCCAGCTGTGGCCTGTGCCTGTGCCTCTTGAGAGTGATGCATATAATGTCTGGAGAAAATGGCCACAGTTTTACTCTCTATCCATTCAGTTTAAACTTCTGTAACGTGGGAGAATTCCACAGGCAGCCCCAGGTTTATATGTTTGGTCAGTTCAACTACATAACTACCAATCCCTTTCTATCCCAGTGTTTAGTTTCCTTTGTTTTCAGTTTTGATTTATCCAGCTGACATTCATCTCTCTTCTGGTTTTTTTTCCCATTTTTGTCTTTATACAGTACTTTACCTACAGTGTCTTATTGAGTCTCCTGGCCTGCTCTGTGTTCCTTCAGATCAGCTGTATTGGAAAATTGATACTTATGTTAATCATTGAGTTTATATATGTTCTCATTGTGGAAGTACCAGGGGTCAACCTTTTTGACAACGCAGATCTCCTGGTTACAGCCAACACCTAGTAAGTGCTTTTCACTTCTGAAATCTTCACCTGATTTCTTTCACACAGTGATTTCAGTGTGGCATTAGGTGCATGGGAGTGCCAAGGCTGTGGTGCAGGCAAGGGAAGTGTAGGATACCAGAGAAGACATGGCTGGCAGCTAAAGCTTTGCCTGCTTCTGAAAAGTAGGAGAATACTTTTAAAGATCTTTTTAATGTGGGACTTGACTAATGAACTATCTATTAATAACAGAATATAACTGGAATCAGGGTGGATCTGTATTTCCTTTTTTCCAGAAATGGGGAGCGTAGTTAGTCATTCTTAATTCTGGTATTACACTCCCAATATAGAAATGTCATTTCTCAAATAAGGAAAAAAAAATCCTCCAACAAACTTGATCTCGCTCAGGGATGTGATGTGAGCCACCACGATATATCAAACCCAGTTTGGGGTGGTGGAATGGTGGTGCTTGATGTTTGGCCAGTGATCTGCCAGTTGCTGCTGGACATATGTCCTTGTTTGGAAAGCCAGTACCACAGCTGGGCTCAGCACAATTCCCAGCAGAAGGGTCTGGGCTCAGTGGGAGTGGGCAGCTGCCCTTTTACTTACAAAAGCTGGCTTGTCAGCAGGACACACATTAATCCTGGTGGCAGCCTCCTTCCACTGCTGTGGTGGTTCCCCATCTCCTGGAGGTCCCCACACCAGGAAGGGAAGTTTGGCACATCCACAAGCCTGTCCTCCTCCACAAGTTCTGTTTCTTGCTGGGAATTGCTCTGTTGTGTTAACTCCTTGTTTTGATGATTTCCCCTTGTAGGCAGCAGCTGTACTTCAATGTGAGTGAATCAAATTATGCCAATTTAGGTGAACTATTTGTCAAGGCTGATAGCTGTGGTTGTTCCTGCCTTGCACAGGAGGGTGTTTGAGAAGATTCCCATGGCCCTTCCCAGTGTGTTATGAAATACCTTCTGTAGTTGCTCAGATCTCAGAATGGCCATTGGCCATCAGCCCTTCAAGCCATCATTAAGATCATCCCTTCAAGCCCAATGCATCTGGTTACTTCTCTCCTTCACATGACAATTCCATGATTTCAGCATTCCTGTGTGCCCAGTAATAATTAATGGATATGCAGCTTTTGCTGGCATTGCCAGTTAATGGAAGTGTAGATTTTGCTGCCATTGGCAGTAATCAGTTAAATTATTTTGTTAACTCAATTGAGTGAAATCAGGTAGGAAACCCCATGGAGCTTTCTGTGGGGAGGTATAGGGAGAATAAGGTTTTCTTCCTTTTTTGTCAGATATTAGGTGTTCCATTGGCAGAAGCTATTTAGTGTTTTCTAACACAATTGGTGAAATAAAAGCATTTTATATCTCAAATATAATTTCATTCTTGTAGTTCAAGCACTAAGCGAAATTACAGCACTTGGAAATATAATTTACATCACTTCACAATCAGAATGTCAGTAATAAAGTCAGTAATAAAGTGGAGAAGGATAGCATGTTTTCCCAGAAATAGCTTTCTGTGATGCTGTGCTATCTCTCACTAAATGGGATTTGTGTGGTGCTTCAGCACCAGCTGCAGCTCAGCCCCACACAGCCACTCACTCACTGCCCTGTGCTGGGATGGCAGAGAGAGTTGGAAGGGGAAAAGTGAGAAAACTCATGGGTTGAGATAAAGACAGTTTAATGGGACAGAAAAAAGAGAAACTAATATTAGTAATAATAATAATTTAATTATAATAGACAAAACAAGTGATGCACAATACAATTGCTCCCCACTTGCCAACCAGTGCCCAGCCAGTTCCTGAGCAGCAGCCCCAGGCCAGATTTCCCCCCAGTTCCCATGCTGAGCATGATCCCATATGGTATGGAATATTCCTTTAGCCAGTTGGGGTCAGCTGTCCTGGATGTGTCCCCTCCCAGCATCTTGTGTCCCTCCAGCCTGCTTGCTGGGGTCGGTGAGGAGCTGAAAAGTCCTTGACTTAGTATAAACATTACTTAGCAACAACTAATACATCTGCATGTTATCAACATCATTCTCATGCTTAATACATGAGAATAATGCTTAATACATGAGCACTGCACCAGCTAGGAAGAAATTTAACTCTATTCCAGTGGAATCCAGGACAATTTGTTTTGTCCAAAGAGCTCCATGGATGGCTATTTATTGCCCCAGTGTCTGGAAGGCCGTTTGTGTGAAATGGGAGCTCAGCATGTAGCACAGCGTTCAGAGATGGACCTTATTGTCCAGCTGATACTAAAAAAAGCACCATGACCTCATACTGCTTTAATTGGGTGCCCATTGTAGCTACATAATTAGTGTCTGCTCTGCAGCCACTATGGTACTCTGACTAATTAGAAGTGATGCAGATGTCACTTCACACTTCTGTGTACAAACCAACCCAGCATGCACAGATTGAAAGGCTGATTACTGCATGTTGGCTGCAGCCACGCCAGCAGGTGACACATGGAGTGCAACTGCATGCACAGGGCTATTGTGTTACCTTTTTCCTGTGCAGAAGGTAAAACTAATGCATTGGTTTAAAGATGTGGTAGGAAAATGTGATCTTCTAAACTGAGGTCCTGTACAGGGAATCCCAGAGAGCTTTGCCCTGTGATTTGTTCATCAAACCCATCATTTCTGTTCCAGCTGTCTGTCCTTGCAACTGTGGCTGGGAAAAGTGAGATGCTCTGGTCCTATGGGAGCTGTCTATAAAATGAACTGCCTTTCCTGCTAAAAGTGTGCACTTCACTTGAGCAGGATTGTAGTTAGCAAGCTTCTCTCTGTGTTCCTTTCCAGTAATTAAAGAACCATCTGCTACTGGAAATGTCTGTTCCATGGGGGAACAATCTACCAATGTAACACCCATACTGCTTGCACTGGGCATCTTCACTTATCCAGAGAGTTATTGTAAATACTGGGTTTGCTGCACTTCATAGTCTCTGGTGAAGATTTTAGAGCAAGAATAACACCCACAGTGAGCTGCAGCCTCAGTACTAAGGGTCAGGTCTGCCATGCTCCCATCATAAGAGAGAGTGATAAGGGAGGGCAGTCAGACATCCTTGGGCAGGTGGTGATTTAGGGAAGCAGGGGAATCATACTGCATGTGGGAAATGTCTCCAGCTAGATCCAGCCTTTTATGTGGGAGTCCCCAGGCTTTCCAAACCATATCTGTGTCCAAGCACACATGTTCAGTGCTGGAGTTGGCCAAGAGCCATGTAATAGATTGTGTGCAAGACAACAGTGGGTTGCAAAATCCATGTCAGAAGAAATGCCATGCTCAGAACTGCAGAAAATGTCTTGGGACAAACAAGGTTAGAGAGTCACTATGCTTTTATTTTTTGATGTTATGCCCAGTTAGGTTCCCTTGCCTATTTTGATTTTGATCATTTAGATGTCTGATTGTGTAGGAAGGTTCCCTCCAACCCCATAAAACTGTGGCCTGAAGCTGTCTAGAGAGCTGTCACATTCTCAGGCTAATATCACATTTGTAGACTGCAAAGTTCTAATTGCATCAATGACACTACAGTAATTTAAACACTTATCTCTTTCCTTCCATTTAAATAGTGTTTTAAAAGATGCTTGTGCATGGTTCTCAGCCACCTAATACTCCACCCACACTCGAGAACAAAGCCAGGAGCATTAAGCAGTCAATCAATCAGGAGCTCAGACAGCTGCTACCTACCAGAAAGCTCCATTCTGTGCTTTCAGTGTCAAAAAGCACACCCTCCATCTCCCCCAGCAGCTCTGATACACGTGGGTACTTTGCAGAATTGTCAATAGCAATAGGAATGTGCTAAAGGGTTTTCTTCAGTGCCCTTGTGTGTGGAACCCAGAGCTGGGCACAAGCTGGCAGTGAGGAATGGGCAGAAAAAGGGAGCAGGATTAGAGTTAAAGGAATTAAACACATCTCCATGCCACAATAAAAGGAGAAGAAAAGAGACATCCCTCACAAGATAAAAAAAGCCCAAAGCTTTCTTCCTTAGGTCAAATTTTGTAGTCTGACCTAATGAAGTAGTGATCGATGCACAGGCATTTGCCAAGCATCCCACACTGACATTAAAATCCCAAATTATTCTCTCACTCTTAATGCTTATTTGATATTTTACCCACATTAACCATGTCATATGATCACTCTGGAGTTTTGAGTGTAGCTCAGAAGCCTGTTTTTCTCCTCCCCCTCCCATCTTTTAGTAGTTTTCTGCTTCAAAAGAGCTATAGCCCCACACAGTGTTAGAGGTGCCACACTGCAAAGGTGCTGTGCAATGATGTGCAGAAGGGCAAGAGCTGCAGGGAGCCAAACATTCCTCTGACCTTGTGTTTGTGCTTTTTTTTCAGCATGTCTGCAAATGATACATCCTCATGGTGAGTCACTTTGGCATGAAATATTTTCTGGGTTGTTGTTGGTAGGTATTTTCTGTTCACAAGGTGCAATAGCAGCACACTGACTCACCAGCAGTGTCTGGTGTTTGTGCATTGCTGGGAGCTGGTACAGCACAGTGCAGGTGTCCTGAGTGGACTGAGTGTTGCCCTTTTGTATGTATAGCTACACTCAGAGCATCCTCTTTCCTGTGGGGCTTATGTCAGCTCAGGGCTTATTTGTAATACAATTTAAAGGTTTTATCAAAATATTTTCGTACTGTATAACTCCGTAATTCGTATTTAACAGTTTTTATTTGCCTGCTTGTCAGAGGAGGTGTGAATGTGCCTTGGTGCTCTTTTCAGCTTACAGAGCGCACGGCAAAGCCCATTAAGAAGTGACTAATTAGAGAAGCCATGAGTTAGAGCAGTTCCAGACTGAGGAGCCTGGGGAAGCTAGTGCAGAAGAAATGATGGACACAGTCTGAGGAGCTGTCAGCATTTTGGTGTTGTCACCGTTAGCATGTATGGCCATTCTCTGAAGAGTGGCCTTTGTATCAATGACAACCCTTTCTACGAGGTTGGATTACTTTTCCAATTTCCAAGTCCTCCTTTAGAAACTGGCACCCGTGAGCCAGAGTCTCCAGCTTTTTGTAAAGGTTTGTCCCTTTACCAACACAGGCTTTGAGGGGAAAGAAAAAAAATGCCTTTTCCTGAGAGGCTGGTTAGCCTTAAAGTGGGAACTGTGGGGCGTGGCGAGGCCATGCCCTTCCAGTAACAGGGAAGTTCTGCTCTTTCCTCGGCTGCAGCCCCCCAGTGACAACACGAGTCGCGCTGAAGATTGTGACCCCTGTCATCATCACTGTCTTTGTCCTGGCACTGTACTTGCATGCCCAGCAAGTGGAATCCACTGCAAGGCTTGATTTCCTCTGGAAGCTTCAGGTTAGTGGGTGTTGGCTGTGGGAGGATCACACGTGGTCTTTGGCATTAACATAAAATGACTGAGCTCTTCACTGTCGAGTTGAGGAGTGTGATAAAGTGCCTTTGAATTTAATCTGAATCTGGCTTATAACTGGGCATACTTATAATGCTCTGCTCTTCTTTGGTACTTCGCATACTCTGTGCATCTCACCCCAGTTATTCAAGCCGTTCTTTTCCTTGTAAATGCACCTTGGATGGTCCCAATGGTAAAGAGTTATAGATCTGAAGGTTGAGATTAATGAATTTGGGCAACTGAGCTGTTACTGCAGCAGGAACATGCAATGTAACACATTTTATAAATATAGGAAGCTCATATTCACTGCTGAATTGTTTCCCAGACTTCAGTGAGCTTTAGTTTGCTGTGTTCAAGGGTGTGAAAGATTCACATTTGCATTTTCATTCAGTTTCCTGTTAAGTAGTGGGAACTGGCTCGATGTCCAGCCTTCATTAGCCCCCAGGCAGCAGTACTGGGTAACCAACACTCTGTGGATAATGCCACACTGTGCTCCTGTCCCTGGGTTCACTGTTAATGTTTGCACTACTTGCCCATGAGTGATGCTGGGGCTCTGTGATTGGGTATGTGATTCCCAAGCAAGCAGGACAGGCCTGGGCTCTGGCCAACACTCATGGCTGGGGGACCACAGGACTGCAGGTTTTATTTAGATTTTCTACCTTCTGGGTGGCAGGACATCATTCTAATTATAGGTCTTTGTGGTTTGAGTACAAGGCACTGAGGAAGCATCAATTAATTAAAGCTCCTTGGGAAGCAGATAAACATCATAATCCTCATTTATAAATGGTAAACAATGGAAGGAGTGAGCTGAGTGGTTACCTAGTTCAGGGCTCAGAAATACAATGCTGAATTCTGGCATTAATCTCTGCCTGCTTTTCCATATGTGTGTGCACAAAGAGATGGAACATTTGCCACTGCAAAACACAAGTTTCTTCATCTCTCTGGTTCTGCTATCGTTTGCAGTTTCCCCCGTTCTATTTCTGCCCTCACTGCAAGTTAATTTTCAGCTTTTTCCCCCCTCCCCAGAGCAGCTACCAAAAGAGTAAGTGCATCACTGTGTCTCCCCCCTAAACTAGGCCACCGAAGAGAAGGAGGAGATGGAGGAGCTGCAGGCCTACAACAGACGCCTCCTCCACAACATCCTGCCCAAGGACGTGGCAGCCCATTTCTTGGCTCAGGAGCGGCGCAATGATGAGCTCTACTACCAGTCCTGCGAGTGCGTGGCTGTCATGTTCGCCTCCATCAGCAACTTCTCCGAGTTCTACGTGGAGCTAGAAGCCAACAATGAAGGGGTGGAGTGTCTGAGGCTGCTCAATGAGATCATTGCTGATTTTGATGAAGTAAGTCACAGAAAATCTGGGTGAACAAAGTGAACTCAATCCATGAGTTTAGTTGGGCTTTGCTAAGCTCCTGAAGGAGGGTGGTTTATTGAATCCATGGCTCATTTCTCCTTACTCCAGCAGTCCTCAGTTTTTTTGGTTTTTTTTCCACACTGAAATCCCTTCTATTCCCTTGTGACTCCTTTGAATATCTATTCCCCTTTCTTCCTCTATCTTCCTGGCTCTGTCCACTACTTTGAATGCTTGCAGCAAGGCAGGGACACTGGCATAGACATTACCAGCATCTGTGTGTTTGTCAAGGTTTATTTGCTTCTTTTGCTCTTGTGACACAGATAATAAGTGAAGACCAATTCCGGCAGCTGGAGAAGATCAAGACCATTGGCAGCACCTACATGGCTGCCTCAGGCCTCAACGACTCCACTTATGACAAGGAAGGGAAGACACACATCAAAGCTCTGGCAGATTTTGCCATGAGGTTAATGGACCAAATGAAATACATTAATGAGCATTCATTCAACAACTTCCAGATGAAGATAGGTAATGTCCTTATGCTCACAGGATTCCAAGTAGATAGTGGTCATTCTGAGGTGGGGATTTTATGGACAGTAAAAACCACAGATGTTACATTAGCTGTACAGTGATGTTGATTGTCTGGTGGCTGGTGACCACTTTGGCCGTTATGAAAATGTCACAGTAGTTTTTTGGGTCATAGCAGCATCACTGAAGTTCCCCAGGGAATTAGAAGCAGAGTAGCTCCTACCACAACATGGTCTTACATGGTGGTTAACCTTGGGCTCGTTTTGCCCCTATGCTTCCAGCCCTGACAGTCTTGGACATTAAATAGTCTTTCAAGTCAGGGAATAAAAAGTGACAGAAAAGAAATTTGAGGATGTCAAGTGTGGTGTTTGCTCTGGAAGGCTCTGGGCTGCTGCCTTGCAAGCCCTCAGCATTGCAGCAGGTATGTGCTGACTCCAAGTGAGCAGTTTCCTTGTTAGCCAGGTGGCAAATAAACCTTATGCCATTATTTAGCACTGGAAAGTAGCTGTGGATTGAGTAGATCCAGCCTGAGCTGCCAGTCAGTTGGGCATAATGGATCAAAGAAGCCAAATTCTATTTTAACATTTCTCTCCCCTCAGTTTGGCCATAGCTTTACATGGGGTAAAGCACAGTTAGAACCAGTGAGCCTCAGGATGGGTTTTTACTGTCTGCAAAATAACCTGCCTCAAGCAAATGGATCTGAGCGTATTTCTCCTCTCCTTCCAGGCCTCAATATTGGTCCTGTCGTGGCTGGGGTGATAGGAGCCCGCAAACCCCAGTACGACATCTGGGGCAACACAGTGAATGTAGCCAGCAGAATGGACAGCACAGGAGTGCCTGACAGGATTCAGGTAAGGCAATCCCTGGAAAACTTACACTGCCAGCCCCCTGTCACTGACACATTTTGAAACATAATTAGAATTCAAATTTTGGTTTCATTTTATTCCTTTATTCTATACATTTACCTACGTAGAACTGAAAGAAAAGCCATTTAGGGAATGCTGGTGGTACCAGCAAGTTTTGTCTTTTAATCATGACCAACACTGCAACCTTTGTTTAAAAACTTGCACTTGAGTTCTGGGTGGAAGTGCTGAGCTGAGCTCTTTCCCCGTGTGCTCACAGCACCGAGCACAGTCCTGTCTGACCCCTGCTCACACGTGCTGCTCAGCTCTGTGTGGTGTTTGTTTCATTTCCAAGGGCCAGACTGAGCTGTGTATTTCTGTAACTCACTGCTCACAGTGCCATGTGTGGCGTGAGGCCGGCAAGGGTCCAGGCATCAGCAGGATGGGGATACACAACAGAGAAAGAGGATGGGACCTGTCTGATAATCACACGCAATCCTTGGCCTTCAGATGTGACCTTTCCAATGAGTGATTCAATTCTGCTCTCCAGCTTGTCCTGAGCCAATGCCCACAGTAACAGAATGTCATTCCTTGGGAAAACACTGAAGGGTTATAAAAGTAGAGCAACTGATGAAAAGCCCAAGAGGGGCAGCCATGTTGTCTCCTTGCCTGTCAGTTAACTGGATGGATATTATGCATCACTCTTTAAGCTTCTCTATGAGGTGGTCTGTAAAGCCACCTGAAAAAGGGTGAGAAAACACATTGTAATAAATAAGTACCTCAGGAAATCTGGTCTTTAAACTTCTGTTGTTCTGCAGCACAAGTGATAATTTTTGACTGGCATCTGCAGAGACAATTCGGATGCTGGCTAGAGTATTCCATTTGATCACTTCTCTCCCATTGCCCACTACCTTCTCCTTTATAAAAACAACCCCTTACTCCTAAGCTGTATATATACTGTATATACTATATACTATATAGCTGTATATACTCCTAAGCTCTATATCCACAGTATAACATCTAGGTAATTTTTGAGGATATTTTAGTAAGTTTGGCCTGTTTTCCAACTGCCGCTCCAGTGATACAATGAATGCATCTGAGTAGACTGAACTGACCTGTGTGTTTTAAAAAATGTGACTAATTGTTACACTTTATCCAGTGACCTCCTTGAAAAATGCAGTTTCCCCAGTTGTGAACTGTGTGTGACATCTGTACTTTCTGAGGTTCTAATGGATGTGCTTGTTCAGCAACTTGTGCCAACCTTTCAGTTAGTGATTGATGTGCAAACATTGATTGACACAGAAACAAAACAGTTGATCCTACTTTATTTTGTCCATGGATTACTCCAAAAGCAGATGGAAAGACTGTTTGGAAGATAAGGCAAGCACCTGTTTACTCTCATTTATTCTGCAGGTAACCACGGACATGTACCAGGTTTTAGCAGCCAATAACTACCAGCTGGAGTATCGAGGGGTCATAAAGGTCAAAGGCAAAGGAGAAATGACCACCTACTTTCTAAATGAAGGGCCTCCAATTAGTTAGCACCGACTGCAGTGCCACACAAAGATGGATTTTTCATTACCCAGGATTGTGAATTGGAGAAGAATAATTTTTTAGCAGTGAAGCTGAACATGCAGCGCAGTTGAAATTTCACCCCATGACTCTAGAGCTGGTATCAGCAAATTCTTTGGCCACCCAACAAGAAAGGAAAGAGAAAGAAACCACCTTGGAGTTGTTCCTGGCTGAGTGCTGTTGACCAAAGATGTGCACTACAGAGTTCACAAATAAGACATGAGTGCAGCATTTTTAAAAAGGCTGCTACCACAGGATGGCATAAGAAGCTATTTAAGTTTATTGACGCAACACAACATTTACTTGGTTGAAGGAATGTATGATTCACTACAAAGCATTATTTTGGAATGGATTTGCACTCCCTTAATGTTTCCATCCCATACTGCCAGCTATTTGAAGTGTACCACTGTGCTTTTACTAGCTGTTTTGAATGGGCTTTCAAAACTGACACCCACTGTTGCAGCACACAAAAAGGCCTTTTAGAAGGGCATTGGTAATGTTTTAGTGTTAAGACACTATAGCCTTGGCCTCCTCTTTTCCCTTCTTCTCCATGACTAAATGACTGCTCTTCTGAGTGGGGCTGGTACACCTGATGAAGGGGAAGATCAGGATAAAGGAAGATGGCTCTACAACCATATTTATTAAAAAGTCGTCTGTGCTCTTCTTTGGTATCTATCAGTTTACATGGGAAAGACTAGATGTAAACAAGAGACACTTTGTGGGGGGAACTCCCCTGAAATTTGTTGTGGGTTTTTTTGTATTTTTTATTTTGTAATATTGAAAACATGGAGATCTAACAGATATACCAAATTCTATATTTTGTAAATTATATATAAATTAGAAGGCAGGCTGTCCACACCAAGGTGTGGGGGAGGTGTATATAACCTGTAGACTTCTGTGTAATTTTTTTCTGTGTAATACTCTGAACACAGACTTGGCAGTTTTCAGATTATCACTATACAATCAACCAACAACAAACAGGTGAGTTTCAAGGCTGAATCAGATGCATTTTCAAATGAAAATCCAGAAAAATCTACAACCCCAAAGAAGAGGAAAAACCCGCAGTAGTCACAGAATTGCAGCGTTCCAGCGGAGGGTGGCGGCTTCCCAATGGAAACAGGACCTTTGAGTTTTAGCTGCTGAGACGGTATCAAACATGTCAAAAAGAGCTCTAACCAAATCTCCTAACTCTTAACAGGAGCTCTTAGGAAAAAAAGAAAAAATGCTCATTTGAACTTTGATTTTTAAAAAAATAATTTTTCATAGATGATCTTAATAGAATCCTGCTGATCTGAGAGTTGTCTGACATTGTAACTGCCATGTGACATCACAAGGAACTATGTGCTGCAGCATTGAGTTTCCTGTAGTAAGCACTTATTTAAACTGATTCACAGATTTTCAACTTTCAGGAATTAGATGATCTTCAAAAAAGATTGTGATGACAAGTGTGTATATGAGGTGGTCGACCTTAAAATAGTGCCATTGATACTGTGCTGGGCATCTTTATCACTAGTGGGGGGGGTTTCTGAATAGTTCACTGTTATCATTTATGTACCTTTTCTAACTATGAAAGAAAAATCCCTTGATATTTTATTAAAAAAAGAAAATAATTTTAAAAAGCTATATTTTTTATATTCTATGAGGGGAAAGTTTTGATATTGAATTTGGCTAGCACTAAAAATTACTCCAATCTTTTGACATTTAATAAACTTCTTTTCCACTCTTCTCAGGGCAGAACTATTGTAGTACTCACAGCATAATGATTGCACTATGGTGGTAGCGATTTCTTTTTCCTACTCGACAATGAGAATAAGTGAAAATCCATGGACCTGTCTTAATTTGCTCTATTGCTAAGCATGACCTGAGCATTAAGCCATTTAAACATGAGCTTAAATGGCATCGCCCCTTTCCTTCTCCCTTCCACTAGGAAACATCTCTGAAAAGTATAGTATATTGACTTCTGTAAAACTGCCAAGTCTGCCCTTGTACTATACTTTTGCTCCTTTACATCTTCCCTGGTTTGCAAAATAAACTTAAGTTGCATCATGCTGTTATGCCTTTCTCCCCTCCTCCACCTCCCACTCCCCTTTGTCTCTCACTGAGTTTCATTACCTTCATGCCATACACTTGATTTTAGGTTTGCTTTCTGCTTTCCAAAAGTCTGCAGTCTTCTTAACTTTTGATTCATCTTATGAAGTTGTGTTGTCAATGAAATTTCAAGTCCCCAGTATCTCTAGCTGTGATTGTTGACAGTGTGTCATGATCATTTCAAGGGGTATTCACACACTCTTTACTCTGGATCTTGCAAAAATGGATACAGTTATGATTTCCCATGGAAATTGAAATCTATTTAAGTAATTTAACTATATTAAACACTGTTTCACTGGTAAAGTGTCTCTGGTTTATTTTAGCTGCAGCTGGCTGATGGGATGAGACTTAAGTTGTGTAGGAGATGCTGGATCTGCAAATAGAAAGATCCAGGTCTTGTCTGGCACTGATGGGTGCCCTGGCCCTTTGCACTGCCCCGTTATGGAGCCCCAAGGGCTTGGCTGCCCAGCAAACATCCCCTTGTGCCCCCAATTGCCCTTGGAATCAGTCTCAGAGCAGCTGGCAAAATATACTGGCATAACTGAACAGCTTAAATTTGTGTGTGTGTCCTATTAAAAAAAAATTGTATTTTCAAAAGCACATCACCTTTGCCAAAGAATTTCCCAGGTACCTCGGTACTTGTCCTCTCAAGGACACTGGAAGGAGACAGCAGTGCTGCCAATGCAACATTTTCCAGCTTTACTTGTAAAAGTAAACACTACACATGACTGTACCAATTAACAGAAGCCTCAGGTAGAGCTGAGAAACAAAACCCTGCAGCTTCTAAATTACTTCTTTTAGTTGAGATTACACAGGCAGCTGCAAATCAAATGCCCTACAATCTGTTACAGGTTAGGAGGAATTTTATGAGTGTACTGAGAACACAGCTGCAGGAACAAAAAGCCATGAAGTATTTAAGGTAGCAGTCTTGATGAAAATTGGCAGAGAACTATTAAATACTTTTATACCTTCCTGAACAATCATGCAAACAGCAGTTTAGGACGTTGCCTGATGTAAGCAACTTTTTTGAACTATCTGGGGAAGGGTATTCCCCAGGGGAGGGAAGGCAGGAGTCTAATGCTGTGCCCTCTCATATCAATTACCATACATCAGACTGGCTGAATAGTTTTCACCAAATGCATCTTTTTCCCACCCAGAAAGCATTTTGCTGAATTTTAAGGTGTTTAGCCACTTCTCCTAACACAGATCTGGCTACATCAAGTACCTGCCTGCACTTAATAAAATTATACATTTGGGACACTGAATTTCTTAAGAGGGTGTCCTGCACTGCAAATATCTGTGGCCTGGCTGTTTATGTGTTACACAACATCCACAGACACCAGCACCTGGCCGAAAGTATGCCCAGAGGCAAATATTTTCATTCCCTTAAGTTTCCCAACTGCTCCTCAGGGCACCACCACTTCCAGATTGAAGTTCAGGAGTTGCCAGAGACAGCAAGCTTGGGATGCTGCTGGGAAAAGGGCAGCTCAGCTGTGTTAAGCTGAAAAAACTCAAGTTTTCTTGCTCTTGACCCACTATGTCCTTGCAACTGAAGGAGCAAGGAGGCTCTGGGGAGGTGGGGGGAGGACTGAGAAAACTGAATTTCAGGCAGGATGGTGGGCAGGAGCAGCATTTTCCTGCCATTTGGGAGCCAGATAATTTCCTGTAAAAAAGCAGCGTTACATATTTTCTGTCCCTGAGCACTTCTCAGTCCCTGGCTGCCCTGCTGTGCCCTGGCCCTTGCCGGCAGTGCAGGTGAGGTGGCAGCACGGCTGGGGCCAGCCCTGTCCCGTGGCTCTCCTGGGAAAGGGGCGGGGGTGCCAGCTGGGAGTTACCGCAGCAGAGAGCCCAGCACCGACGCGCCCGGAGGGGCGGCTGGGGCAGCACGGCACCGGCACTCCAATAAAAAGCTCCAGGGGACACCAACTGCATTGAGCTTCCCTGTGAGCAGCTCGCCCCAGAGAACTTTTAACAAGAGAATTTCAGATGGAAATAACTATTGCCATCTACTGGAAATGGCATTATATACCTACCCTGTGTAAGTCAGGCAAGCCTTTGGTCATTCCTTCCTGTAAGCAAATTCAGTGACACCTTATTGAAAGATAAACAGTCTATGGTGGGTGTTGGATGAACCCATTCCAACCTTCAGGAGGTCTTCCTTTATAAACACAGCATGAAATGGGCTCTGCTTCTACTAAATGCCACAGAACAATCAAGCAACCACAAATGGGCATCTGCACTTCTCACTAAAGTAAAACCTGCTGTTCAAGAGAGTAATAAGCTTTCCTAAATTCATCTTCCTAAGTCTGGTAACAAGTACCTGGTAAAATCAGCAGGGAAGCACCTGGCTGAGTGTTGAGTTTGTGTAAGCAAAAAGGAAATCCTGGGAACTTTCAATAAATTTTCACCTTCAGCCTGGCCTGCTGTATCTTGGTTCTGATCTCACACCAAAATGTCAGCAAGTTCTAATATTACAAACTCAAACATGCTAAAAAGCTGTTTTTAGCACCTAGTAATACCACATAATGAAGAACAGTCATGCTCATTAACTTTTCATTGTGAAATGGGATTTTTATCAGTGCTATAAAAACAGGCAAACAAAACCTCAACTGTTTCCTGTTACACTGGCAGTTGCATTTGTTCATTATACCTGCTAATCAGCAATTAGTTTAATGCCAGCATAACTGGAATGGAATACTGGCTTCAGATGCTACAACAAAGGAGGTTTTCATTCTTTAAAAATGTATCTTTGGGAATAGCAGGAAGGGACAGTGCCTCAGAGGAAACAAAATTGTCTGCCAACATATAAACCAAAGAAATGATGCAACAAAAAAATTCTGTATGTGCACAACAACCTGAGTTAAAAGCTAAGCAGTACTTGAGGCACTCATAGTAGCTTCCCTGCCTATCAATGGAGGTGAAAAGACAGGTATAAGGGTTCTTCTAGACACCATAAGCAAAACAGAACCTGGTTCTATACTTAAAACATAGTATCTCTATTTCTTAATCACTGGTTTTAAATGGTAAAGGACTACTCTAAACTTTATCAGAACAGTGCACTGGATGCTAATACAAGCAATTCTTGGTGCTAAGCAAGGGCTGTTTGCTTCTCATGTTCATGAAGACCACCTTCTTCCCCATCCCTAAGTGGGGAGGGAAGAGAATTAAATGCAAAGCCCCAGCCCTGGAGCCTGCACACCAAGGGGTCTCCAAAGGCTTCACCTCAGCCACACCACTTCCCATTGCAGTTTCAGTCTCTAATTCTTCTTGGTTGTATTATGCACAGTATTTTTAATAATATTCCATCTATTTAAAAAGAAAATAAGATACCCAGTTCCTTTTTTCTGGGTCATAAAATCTGCACTAAATAACTTATTTAAAAACATAACATTTTGGTATGAAATGCCCAAGAAGATTTGCCGGGGCCAACATTTCACAGCAAAGCTCTGCCAATTCCCAAATCCAGCAACACAAGGGCACTGCAACCTCTCTGCCATTAAGGCTTGATTACAGATTCTAGATAAAAACCTACATCTATTTGTACATTATAAAACATCATCAATAACTGTCATATAAAAATAAAACCCCAGTGTAAGTGATGGTGGTCCTCTATGGTTGGTTGGGGTTTGCTGGGATTCACCAGCTTTAGGAGCATAAGATTATTCTCTCAACTAGATCACAGAAGTTTTATCCCAGCACAAAAACACCCAACCCATAAAGCCCAAAGAATCAACACAATCCCTGTATTTCTTGTTTAAGCTAATCAGACTGATTTATTATTTTCCTGTCATCAGTTGTCTGTCTCAGGTTTGAGCTAATTATTCATCCATTTCTGAAAATAAGGAAGAACATATAAAAAGAACAGTATTCCAACAAGTACAAGTCACTCCATTTACTCACCAATCCGTTCTTTCAACTGTTCCAGAGTCCAAACACCTGAGGCGTGTAAGAATCCTGGGTTTAGTGGCAGAACTTTTTGAATAATTACAAAAAATGAACCCTATCTACATAAATCAATTTCAAAGAATAATTAAAAGAAAATCATAAATGAAAACACATTAAAGAACTTACAGCACAAGACAGAGCACCACAGGTGAAGCCAATCCCTAGAAACTGAGTTTCCAGGTTACATTTTAATTAAGAAAACATTCACATATATGTCAATGTGAAACAAAACATTCCAAAATTTAGTATCTTACATATTCCACATCTAGTTTGCTAATATGCAATAGCATTATTATTACTTATTTAGCCTATTCCCTACTGCCTCACAAAGGCAAAACTGATCTTGGAAGTGAAAAGCTTGCACGATATGCAGAACATACTCTACACATTCCTCCATTACTGTACAAATGTGCTTCCACATTACCATCAGATAATGTGATCGTGAAATACCATCATATAATTCCACATCAGATTATCTCCATGAATGTATGAATGAAGCTTTTTTATGCCACCAGTCATATTCTACATACATTTCACTGCATGGATATGCTTTACTTTCCTCCTCTAGTCCCGTATTCTTTTGTGTCCTTTGCAAGAAAATAGAAAAATAATTAAAAAAAAGGTTCAACCACCAAGTGTAAAATAGCCACAGGCATCTTACAATGATGTATTTAAAAAAAAAAAAAAAA
>VWZP01001440.1:4980682-5109328 GCA_013396995.1 Dicaeum eximium | reverse complement strand
CTTAAAAAAAAAAAAAAAAAAAAAAGCCTCATTCAGACAGCTTCTTCTTTTGGAGAACAGCTTTACATTCCTGAGAGTAACTACTGGAACAAGACTTGGTCTCAGTGTTCCAGGACTTGTCAGACATTGTAATCAGGGGACTTTCCCTGCGGTTGTCGCAGTCGGATCTGTAAGGTAGAAAAAGCTCCCACAGTCACATGGAAGAAGAGCTGCCACAGGTTGCGCAGTTCGTACAGGTACATGTTGCACAGGCAGATCAACCCAAAAGTCAGGAAGGACTTGGCATTCCTCCAGCCTGTGTAGTACACAAACAGGTAACACTGTCAGGAAATAAAAAAGAAATCTCGTTACCTCATGGGAAATAACTTCTACTGAAGAAAAACTCTCTGGTCACTGAAAAATTACAGCCCAAAGCAAGTAAAAGTCTGAATCAAATATGGAAGAACAGTATCAATTCAGCAGTCACAGAAGATGAAGAGTACCTGATATCAATACAAGGTTACAGTTGGCTTGCAATAAACCCTGAGAACAATTTGCTCATAATAATTAATTACAGCCTGCATGGAGTGGCCCATGACTATAGTGGATGTTCCTCGCAATCTCTGGTCAAAATGAACTCTGTTCTACTCAAGCAGTGGAGAAGGAACAAGAGAAGTCTTCTTCAGGAAAGCAATGGGAGGGACAGGGACAATGCCAGGGCCCCAGAGCTCAGCACAAGGCAATCCCCCAGACACCTCCCCACATCCTGCCAGGGGTGATGCTGAGGGTTACCTGGCAGATGCAGAGGCCAACACCCAGTGCCCTGCTCCAGCTGCTGCAGGACTGATCACGTTAGGAGAGAGACACAACTACTCTCCTGTAATTCTACCACATTTTAGGCAATGTTCTGCACACTGTGGTGTAACACAGTCTGTCAGGACTGCCCACAGTTCCCTACTCAGCCTTCTTCCTACTGTAACTGGAAATCTGTTCAAGTCTTTTGCCTCAGTTTTTATCTCTAAAAGGACACAGCTCTTACCCAGACTTTTTTTTTTTTAAATTTCTTCTATTGTTTGAACTACTCCCTTAACTGCTATGAAATCAAAAAAATCCTTTGCTCCTTCCCTGGATTTAGGTCATTTCTGCTGAAGGAAGTTTTTTTCTGAGCTTTAAGGTAGACAGCAATAGTATTTATGCTTACTTTCTATTCCAAATCTGTTCCCAGTGGATTGACAACTATGGTCACACAGATTTAACAGCATCCATCATCAGATTATCTAAGTGCCATTTCTGTTCTTCCTGGGGATTTGCCATGTTTTATCAGTCAAAAAAACTCCACTTAATTTTCTTTTCATTTTTCATGTTCCTCAAAAAAGGGCAACTGAATAATGCAATTTATTGTGGTTACTTTATATTCTATTTGAACTCTGCCACTTTGTTATAAAGCATGCATTTCCACTGCAAAGGTGGCTGAGAGCAGCAAAGCTACTTGTAGTGTCTGGATATCTAAATATTGTCAGAGAGCTGAGGACTGGCACTATCAGTAAGATTTCTATGTCCTTCCTCCAAAGCAAAGTAAAACTAGAGATGAATAACCTGCATGTTTCAGAATCTAGACAGAAGTGTTCTGAACCTGCTTGGGCATTTTGAGCAGAGTAAATGCAACCTGCTTGTGCTGACAACTTCACAAATGGTATCTAAAAGAGCAATTAGTTGGTACTGGTATCTCAGCAGTAAGAATTCAGATAATTTCCTAGTGTTGTCACTTCCACTGACAATGTATGAACAAGTGTGACTGCTTTCAAGATTAAAATAAGAGTCAGGATATGCTTCATCAGAATGATTAATAAAGGCTTGAAAACAGTAGTTTAAAATGTTACTGTAACATGAGGTCACATGACTGAGTTTTACTGAAGAACTGTTTTAAATGAATTCTGAAGCGAATCTTTCATTGGTCTAGCTCTGAACTACTGGAAGTGCCCCTTACAGAACAGATGAAAAAGCCAAAAAAGAGTCAAAAGGCCAAAACACTGCAGCTTCTACAGCTTACTATAACAAGTACTGTCATGAAACTCCTGAGGGTTGTTTTTCTACTGCTAAAGGGAAGTGTTACCATGCAAGCGTTACACTGACCATGCTTTTATGGAGAAGGCTCCTCTGTGCTACTTCAGAGAAGGCTTTGATTTTTGATTTTGATATTTTATTTAATGAATGTTAAGAGGTCACTGAAGACTCAGCTTCTGATACTTTGCACTTCTGGTACAACTGAGACAGTTGTTACTTTTTTTCTTCTTTATAGAAGACTAGAAACTATGAAGCAACACTAGACATGTGAGTGAGTCTAAAACATCATATTCCATAATTAAGTCCTGTTCTTTTGCCTGCACACCTGAGTTACAAACATATCTTGGGAACTAGAGACACACTGCTGTGTTGTTATTAACTGAACAAGACAATGCAGCATGATGGATGCCCTGGTGGGTGAATGACAGTGAAATGCCCTGTCATACAACACAGGGAATTAATGTCCTGAGCTCTCAACTGTAGCCAAAGAACATCAGAAAATGCCAGAGAACCAACATCCCCCAATTCTGAAAACTGACTGATCACATATTACAGGAATTATACCAGAGGGTGAGAAACAGAGTTTCAACAGATGTACTTTGATATTAATAAAAAGCCTACATTCCAAGTTGCATGGATTCTTTCTTTCAGACAGCTCTGTTCAAGGCAAACAGTGGAGGAAAGATACACATCCTCATGTCTCAATGGACAGACATGAATACTTTATAAAGAATGAGGTTTCCAGTTTGGGAGAGGAGGGAAAAAGTGTATTTTTTACAGGAAGAAAGAATGGAGGAGCTCTACCTTATCTGATATGGAACAGACTGCTGGTATGGAAAATGAACACCAATCTAAATTATTTAAGGCAGAAGTTGATGGAAAGTCAACAAGTGTTGGAGAACACAAGTCACATTGCAACATTTTGCAACAGATAAATTGTAGAGAATAAAGATTACAGATAACCTGGACAAAAGACTGATAGAAAGGCATTTTCTTTTATTATTGTCTGACACAATACTAAACACTGGCACATAGAAACAAGTAAAAACTGCATACTCCACAAGTCTAAGATTAAAAGTCAAAGTAATTATAGTAACAGCAACTGAGCATGAGAGACATAGACATAGGTGAATGTAACTGCAGTGTCACTGAATGACAGATGCCAGTGAGCATCTCGCTGTAAATTATAAAGGAAAGTCAGATTCAGATGCAGAAATGGAAAACTGACAGAGAAGAAAAGCAAGGAGAAGTTTCAGGCAGGAAAACAGTGAAAAGCAGCCACAAGCTTTGAAAAGGAAGGAGATGCACATTAAAGTACTAAGTGAGGAAAATCCTGGGGTGCAGTGCTTTGGTATTACTGTATTTACTCAAATCTGCCCGAAGGGAAGAAGCAGTAAGCTATTTATTCAGATGGTGAAGTCTACTTGAACTATGAAACTATTAAGTCAAGAAAATAATATAACCTCCACTGCTTGTGACTTTAGAGATAATTGTCCTAATTAAATGTCTTAATCATCCATCTGGAGAAAAAATGCCATCAAACAGAAGGTCTTTATATCAATCTACTACTACACGACAGTTTATGATTAATGGAAAAAACAGAGCAGACAATATTTTTTATAATCACCCTATTCAAGTATCTGTGACATTTAAGAAAACATGATGACACTTATGCATGACTGGGTAATGTTTTGAAACTCTAGTGAATTATGCAAACAGAAAAAAAAACCACACCTGGTACAAACAGGCTGCCGTTCCAAGAAAAAATGCAATAACATAGCTGAAATCTTCACCTTCATTCTGCAAGAATAAAACAAAAAGCCATGTTTTACAATGAAACAAGTGAAATACCAGCCATTTACAGTATGAACATTATGAATTATTGCATGTTAAAATAGTTTCACGCAGGGATTTAAAGTAATTCCTTTACCACACTAAACTGAGAATTAGGACTTACCAGTCCTTACTTGCATGTCTGCAAAAAAGTCATGATATGGAGTCTGACTAAAATGTTTATTCACAACTAACAACTCTTGCCAAGATTTTCAAAAGCTTTAAAGATGTCCAGATCTAACACTGGATATTTACCTTCTCCAGATGCCTTTGAAAATTCAAGTCTCAACACTGGTAACTACCTTTAACAGCAACTTCGTAGAATTGTGCCTTCCTAAAGCTTCACAAAATGGAAACGAGGTAACAGGAGAGGACCCAAACTGGCCACTAGGGTGGGGTAAAACTCTACACAGAGAATAACGATGGCAGCTCTGTGCTCATGCAGTGAGAGCTAACAGGAATTTATCAGAGAGACTTGGAAAATAGGGTTCTCTTGAAGGAAAGATGGAAAAATTTACTTGAAGTGACAGATTTTTCAACTATGTGTTTAGAAAACAAAACAAATCCTTTAACTTATTCAAACGGGTTGTTACAGTTCCTACAGAGCTGAGCACAGTAAATTTCCATGCTCAATGACTATTCTAGCTGCATTTCTAGCAAACATCTGCAACCACCAAAAACTTTCCTAGGAAAACCATGGGCACTCATGCAAATGTTTGTCCTTGAGAGCAAATAGCACTTGAGGAGATGGTGGGCTGTTCACAAATACAACCTGGGTCTGCTGACAGCATGTTCAGTGTGAAGCATTTCCATGTCCTGTGCCAACCAGGAAAAACTTTGCATGTCTGCACACAAAGATTACATACACAATGCAGTAACTTCCAGCCAGTGTGTAAGTGTTTGCCCCAGTGCCACTGCATATTTGGTGGAGTACAGTTACAGATGGGAACAGAATTCTATTCATACCCAAATAAAACCACTGTGATTATAAAGCAAACAGTGATTCAGAGACACGCGTTTGAATGACTTCTCAGAACACATTCCATTAATTGTGTTTTGGATTATTTCTCCCTAAACCTTGTGGATTTTTCCACCATAAAGTAAATTAGCAGAAATTTTAATGGATTTTTAGTGTGCCTCATTTGTCAGAAACAAAAATTATCTCCCATCTGTACTGCAATCTATTACCTCCAGATGCAATAACATAGAGAATAAAATTAACTGGATGTCCTGTCATCACTTAAATCAATTAATCTAACATTGGTGTTTTTTTAAAACAATCAGCTGCAGAAAGGTAACAAAATAAGTTTTAGCAACGTCACACTAACTGACAGAAATCTGTTCAGTACTATTTGCACTACAGCATACTTTAAAGTCATCCCTAGTTATAAACTGAGAGAATTGTGCATAACACAGAAAAACCTTATTAGGGATAAAGTAGAGATATAGGTTCACTTGCTCTTTCTTTAAAAACAAACCAAAGACAACTCAAAAAGAAGGACCTAGCAAGGAACATTTTCATTAATCTTGTTCATCTATCCACTAGTCTTCACAAAATGCTGAGACTCAACAGTACTGTTTATTCAGTCTTTACCTATATCAATACTACGTAAGATAACTGGAATACAGGTATTCTTCTTTACCTTATTTCCCTAAAAAAATCCATTAGGTATCAAAAATATTGCAGTTGGATGCTGAAAGGGCTAGAGACCAAGACTGGCAAGGAGCAGCTGAGGAAACTGAGCTGTTTAGCCTGGAGAAGAGGAGGCTCAGGAGAGAATTTACTGCTCTCTGCAACCACCTGAAAGGAAGTTGTAGCAAGGTGGGGGTTGGGCTCTTTCCTCAGGTAACAGTGGGTAAGATGAGAGGAAATGGCCTCATGTTGCACCAGGGGGAAATTTTTTTCACTGAAAGGGCTGTCAAGCTGCCCAGGGAAGTGGCTGAGTCACCACCCCCGAAGGAATTTAAAAGCCTTGTAGATGTGGCACTTCAGAACATGGTTTAGTGAACTTGGCAGTGCTGGGTTATGGTTGGACTCGGGTCTTTTGCAACCTAAATGACTCTGTGAAGTCCAGATATGTTTGAATAAAAAGACTATCTACCAGCCAAGCAAGAGGATTACCATTTTCTCTCAGAAAACTTCCATGGGGTTTTTAGTTTCTATGTGAATCACCACAATAACAGCCATTAAATGGTAAGGAAGTCTTTGGGTTTTTTGTGGCAACACACATGAACTTTCTGTGCATGCCTGCCAAGTGCTATCAGCATATTCACCTGAACTGCTTGAAAGCATAAACCATTATTAGTGACACTGTAGCACTCCTGGGAGTACAACCAGCACATGAAATGGAATAGGAAGAAATTGAAAGGCTACAGGGAGGGTCATAGTAGAGGTTTTACAGAAAAAAATGGGTTTGGAGGAGGTTGTTTGGTGAGGAGAATTTAGAAGAAATCACTTGACAATTTTCTGACACTGATCCTTTCAATACACAATGAGAAGTAAGGTTTATTAAATACAAACAAAAAGCCACAAAAGTTCTCTAAAAATGTCTTTACAAAACCTGTTTAAAGCTTCCCGCTCTGTGGACTTTTCAAAAAAATTGCCCAGATTTTCAAAGCTGTTCATCATTTCACTCAAGTGTTTTTAAATAGCATCTATAGAAATTAAACGCCTCATAGCCTGGCATAAATTTAGAAAACAGAACATTATGTTCACATCCTCACTGCTACTAAGGTACCAGGGAAGGAGTTGGCCACCCACCTTCCACTGCTGTTGAAACTCACAGCCCTGATGAATGAGGCAGCACACTCAAGGAGGATGCACAGATCACAAACAACACAGATTTTTTAACAGATGCCTGACCTCACAAACAGTATAATGAAATAAAACTGGCACAATTCAGCTCATACAGCATCTTCTAAAATGAAAATTGTGATTGCTATGATGCATAACTTTTAAATTCAGAAACATGTACAATACCTGGAGAAGGCTTTCTATGGCATGGAAGCCACGGATTAAATTCAAAGCTCCACATAACAGACTAAGCACAAATGAGACAATCCCTGGCAGAGTCACAGGTTCCAGACGCTGATGAGGTGCTGCAAAGCAGATCAAAAAAAGATATCAAAGGTCAAAGCACTGCCTTCAGAAATTCAATAAAATAATAATCTCATTTGTCAGTGGCTTCTAGCTCAAGAGATCGCTGAAGCGAACCACAAAATGTCATTTCTGTTTTCTAAAAAGACAAAACACTGTAAATGTTTCAGCACAAGGTTTAGCAAAAAGTAAACTTTCCTCTAGTTCACATATATAATTGTCTTGTTGTATTTAGTCTTTATCTCAGTACATTCCATTTATTCAGTACGGTACTGATGGCTGCTCAAACATGCCAGGAAATCAATCGTAAAAGATGCACTTGGTACTGAAATCTGTCCATAATCAGTAACCAGCTAGTAAGTCATGTACTTAAGAGCTTCTCTCACAGCCTCCACTCTTCTTTAACACTAATGCATTAGTGAGATATTGAGACTGATTTAGCTTGTTTGTTGAACAGAACACTGAGGCAAAGCTACCAGTCCCCTTCCTTAAAAACAGTTAAGGACCAAAGACACACAGGAAGAGACAGCTCTGAAACTCAGCTAGCATCTACACTACAATCTTATATGGACCTTCTACATTGTGCTTAGCCTCTTACAAGTGAAACACATTAAAATTAAAACTCTCTTCCTTTCCATGCACACCCACTCTTTCAAGCCAAGCTAGGGTCACAAGTATGTAACAGCTATGTATGTTTCTCATTACTGTCCCTTTCCATAATGAATAACAGACAGCAAATGTGAAAAAACAATGCAAAACTCTTAACAGTCTGGGCAACACTGGGATAACAATGGGACTACTGAGCTGTACTCAAATCATTCTGTTCAAATCAACCAAGTGTGAAGATGTGAACAATGAGGTTAATGAACTGTAACATTAATAGAGAGGGGGTGTCAATCCCGGTTGTTTGTATTGCCCAGATCCAGGAAAAAGGTTTTTCAAACAGTTTATGAAGTTACAGAACCTAAAAAAGCCCCAACAAAAGCTATTTCACACTGATAAGCAGGCAGGGCTGTCTAATTCAGAGTGTACAATAACACAAAAATAAAATACAGGATGAATTCAGTTAATTCATTTGTGCTGAATTTAATAGTCTATAATCAGTTGGGGATTTTTTTAAACAAAAGCATAACCCATGTTTACCTTTGAGAGCTCACTGCTTTTATAACTGTAGGACACATTACTCCCAGCAATCACTCAGTTAAGGTTAGATATGCTAGATGTGCTATTTACATACCAAACCACTCTTTTTCAATGACTCCCAACTGGTTGTTTTATTTTGGCTTTTTTTAAACCATCTCATCTAGAGAGTGGAAAAAAGCTGAGGGTGTATATGACTGTTTTTAGCCAATAGTAATTCCATTCCATTAACTGGTGGATAAAATTAGTTCACTACTCTCCACTTGCAGCTCTCCAGAAAATCTCCTTTTCCCCATGTATTGAGTAATTTAAAATCGCCATGTGCTAAAACAGCATTTAAAACACCTCTTTGAGAACCATAGGGGGAAAAGTGTAGAGTCTGGTCAGCTAAATCAACAGCCTATGAAGGTTCATGAAATAGTAACTTCTCTCTTGTTAAAATATGAAAAAACCATCCAAAAAATATAAAGGACATTACAGACCATTACTAATGTCATTAAACGCTCCAGGGCTTAAATTTTAGTGTTACAATCAAAGCAACAAGAGTCATTTATATACAGAAATATGAAGGCAAAACCAAAAGAATGAAGAAGGAATGTCAAAGAAGGCAGAGTAAAGGGCAATTGACTTTGAATTGGTACATCCATCAATCTTAGAAATATGATTACGTGTCATATCAAAAATTCTCAGTTCAAATAAAGCACAAATTCTGAATTTAATGTTGACATTTAAATAAAAATTCGAGAAATTTACATGACATGAGAAACTAACCTGAAATACCACATATCAGCATGCTGTGACCTTATTTCTAATGCCTGCCAACACCTACATGTACCTTGGCAGGAAGATTCTATCCAGAATCTGCACACTTCCCACGTGCAGAATTACCCCATTCCTCACTGCACTGCACAGCTCTGGGAGGGAAAAGGGCTGCTGCTGCAAGCACTGCCAGCACAGCAGGCCTGGTCTCCTCACCCTGGCTACACATCCAGTTACAGTGTGAGCAAAGTGAGAGCCACTGCTTCCTCCCCACGGCCCAAGCTAATGCCTCCAACTCTGCACAACAAAACAACATTTGCATCCACCTAACTTCCCACCTCTGGATGCTCTCCAACTTCATTTAACACAGTTCACTCCAGAAAGTTCTACTTTTTAACAGTACAGCAGATTCAGGAAATTCCACTAGGCAAAACATCTTTTTGTGAGGATCTTTTTGCTCTGTCCTTAGAGCAAAGGAGGAACTTGTAAGTCCGGCCAACTGAGTGGGCAGCAAACATCCAGAGAAAGTTCTTTTCAAGGGTGGAGAGAAGTGGTGAATGTAAAGAACTACAAAACCATTAGCAGACTTTCTAAAAAAGACACTGTTCCTCAATAGCATCTAAAATGTGAAGAGCTGAAGAAGTAGCAAAGTGCCAGCTTTTCACAATGTACAGCCCTTTCTTTGATGGTGAGTTTCTACAGCAACTCAAGGAAGGAAGTGGATAACTGAACAGAGATCTATGGAATTCAGAGGAGGAAGAAAGTTAAAAGCAACTGAAAGAGAAACAGAAGAAAATGACATGGAAGAAAAAGAGGACAACAGAATTGCTTCTGTAAGAAGTTGTGGAGAGGTAAGTAAAAAAAATAGATGATCACCTGCCAATTATTGTTGAATCTTCTTTTTTAGTTAAAAGGGAAATGATCCCTATATGTTTTTTAATTTAGGTCTATATTACCTTCCAACACTCTTACTCAAAAAGGTGATAAAAACCACATCTCCCACTACATGGACAACTTTTAAAAAACAGCCAATTTTGACACAGACTGAGTTCTCTCATGCTTATTGCTTTTTTCTTTTTCCAGTTGTAGAAGTTCAAATCTAGACAATTTTCAGAGTTAACCAGCTGCCCATTCTGCCACCATAACCCTTTCCACAAAGCAGGATTACACCAGAACATTAAGAGTAAACAAAAATATAAGAATCAGAGGTGGCAAAAGAGTGGTATCACAGCATTACATACCTTTAAAAAAAGCCCACATATGTAAAAAGATTACAAATATATATATAGTGCTGCTTAGAAGATTCCACTCTTTTAAACAATTAAAACACCTCCCCTTTTCCTTTAATGATTTTCCTGACTCCAACTCAAATGCTGTTAAATTGCAAATACAGAGATTGTAAGCTATTTCTACACTGTCTCACAGCACCTGGAATTCTCAGAATCAGGGCCCCAGAGCACAAACAGGGCACCCTACTGGTTTTGTTTGGTTTTCATCTTCCACAGAAAGCAGTTTTCAATCTTCTAGAGTAATCTTCATGAATAAGTACATAATAAGGATAATATACTGGCAAAGAGATCCTATTAATATATACATATACATAAACTGCACAAAAGCTCATTTATTACACCACTGAAGGAGGTGTTTAGATTTACAATTGCAATTCTATGATTTATGATTGCACCCTGACACTGTAAGTGAACAACATCAGTGTGTGCCTGCTCAGAATAATTTATAGACAGAAGTACTTTTGGAAAAAAAAAAGGAAAATATATTAACTAATTAAAATCAGCACTTCCTTCCATTCTATTTATGATTTTGCTTCACTAAACTTGGAGGATGAAATCAGATGATGTCAGTATCACATGTGGAGTCCATGTAGCAGTGCAAGGATTTGGCATTTTGTCTTGCTGGGGAAACATCTGAAGGTGGGCCTCAAACCCATTCAGAGGATTCATTTAATAGCACTAATCCTTAACCCATCTCAACCACACAATTCCATATTTACCTCCCATATGAAGTAAATTAAGTTTAAAAAATTAATGACTACTTAAATGAATTTGGCAGTTTTATACAAAATTGCAATTCTTAACGTTGCACACTAGGCACCCATTTTAGAGAGTGCATCTTTTAGCCAGCACAGCTCTTTAGATTTTCACCATTGCAAAGGCTTCCTAAAGACATGCTTCTCCCTCCTGCTGCTCTAACTCCTGACACTGCTCTCAGCTTATGTCAACACTGAGTCTAACTGGACAGAAATACCAAAATTTTCAGAAATCTTTAAAGGTTAAAAAATAAAAATCATCTTCTTGTTAGGTGTTCATCTTCCTTTACAGGGTTTTTCTCCTTCAATAAAGCAGCCCACTGAACAGAGCCATTTCCTCCTGTGAGTGCCTCGGAAAGGTAAGCATTTAGAGCAAGAGACAAAACAGACATCTGAACTCAAATACACGTAAGGTCATACCAGCTTTATGTTTTAGAGACATGAAGAAAGCTTTTTTTTAAAGAAAAAAATTTAAATTTGCTGCATCTGTCTCATTTAAGAACACAACAGAAGTCTGGAGCTTACCTGCAGATATCTTACCAGTACCCTTATACTCCCCCACAGGTATATGAGAAAAGCCATTGGCTGAACCAAGTTCTGACACAGAAATTTGATACGGTGGTCTCAGTTTGATTTCAGTCTGCATATCAGCAAGATTCAGCTTTGTTGACAAAGAACGGGTGTTGTTGTATCTCTGTTTAGTCCTCTGAATGAAATTATCTGCGCAAAATTTGAAATAAAAAGGTATTTTTCTATGAACTTTGTTAATTACATAATCCAAGACCATGCAGCTTTTCAGTTCACAAACTGAAATAAATATACTGGTTGAAATATTTGTATTTATCCTGGATTTTTAGTGCTATTTCTGATTTGTGCCTAATACATCATGGGTTATTTAACTCTGCAGTTAAAAAAACTAAGCTCTAAAAATCTAATTATGTAAGAACTGAATAAACCAATAACTTTTCATTGCATGAGACTGAATGCATTTATAATACAATAGATTTACTGCACTTATTCTAGCTTTTCTGTTAGTTTAGTAAATATCATGAAAAAATTATGTTGTGGAAGAAAGAAAGTGTTCATCAAAATCTTCACAAGGAGAACAATAATGTCATACAGAAATTGTCAATAACTGAATTATAGACAGGAATTAACCAACTGGAATATCTTTCCTCATGTTTATAACATTGCAGTTCTTCTTAACCTAATCTGTTTCATAAGAATCTCTAATTACAGTAATTTCTAATATATAGTATTAAAGCAACATAAATTAATGGAATTCATAACAGCTATTACCTGGTATATATGAGATGAGTTGCATTTGGAGTCTGAAGATTAAATGCTCCACTACATCATAAGACAAATAAAAATTTCTCCCTTTCATGTATTGAACAAGTGGTAGCATAGCTAAGAGCTAACATGAAACTGCTATCTTTTTCTTGAGAAATTTATGAAGCTCAGTGACTTCACAGGATAAGTATTTCAACAGGTATGATGTCAAACAACTCCTGGTATTATTACCAGAAGATGAACTCCAGAGCTGCTCACACAAGGCTTAAACCAAAACCTACTGGAATGAACAGAAGCAAATTTGGATAAAACTCTAGTAGCCTAATTTAATGCTCCCAGAAGTATTTCTTTATTGACTCTAATAGCAGTTAAATCAGATTATAAATTCACCTGAAATAAAGCTATAAACTGCTTTGGACTTTCTTTTGTGTGCATTAAGTAGCATCTATTTAAATTCTCCTTTGTCTTAGTATGAGAATGAAGGGGAAGAAAGTCAGATCCTTACCAAACTCTATAAAACAGTATGGTCTGATAGCAGTATTCGTCTTCATCATATTGTAGGTAGTGATGAACTCCTTCTGAAGCTCATCCAGGAAACAGAAAGCCAGGACATTGGGGTAATTTTCAGTGCACAACATCATATAGCTTACTCCCAGAGAACTTATAAAGCTAGAATTGAGAAAACATATTCAAAATTTCAAATTTAAATTCAGTGAATTAACTGCTTTTCTAGTCTGATCTCATATTCTATAACCAGAAAAACAAAAACTTATCTGGGGTAGCAAAGGAATAAATGTTTACTGAAAAGCCCAACAGTATTCTAGAGGAAAAGCAAGTTACTTTGAGGCAATGTTTTACTTGAATGCCACATTGTACAACCATATGAGAAGTGGTTTTACACATGTATGTATGTATGTATCTATGTATGTGTGTGTGTGTGTGTGTGTGTGTGTGCACATATACACACACTTGTCAAACAGAAAATAACAAAGCTTTTAGGATGCAGAAACACAGCAGGTTTGTCCCATAACAGTTTTCACTCATCTCAAATGTACAATATGTGATCTGGTGCAGCCCAAAAATGCAAAACCTTATCTTCAGATTGGGGGCAGGGCTGTTGGCTCTTTCTAGAACATGGGAAAAAATCAAACTGTTCTGTAGAGTGCAAAATTAATAATTCTCCAAAGATAACTGCAAGGACAACCAGAGATGGCAAATATGAAATCAGAAAAGGACAATTTTCAATATACACATTCTGTTGCGTTTAGGCACTTGATTAAAGTTTTGGTTTTCATGATACATTCAAATTTCTTTAAAATCTTGCTGGATAACTTACAGTATTAAAAGTAAACAAAGACAAAAGCAGTAAAATCTACCCTGATTAAGCCTTGTATCTCATTCTTAAAAGTTTGTTTTACGCTAATCAGTTTACAGGCCAACTGTAGTTGGCCTGTTAGGGAAAAAAAAAAAAAAACTGAAACAATTTAGTCCATTCTGGGCTTTAATCCAAGAAATGCTGGAAACCCATATATCCCTGTAGGAGATGGAGAGGTCTTGGCACTTTCTGGGATCATTCAGGTGGTACACATTCCACCACTGTAATTTCTACGTGGTTAACTAGGGGTTAAGATGAAATTACACACCTCATTTAAAATATCTAAATTAGAATCAGAATTTAGGTCAGTTAAAGTGCAGGGGAACTATAAACAATAAAGAATTTCTACTAAATATTTAATCCAAACCTACTCTTTCATTCAGTGTAAACCCACTCTTCCCATGATGTTGTCCTATGATTCTGTGCCATTATAAAGGAACTTCCATGAAAGTCTGAATAGGTTCAAATCTTCCTACAATTTCTCGAGTTTTAAATTTCTGATACATAAATAGTGCCAAGAATTAATCTTAGTTTGATTAAGCATTTCTAATGTGAACAATTAACTTTTTCACTTACAGAGAGACAACCTAGGATGTTGCAAATACTTAAATGAGAAGCCTTACTTTATATTATACTGTCCAGTTTTCAGAGTACATCTATCAGGAAGCTGAGAAAGTTTTTTTGATAGCATCTTAAAATATTTTCTACATTCTTGCACTCCCGTGCTTTGGTCATAATCAGTAGATGCAGAAAGTGGGAGTCCATCCCTCACACGGACCACAGAGGCAGATAAAATCATAGACATTGCCAACTGAGTTAACGACAGCCTGCAACAAAACACAGATCAGGAGGAATCAGAATTAAGGTAAAATCAGAAACAACAGAGTCAACTGTGAGGAATCAAACTTCTCAAGCTGTACAGTGGGTTCAGGCCTCAACTGGGGCACAGTTAGGATTTTCAACTATAACTCAGACTAGAGTCTTAACTGAACAGGACCTACCAATCTACAAGAGCCACAAACCAGTTCTTCAAACCTTACATTAAATCAAAACATTCAAAAGTTTAGCAAGACAAGTATTAAAGGAATTACTTATCTGCTAAGCATCAGTACACAAATTTGTTCTCCTACAAGTGGGCGAACTGCTAGAATTTATATGAAGCCAAAAGCAAACACTTCCTCAGTTCTTAACACTGCTCTGCAGACTCCTACCATATACTACACCTATCACTTCAGACACTATGAAAAAATATTTTTGCCTCCCTCAGACGATGATACTCAAGTTCCATACAGTCACAAACTGCAAGAGGAAACAGATTTCTGGATACAGCTGAAATATGCTTTTGTGTGTGATACTGACATGTTTACAGCACCTTTCAAACTATGACGTTAAGGGTGCTTTACAAGCCTCAGCAGCTGAATGACTGCATTCTCACAAGTCAGAAATCCAAATTTCCCCCAAAAAGATATTACCTCTTCACAAAAGAGAGGAAATGGCTATTTTTTACCCAAACTCTCATCTTCTCTATTTCCCACTCCCCAAAGATTATATATCCATAATGTAAGCATTAAAAATGTGTTGTCATTTTCAGTTGAGTAAACTCAGCTTTAGCAGCAGTCAAACGTCAACCTCCTTTGAGATCCATCACGTTAGCTGAATAAATTCCAAATTAATACCCTCATATTTTACTTGTACAGCACATCAGACTCTCCCCAAAGCTGTAACAGCAGTGGAAGCCACTGTTGACTACAGTCTGCTGAACACCTTGGGGCTTTTATCAGGTGCCCTTGTTATTTCAGCACTTCACTAGAGAATTCCTTCCTGAACAAAGTGCTTCCATCAGCTGGACACAAAACCAGAAAAAAACCCAACTCCAGGACTTCCTCTACATCAGCTTGCTGGCATGAAGCATTCAAGAAACTAAACCCACAGTTCTAGAAACTTTTACCTATCTCTGAGTTCATGCACGTGTTCCCAGAAGGATAATTCACATGGAATGCACATGGACTCATTTTCTTAACTATGCTGCTAACCATATAACCAAGGCAGCAGCTCAAGAGCATGACAAAACTGCAGAGGAGCTTTAAACTGTAATGGTTCTCTGACAATAACCATCTCTACCTCTCAGAACTCAATCCTGACAGGGACTTTTGGGAGCTGTATCAATATAAACAAAAGAGCAATGATGCCATAGCAAACTTTAAATACCCCTTCATTAACTTCCTTGCACAAAATGTAATTTCATGGATCTGCATTTCCCCTGATGAAACAAATAACTTACTTAGCACCTAACACGAAGAAAGGAACGTAGCTCCATGTCCTGTTCCAGGAAAAGGCAGTGAATAGGACTGTACTGCAGGAGAAACCCAGAATCCTGCAGCCAGCTCTCAGAAGAAAATGTATTATTCTGTTCACTTTTTAAATGATCTTGATGGTTAAAGTTCATGTTGAGCTATCTGATGAGGTAAGAACAAACAGAAAAAGTTAATAAATATATTTACTGGGTAACAACACACTTCAGCTCTTTTTGTGAGGCACTACATATTGGAAAGGCCTGAACATAGCCCAAGGGAGGGTACTCCAAAGATAATCAAAGAAAACTCAGATAATAGAGATATTAAAACATTTCTGTATTCTGTAAGTGAAGTTCAGGAAGTCCCATCACCTGAGGCATTTAAAATGGAAAAACATGTTATCCATCTGCACAGCACAGGAGTAACTCAGGTTTACACAACTCTGAACTTTGACTCTGAACCCCATCATTCCCCTCATCCACTATGTTTGATTAATCCATGATCTCCTCTGCTCAGAACACCTCAGGAACAAAACACAGCACAACCACAGCTCTATTTCCAAAGCATTAAGATTTTCAATGTTCAATCACATCATAGTTGCTTTACTCCACAACTGAAGACAAAAAACATAAATACCACTAATAACAGCATGTATGCACAGACAACAGACAAAACAAATGATAAATCTTTAGAGGTATTCTTTCAACTTTTATGTCTATTCTGTATGTAATTAAATATTTGCATTAATCTGGAACAAAACTTTCTTCAAGACTCCTACTTATACTCAGAGAAATACAGGCTCTATAACAGAAGACAAGCCTCTATTGAAACCTGCCAATTCTCTTAATATACTACAAAACCACGCAAGGCAGAAATTGTGTTGAGCTGAAGCTCTTAACACCAGTTAGGTTTCGTTACCATCATCTTAAAAACCCACCCAGTGAAAATAAGAAACTTTTTTGTCAGCCTCCTACCAGCAGAATCAAAAAGCTATCTGAAAACCAAAGCTAATAAAAGAAAATTACTTTGGCTGGAAGATCATACATATGTCAAGAGATGTATAATACACATACTGTAACAGAACATTCAGCCTTACCTGAAAATGTATTAACAAAGGAAAAAAGTTTACTAAATCTACTTTACCCAGCTCTCAAAACATTACAGCTTTACACAAGGAGCCAAGTTGTAAATCTCATATGCACTTATATAGTTAGAGATTGAAGAAAGATAAAGTAGTACTTTCAGAGCTACCTCTAATGTCTTTTTGAAACATCTATTCAAAGCTGCATGAAGTAATTCACCAAATCGTTACAAACTTTATGTTTTCCTCCAAAAATTCTTTATCACTCAACCACCTGAAGATGAGAAAAGACTGCACTTCCTCTACAAATGGTCTATAAATCTCTTACAGGTGCAAAGAAATTAACAGATTGGGTTCACTGTCTCATTCCATGACAGAACTGTGGAACGCCAAATCCAACCAGCAGGTGTTTGGCTCACACGTATCACAGATCATCAAAAACATGTCACCAGCCAGTGGAACCCCTTGCCACAGGCTGCTGTCCATGCTACAACGTTATGAGAATTAAAGAAGCAACTGGAAAAGTTCACAGAAAAACTCCCATGGGTATTAAAACCAAGTCACAACCCTGTGCTCAACGGGACTGTGACCCCGACACAAACACCAAAAGGGAGAGTACATCACAGAAGCATCACTCCATGCTTGCACCATTCTTGCTTCCCTGTTAGTGATTTCCCCTTCACAGCCCTCCCCACAAATGAGGACTGGGAGAACTCATGGAAAAGAGGAGCATGGAGAAAGCTGGCCCCACACAGGTGTGTCAGCAGGGCTATTCTCCACCCTGTCACTGCACTTCCCAAGAGCTGTCCCAATTCCTCATGCACATGTCAGTAACCACTGTTTCACAACTAGGAATTAGCATGTGTGCCTGGTTTCACTTCCTCTCATGAACAAGAAACCTCAGGTGATGGAAACCAGAGCCTGTTTCATTGTACTTTTTTTTCTTGAAGACATATTCAATTATCATGTTGTTTATTTCTGTGTTATGCTGCTTCAGGACTTGATCCTGAAGTGGCATCTAGAAAAATCCTAGAAACACTGAAGACAGACACTGGAACATTCCAGCCTTTTGTAACAAAATCACCATCTAACTTGTGATCTGACAGGTAATTGTTTTAAACTTATCTGATATAGTCTTGTAACACTTTTAACACGTGTTTGAAAGTGATTTGCGACTATGAT
Source organism: Dicaeum eximium (assembly GCA_013396995.1). NCBI lineage: Eukaryota > Metazoa > Chordata > Aves > Passeriformes > Dicaeidae > Dicaeum > Dicaeum eximium. The sequence goes on along the minus strand of VWZP01001440.1, from coordinate 5,091,187 downwards.
TTGCTCAGGATACTTCACCTTAATAAAATCTGTCTTTCTCAAAATTCTGAGCAGATCTAGTGTAACAGAAAGCCTACCTTCGACACCTGACAGCCTTCAGCCAACTTAATCACAGCATTTCTTGCTGGGATGTCTACCTCTCATAAAAACTTTCCATAAAATATAAAATTGGGAAGAATGTGCAAGCTGCACTCTTGACTGACACAGACTAAAGCTAAAATTTCTGTGCTTACTTCAAACGTGTACCTAATACTGTTGGACAATTTATTGTCCCCACTTCTGAGGGTTGTGACAGCTGCACGACACAGGAAGGAGCCTTAATTTTTTCACTCTACATCATACTTCAGAAATTCGTGTGACAAACTGTAGCACTACAGAAGCACACAACAAATAAAGCCACTTTGACATCACCGGGTATGATGAGACAAGGGAATAATAATCCTAAATCACCAGCCAATATAATCCTTTCATAAATCCAGGGGGAGAGAGACCTCAAAAGCAGAATTAAGATTCACAGAATCAATGAGGTTGGAAAAGACCTCTGAGACCTTCGAGTCCAACCTGTGACTGGACAGCAGCACGACACCTGCCACCACCAAGTCCCACATCCCTTCTTTCCGGAACAGGTGGCTCCAGGCACAGCTCCATCAGCTCCCTGGGATCCCAATCCAATATATGATCACCCCTTCTGAAGAAATTCCTCCTAACGTCCAAACAATCCTAAAAAACTAAGGGAGCGGAACAAGCTGCATCTCAAAATTTGGGAGTTTGACCCTTTCACCTACCACCTACTTACGTGGCAGCTCCGACACGACCATCTGCAGCCGCAGCAGAGGCGCTGACTCAGTGGTCACTGACTTAGGCGGATCCGCACCGCTCCAGGTCACAAAACTTCACACAACCTCCAGCAGAGCCTGCTGAGCGGCGGAGACCCCTACACACAGCGAGCTCCTGCTNGCCCCGCGCGGGAGGCGCGAGCCGTACCTGGGCAGCGGGGCGGCGGCGCGCGGGTCCCGCCGGGCATTGTGGGAGCGGACACGTCCGCGCGCGCCGCAGCGCCCTCGCGCGTTGGACCCGCGCCGCTGCGGGGCGGGGCCGCCCTCAGGGCGCTCCGGGCGCTCCCGGTGCGGCCGCGCTCAAGGGCTCCGGCCAGCCCCGCTGTCAGCCCGCGGAGCTTGGGCTGACAGCCCCGGGGGCTGCGGGGTGGGCCCGGGACCGCTGCGAACGAAGGGGACGCCCCCCTTGCGTGGCTGGGGTGTGACGGCCAGACTCCCGGGCCGGGCTCCGGGACGTGGGTGTGTCTCACCGCAGCCGGGCCACCGGCAGCGCTGGCTCGCACAGCCTTGTCTGAGGCTGAATTTATAGAATCTGCCAGGTTGGAAAGTATCTCCGGGATCATCGGGACCAACCTATGACCCAACACTACGATGTCAACCAGACCAGCCACACTTTACCTAAACACCTCCAAGGATGGTGACTCCACCACATCCCTGGGCAGCCCAGTCCGATGTCAAATCACCCATTCTGTGGAGAAGTGCTTCCTAATGACCAATCTGAACCTCCCCTGGTGCATCTTACGACTCTTGTCCTGGGAGAAGAGCCGGGCCCCAGCTGTCTCCAGCCTCCTCCCCGGGAGTTGTAGGAGCGGTAAGGTCAGCCCCGAGCCTCCCCTTCCCCAGATAATTCACTCTCTCGGCAGCACAGCCGAGCTTCAGGAGCTGTGCTCTTTGGGCTCTCCCATGTAATAACTTCTGACAGCAGCTGGCTGGTGTCCCCCAGGTTTAATGGATCGCACAGCCCTCGGCATATGCCTGGCGCTGTGGATAACCAGGTGTGTTTGGGGTTCTCTGCTGGAGCAGCGAGCGTGGCTGCTGGCACGTGTGTGACAGGGACAGAATAGCCACCAGCAAAAGTGCACTGAGATGAGACCAGATGCTAGGCTAATTTCACCCATTTCCCACCAAATCTGGGCATGTTTCAACAATAAATGACTATACAAAAGTGAAAGTTTGCAAAACTCATTAGTAACCCTAGACTGAGGTTTTTATTTTAAAACTACCCTCTTTACTGATACAAGGATAATTTTCTTCCTGTACCACTCTTCAACTTCCCTGTTTTCATACCAAATCACACCGTTTTAGTCTGTTGGCTCAAGTCTGAAATGAAAGCAGCTTATTTCCTCGCTAACGCCTTTTAATCTACTACTTCACTATCCAAGTGCCTCTAGTGCAGCAGTGTTGGGATAGAGGTAACACACCTCACACTCTGGACTCTCAGGCTCTGCTGAGCTCTACTCAGGAGCAAGGGGATCAGGAAGATGGTGCTGGAGGAAATCAATGCTCTCCAACCTCAACTCTTCCTTCTCCTAGCAATTTTAAGTGGATACCTGCGGCAACACTGGCTATCAGAGGGGCATCACCTCACTCGCTATTCCAGGGATCCAGGTGAGGAAAAATGATCTCTTGGATCTTAGAACGAGGAGTAAATGGCTATTGCTGGAGATTAATTGCACCCTTTCAGCCTCCAAGCTTTCTTCTCTGTGCTTCAAGCAAAGCTCAGCCAAGGCAAGGGCTCGAGCTCTCTGAGTCAAGCAAGACCACAGCAAGGGGTACAAGATTAATTGTGGCTCTGGGGCTGAGTAACAGGGGGGAAAACTGGCAAAAAGAAGAAAATTGTTTTTAGAGCAGACTTGAGACAGGAGAGTGGTGAAGAGGGGGGTGAGAAGATGGGGCTGACATGGAGATGTGGGAGAGGAAGGAGCAGGTGAGCAGAGGGGCCACAGCAGAAGAGGTCACCTGCTTGGTGAGGCAGTTTTTCTCTGAACATAAAAGCTCGAGTAAAAGTGATGTCCTGGAGAGCCTCTCCTGAGGATCCTTCTCTCAGTGAAAGCTGGCTGTTGGCAGGAGCTGCCAAGGATGTGCACCACAAACAGCTCCTGCTAAAGCCTCCCAAGGGATGGAACATCTGCCTGTTTGAAGACACAGCCTGGCATCTGCAAGTCAGCATCTTGGCCTGTCAGGAGAAAACTGTTCCCAGTCAGGCTTTTGTAGAGTGGAGCATGGGAACATCTCAATCCTGACTGACTATGCACAAGTAAAGCACACATTCAGAAGATGATAAAGTGGAATTATTTCCAGAGAGTCCTTATCCTGTATAAACAGAGTGCACAGTATTACAAGCTGCTACACAGTTTAACAGCTCATGATAGCATCTACTATAATGCAGAGAACTAGTGATTACTTAATTAGAGGCTGTCTAAAGGTTTGTGATAAGTGCATACATCTGTAATTTTAATTTTTCTAGTTCTTCTGAACTGTTTATCTTTCAATCCTAAAATTCTCTTAACCTTCTGTAAATGTTTTAGAGAAAAAAGATAAGCATTTTGCATTTACATAAACAGGATTTCAGGTATTGTATATACATCTAGTAGTTAAGATTCCTAGGGGGGAAAAACACATTATTCTTTTTTCAGGTGAACCTGGCCCCAAGAGGTTAAATAAATCACACAAGGTCACTTGAGGGAGGTAGTGGCAGAAGTGAGTCAGAAGTGAGGTTACAGCTCCAACTCTCCTAGCTCTCATGGTGAGCTTAAATCATATCTGTTATTCAAGAATTTGCATGGCTAACAAGCCAGTTACACTTTAAATTGTGTCTTTTTCTTGTCCCATTGACTCCCCTAAGACACAGAAGCAGTAAAACATTGCCAGAGGGGCAGCGTGCAGTGAATGCATTAGTGAAAGCTGCAGCCAGAGATAAAACAGATTCATAACAAGTAAATCCAGTCAGTGCAAAGGGAGGCCAAAGCAGAGGAATGAGGAGAAGAGATGAGGAGACAAAGAGTGTGGACAGGGTCAGAGGTTGAATAGAGAGTGGGATGGGAAGGACGGGTGACAAAGGGGTGCCCACAGTGCCAAACCCCTCAGAAATGCCAACGAGGTGCCTCTACATGGGCAAAATAGAGGAGCCATGCACGTGCCCAGTGTGTCATCAGCCAGCTGAAAGCAGAGCCCAACAGCTCAGAGATGAGTTAGGACAGGATTCACCTCACCAGTGTTCAGTGATCTGGAAATTGCCCTCTGTGAAGAAGCTCTTTGTTGCTGTTTCTCCTCAGTCACTGCAGGGAGCAGACATGTCCAGCTGCATTTATACACCTCGGCTTTGGATGACTTAAGGTAGGGAAGACAAACCCTTAGGCTCCTTCCACTGGATTTAAACATGACTTTTAAATCAGGTTTCCCCAAGGAAAAATATCCAGCTTGAGGAGCTGGCAGTAGTTGTGTTCATCAGCAATGGAGTCACAGGAGCAACACAAAAGTAAGATTCTGGAAGGAAAATTCAACTCTAGAGTTTTTTGAAGCAAATTGAACTGTGGAATATATCTGATTACTGACCCACTTTGTAACTGTTTTTATGGGGAAAATAAAAGCTTTCTCTGATTTAGACTAATTAAACCCAAAGCCTTCATATATTTTTTTAACCCAAAAGACAAAAAAAAATCCCCCTTCTGTTTACTACACGTTTCTCATTCTGTTGCTGCTTTCTCTGTACCATTTATTTTCCTTATACCTTTCTTAAAGTTTGGTGCTTGAGGCTGGAGGTATTATTCAAGCTGGGGCTTTAGCTAAAAACCAGACTAACAACCATTAATATGCTTCCTGTTTCTTGGATAGTAATATCAATTCCCTTGAAAAAACAGGTATATGGAATTAGTGAATTCACGTGGAGTGCAGCCCAGCTGCATCCCGAGGCCTTTACACTCTGAATCAGGCTCCTGAAATCATGGCACTAGCTAAAAGCCCATGACTTTCTAACAATTTTGCACTCTAAAAAATTGCATTTGATTTTAGTGGTTTTAGAGAAACCTGTGTCCATCATCGCAAGAGCAAGGATTGTACTCACTGGAATGAACTGTTCTTGCTAACACAGCATCAGCAGAAGTGTGAGCAAGGTCATAAAAATCATCAGCAGAATATGCAGTTATTTCCTTGCTTCTCTTTTTTTAAAAACCTCCTCTGCTGATTTAGTCTCAAGGTCCTGTGCTGGGCCCACAAGTTGCTTTCCTGGAACAGTAGTATTTAACTCTCAAGGGCTTTGCAAGACTGAAGCAACCTCGTAATGTCACCGAAAGTCTCTCACTGGCAATAAATGCAGCTGTTAGAACAAAACACAGCATTATCCCAATGGCTCTTGTTGCAGCAGGGCCCAGTATGAGCTCCCGCATAAAGAACATCCTATTTCTGAAAAGTAATCTTCACACTGCATCTCAATTAGTTTGAAAAGCAACGTGTTGTTAATGTATTTTTATTTACAGGGCCATAAGCATTATGGGCTTATGGAAATAACACGAGTGAGCTTTTCTGATGATCATGTCCCAGGCCATTCCAACAGTGATGGGATCTCTTTGGGGCTTTTCTGCTTACTTTATTCCCTTTCTGGTAGAAGCAGATCTGAAAAGCCACATGAATATACTCCTAGTACACATAATCCCTTTAGTTCCCAGCATGACTGTAATTGAACACATTGGCAGACTTTGTTTTTATTTAAATATTTTCATAGAAGGGAAAGTCATTCCAAGCTGATCACTTCATGAGGCCAAAATTTCATTAGGAGCCATTTGAACAATTACAATAAATAAAAAAAAATTCATTATTTGTAAGTACAGTTATGCCATAAACACTATAATTTATATTAAAAGAATTCTTAGTCCCTAATGAAATTTGTCTTTGTTTACGATAATCACCACAACATATTTCTTGAATAAGAAAGAAAACACATATGGCTTTGTAATCCACAGTTAGGTTGTTCTATTTGAAATTTCATTCAGAAGGAGAGAAAGGTTTCTTAGGACTGAAGGGATTATAGGTACTGTAATATCTAATAACATTGTAAGATGGAGGTGGTGGCTCACTGTAATAGAAACCAGTAAGACACAGGATGGGCAGAACTTTCTGGATTATCAAATCCAGTCCCCAGGTAGGCAACTGGATCACATGGTCCATTTAATACATTTTTTGAGCTTCATGAAAAACTAGGTATGGTTTTATCCCTATAATTTTTATACCCTCACTGTGCAGGTGGAAAAAGAACACCTAATTGATAGTCTGAATTATTCATGGCGAATTTATACCCACATGCTCATACACACAGACACCCTACCCTTAATATTCCCCCTACCTGAGGTATTTACAGAAAGTAATCAACCCACATCTCACTCTTCAGCTGCTGGGCTAAACAAGCCCCTTATGCATGCTGTCTTTTCATGAAAGGTCCTCCAGTGTCCTCTTAGCAGCCCTCTGCTGTACCCATTTCATTAAGAATCCAGCTTTCCTTAACACAATCAGAATAATGCATCTTATTCCAAACAAAATATTATTCAAGGATGTTCATACTTCCCTTCCTTTCCTAGAAGGGAGTATTTTAGAGTTCAATTGCCTTTTCCATGCCCATACTGCACTGAAACATGAAATCTTTCCGTGTCGTTGGAGGTTTCCTGCAGAGTTTTCTTTTCTGCTACCTTCCCTTACTACTTGCTCTTCAAGGATATTCAGCTCTTGCTGTATGATATTCTGAACTTTCTCTACACTGATGATACCTCCTAACTTGGTGACTTCAATGTATTTTTATGATCAGACACCTCTGTTTTCCAAATAGGTCACTGATGAAAATAATAACAATCAGTCTTAAGACTTACAGTTTAGGAGCTCTGAATAATTCCCTTTCAATACAGTTCAGCTTTTCATCCTCTGACACCACGTATGCCTTGCAGTTCCTCTATAAATCTCAGACTTCTCCATGCAGGAGATACAAACTTACACACAGCTCCTCGTCAGTGATTTTATTTAAGTCCAGACAGCCACATTTCCCTTCTTTATCTAGCTAATTAATTACTCTATCAAAGAAACCTATTGAATTAGTTTGATATTATCTAGTCTTGGTAAATATCCATTCCATTTTATTCTGTTTTCCAGTGACTGTCATGATTTTACAATTCTCTCCTCCCACACTCTTTCTAAAAGCCTGACATAAAATATTGCTGTACACAAAACAAAATATATTGTGCTTTTTCAGTGAAAAATCCATGTTTTATTTGTCTTTGGTATAGATCAGTTATTTACATCAATATACAATTTTGACTAGCAGGTAGTATTGAGCAGCAGTTATAGATTGGTTGACTCTATATTCCCAGCAGAAATGTATATGCATCCTTTTTTATTCTAAATAGTATCAGTATCACTTTTTAAAAGGATTGAAATACAAATTTGGCAGGCTGGTCCAACTGAAACACAGCCCCACATGGAACAGGGTCTTTTCCTGAGCAACTGTATGGTTAATTGATACATGTTGCAGAAAATCAGAGACAACATGTACAGTGACTTGTGTGGTGATCACAGGCATTGGCTGTGTCAGAAATACAGAAATACAGGTTTTGAAGAAACAAGAGTTGGGGAGGATTTGGCTGAGAGATGCTGGATGATTGTTCCAGATAGAGATAAATTGCACAGAGTGTTGCCTTCTTTGTGCTTAATTTTAATTATGTTGTGGGCAGTACACAAATGGAAAGAAGAGCTAGTAAGAAACAAAATCAAGACTTGAATTTCAAGTCCACTGCTGACCCACAGACTTTGTGTGTCCTTGGGCAAAATGCTTTGTTGGGGTTTTTTTCCTGTCTCACTGCCTCATCTGTAAAACAGAGATAACACTACTTCTTTTTTCCCAACCTGACTATTTACATAATAAAAGCCTTTCCATGCATGACAGACTCTTATGTATTTGTACAGCATCTAGAATAATGAGGACTTGAATCTTGGGACTACAACACAAACAATACACAACAATTAGGATTATACATCCATCCCAAATATACCTAATGCACCTCATACTACAATACCTTGCCAGAGAGACATGACTTTATTCCACGGTGAATTCTGTTTCTTTGATTTCTGCAGTCCCGCCTCTTGTGCTGCTCTTTTGCCTAAGAAAAGCTTTGGCAGAGAGTTAAGTTTAAGGTAAGCAGTGACAATGCTTTTGTGGTGTACTGCAGGTGGAAGGCATGATTTCCCAAAGGGAATTGCATGGAACTGGGCAGCATTGTGCAGCATCTCTGCATTTCTGCAGCAGCGCTCCTGTGGCCCCATTCCCCTCTCACTGCATCAGGGAAAATCTGCCTTAAAGGACGCTTGTCCCTCTGTGAAAAGGGAAAAGAAAGAGCCTCTCATCCATATTGCCCCTGGGGAGGACTATGCACCCACTGCAGGTGAGACCAACACAGAGCTGTCTTCTTGGTAAGCAAACCCTAACACCCTTGGAGAGGTCTCAGGACATTTGGGGATGCAGTAGGAAATGTTGGACGTGCTCATCCTGTCCCATGCTTGTGGGGTGGGGTACAGTAATAAGCATCCCCTCACCATCAACCTGGTGGCTATAGGATCAGAGATCATTACTGAGATTCACATTTTCCTAGGAAATGTTCTCTGGAGAGTTTATGCTCAGCTTGGAGAAGGACAGCTTCCCACGCCAGAACTTTTGGGAAGTGGGAAGCTTTTTCCCCCAGCCTGTATGCCCAGAAGGTAATGCCAAAATATGTTGGAGGTCAGGCTGGGTTCACACTGCGATTTCTCTGCATGCTGAGAGAAAATAAAGCAGAGGGTGCTTGGCTGCCCTGAGCTAGTGTGTCCAGGCCCTGAGGCTGGGCTGGCTCTGCAGCTACTTGGCATGGAGAGGAGGAAAAACATGCATAAATTAGGAGCTCTTAAGGCCAGTTTCCTTCTTTGGTCCCAGAAAAACTGGCCGAGGGCACTTGTATTGCAGCAGCAGACCAACCCCTCTGTGCTGACAAGTGACACTCTTTAGTGCTTCCCTTGTGCTGGCAGATGCACCACAGACATTAATTACACTGTGCAGCACTGCCCTGGCTAAAAAGCATGGACGTTAAAAAAAACTAACTTCATCCCCCTCCTTTTCTTAATGAGATTTTTACAAACAAAAAAGAACAAGAGAAGTGAGGGTAACTGCATTATTAATAATACATAGTTGCAACTGATTAGTTTGGTTTCCTGTCCTGCACAAGGAAGATGGGATTGTGCTGTGACTATTGTCTTCTGGGAACTCAGGCTGGATACCAGATGTCTGTTACAAATGTTGGGCACCAAATTAAACACCCACACATCCTGAAAGCACCAGCAACACAACACAAAGAATTATTCATTTTGCCAGCAGTAAAATGACAAAGCAGAGGAGTGACAAATGCTCTAGATAAACCCAGAGCTCCAATTTAATGCATGGGATAAGGACCTCGTTTTCCAAATAAAGACTCCCAACTCTTGCAGTTTCTTACTTCTCCGTAATTTAGCTGTGCACATATTTGGCATTTAGAGTGTGACGGATTTACACATTTGCTATCAAATGAGCTGCAAGAGCTAATCAGCTCGCACAGAATTGCACATATTAATGAAGAAGGCTCTTCTGCATGCCTGCGATGTAGACACCCACTTAACTGGGGCACCAGAGACTAATTTGAAAAGATTTTGTTCACGTAGCTCTTTTCCTATGATGAATGCTTGCAGGGAATCATGCTGTAGAGAGGGAGCAAGCAGTATCTGCAGAATCTGGCTAAATGGTTCTCATTACTGAGTGATGGAAGAGCAATAGGAAAGATAATTTATTAGTGGCTCAAAGCTAATGAGAATAATTAGCACTATTATGCTTTCTAAGCAAACACAGAATAACTGTTCCTTAAGGAGCGCTGTCTCCCTGCAGCAGTGCTGAGTGCTCTGGGCAGGAGAACATGACTTCCAGGGGCAGGAATCTTAAAAACCAAGGACCAGGGCAGCTATGTGAAAGCACCCAGACATCCTGTGGGCCTGCATTAGAGCTGTGATAGAGCTGAAATTTTGGGCTAATGGACCATCTTTTTTTCCCATCTCAAAACCAACTACACTGGGCTGATGAATAGAGTTTACACTTCAGCTTAACTCCTCGGAAACCAGAGGTTGGAAATTGCTGCCTTGGATACTGAGATTTTTTTGCAATATTGCATCACACGGTACCTTCCAAAACCTTGCAAAAGCCAAGCCAGTCGACAGTGCTTTGCAGGGACTATTTCAGCAGCAATGGTCAGTCCCCAGGAATCCTGGCTGCCAGCAGAAAAAAATGGCATTTGGCTTCATTTCCTTTGTAGACACCCAGGTATCCTCCTTCTTCACTCTGTAAATAAAAGCAGGATGTGCAGAGAAAACATAGCATCTTCTTATGACCAGTCAAAGAAACTAATGGGAAAAATTCTGGTTTCCAATCAGTTCCAGCACAGAGCAGTAATGTACACAACTGGATTAGCCAAAGGGCTGCACTCCTGTGGTGCCTGCAGAGCCAGGAACACTCAGGGATGCTGGGCTGCCAAAGGCAAAGGAAATGCCAGCGTTTGGCTACAGTGCTCAACACCTGCTGGTAAGAGCTGATTCCCACCCCACCTCTCAGTTTTCAGAATTTACTCCTGCAATCTCAGTGTTCCATTACAGACCCAATCACCCTAAAGTAAGGTATTAAATTAAAATGAGGTGCATGTGGGCAGCAGTCCCCACTCCCCCGAGTGTGAGTGTCGTTTGGAGCCAATAGCTTGTTTCATAGTTTGTAAAACGCAGTTGGCAGGGGTTCAGTGTTATTCTAGGAAATCCATGTTAGGCAACATTTCTTTTTTCTAATATAGCACTATCAAGAATATGGAGAGTGATTCTGGTTTTTATTTTTTAAAAGGCAAACAGACAAAACATCTGTAGGCTATGTCGCTGGGTCTTGACTTTTCTTTTGAAAAGCAGTTCTCCTCTAAAATCAAAATCACCCGTAAAGCAATTCCATCTGAAGCAAGACTCTCTGAAGCATTCTCTTAGAGCTTACTCATGATGGGAGTTTTATCTGCTTTTTTACTCCCAAATTAAATGCTGCAAGAACATAGACCTTACCTCTCTAATCTTTTTTCACCAGTAATATCAATCTATCTTTGCAGATACCTATTGGAAGGATTTTAAGTTAGCAAGATTTGGGGACTTAATTTGGTCTGAGTGGGAGTTTAGAAAAATTCCCCAGGCTTTTTCACCCAACTGCAACTATTTAGGAGGGGCTTGGGGGTCAACGTGATTGTCAGATCCAAAATGCAATTTTACAGTGGAAGGAAAGAGGAAATGGAGGTTTGTTAGGCTGCTTTTCTTGACTCAGATTGGAAAGCAAGTCTCTTCCAGTCTCTTGGAGGAGTTGCTCTGGTTTAAACAAGTAAGGACAGAGTTACTGGGTCAGAGATAGACGGATTACAACAGAGCCAAATCATCCTCTGAGGTCGCAGGGGCTGGGATAGAAGCTTATGCTTATCTTGGGACTCCCAACTTGTGTTTGCCATATCCCAGAGCATTCACTCTCCTGGGAACTTTTCCCTCCTTTTGATGGATGAAACAAATCCAACATCTCAGGCTCTTTCATTAGATGGGAAAACCATTTCCTCTCCAGCTTCCAGTATGCACAAAATGCTTGGCCCTGCTGCCTTTCATCTCTTGGTCCAGCCACACAGCAGGACTAACACAGTCCTGTGAGCTATTTATATCTTGTTTAAGCCAACCTGGGGAACAAAGTGATGCACAATCCTTGCTCAGCCTCTCTGCTGTGTACACATTTTACCCTTCCTCAACAAGATTTAATCTGCTTAGGGTTAACTATGTAGTGGATGTCCAAGACCTTTGAATCACACCTTAAAAAGACTGAAAAACCAAAACCATAATTGCAAGAGCAGAATCTCTGATTCACTGCAAACCATTTGTTATCAGCAATTAAGTTTCTTGCTGATAAATGATTCATGACTTGAAAGCCCAGATTACTCACTTTTAACCACGGCAGAAATTCCTGTGTGATTATGAATGCCTGGGCTATGCATCTACTGTGACAGGCTGGGAAGTCTGAATGTGTGAAATGACCAACCATTTAAATACAGAAGATAAGAGCTCTTACATATATTTTTCATTCACAGTTTGTAAAAAATAACAACATATTTCAATTTCAATGTGACTGATGTGAATATAAACATAAAGTGACTTCACTAGCAAATATAAACACCAACTTTTGCTTTACTGGAGGCAACAGAACTAAAACAGTGTGACTGGTATACAGACCTGGCCTACTAATTAAGAAGGCTTGAAAGCAAAGCTCCAAGCTCCTGGTACACTCTAGTTCACAGTAACTAAGGTTTTTGTCAGCCATTTGATGTAATCATTTATGGTGTTCAAAACTGTATTTTTCAAAGACCATTCAGACCATAAACCAGATGAGTCATGACCCTATAACAGAAGGTAAATTATTCTCAAATATTTTATATTTGTGCATTAACACATGCACAACACATTTTTTCTTTAGCCAAGAAAAAAATGAATGCCCAAGTCCAAGAAGTAACTGACAAAAGACTGAAGGGAAAAATGAGAATTCCTAATTTTATTATGGTGTAACCAGCTGTAAGGAATTACTGGTCTGAAGCACAGTGTGCAATTGTCTTATCCTAAACATTTACTAAAGCCTATAATTCAGAATGATCCTGACTAGTGAAGTCACCATTGGCAAGCTATCATTTTTTTCTTTCTTATTTTTGAAAAAGTCTACATTTCTCACCAATTAGCACAAACATAGGCACAGCCTATGCACAGAAATGCTCAACATTTTCTGGAGGCTGTATTTTGTTAGTGCCAGCTGCTTTGACTCTGAGATCAAAAGACGCATCAAGTTCTGGCCTGATCATATTTGATATTTGTTAAAAGCAGAAGAATTCCTGTTTGAGGTCAAATGGCACCAATATGTTTTGTTTCCTAAATGCAGGGCAGAGTGCTTGCTACTTATGTGAGGACAGCTCAAAATTAAGAATTATCATGATCTTCTGCAAAAGTGCTATACACATCATAAGTAACTGTGCTAATAGAAAGGAAAACAAACAGAGTAAGAGTCTTCATAAATTAAGCTACTTTTACACTATGATATGTACTATCAGGCAGCTGATTTTTTTGGGTGCAGAGGCTCATCAGGTGCCTAATAAGAGAAGATACTTGGCACAGCTCGGTGGCCATTCCAATTGATGTTATGGTTAACAAGCTGGCTACCATACAAGGCCAATCAGGCTACTGGTATTCCACAATACTCACTAATGGCTTCAGCAGCTGAACAGTGCCAAACATACAGTGCCATTAATTAGGCAAGAGAGAGAAAGGAAAAACACCCAGGAAGGAGGCAAGATGGCATTCACCTCCTGAGCAGTCCCTCAGCACAGCCTGCAGATCCCAGCTAGAGAAAACGAGACCCGAGACCCATCCCGCGTGCGCCGGCCCTTCCTAAGCCACCACCAGCTGTGGTCATTCACCCAGTGGGGAAGAAGCTGAACAAGGCTGATTAATGATAAAAATACTTGTCCTTTTTAGAATTTATTTTTAGTTCAAAGTGAATCACAGCTTCCTGCCCCTCCCTCTCCCCTCCTGCAAAGACAGAAGTACCTCCAGATCAACTTTTTTTTGTTTAAGCATCAAAAGTGTAAAACATTTCAACTGCTGCTGATACAAGTTTTACAGTGATGACTGTCACAGAAAGATTGTTTGTGCAACTCCTTAAGGAGCAAAAAGGAAAAATCCCTCCTACAAATGCAGAAAAACGTTTGGAATGTAAACAGGTAATACACACAATTGCTGCATTACCAGAAGTATTATGCATTTCTCAACAGTTGAACATAACACTTTGTAACACGTATTTGATATGACCCAACCATAACTTGAAGGGAAACTGTGTACCTTATAAGAATAACCATGTACCCCTATAAGATAGTCATTCCTGCCATAACTTACAGATACATTGACACTATTGATGCCAGAGAAGGAGGGTTTAGTCTGATTTCACCCATGCTCTGCTGATTTTTAATGTGTGGCTTAATTCACTCAATACATTTTATAAAGGTATGTAAACAGTTCTGATTTAAAGACCAGAGAGGTTTAAATGAAATTAACAGATCTGGACTGGTCAATTTAATGTCTTCATTAACTCAGATACCTTATTTATCCCTGAGCACCTTAAAATTGTTTCCCCCAAATCTCAGTCAAGAACACATAACTATTTCACAAGAATGAAAAACTTCATTTGAATAAATCTGTGTCTTATAAATTCCATTTTCCTGCACTGATTTAAACAAAATATAACAAAAGAAACCCAAACCAAACCGTGTCCCCTCCCCTTTGTTTTTTACATGTACTGCAATACCAGAACAAAAATTTCACCCTAACAAACAACATCACCTACAGACACACTACAGACTACAAAAATATTGCATAGGAGTGTCAGTGGGCATAGTCTCCCAACATGAGAGAAAATGCTAAGTTTTCTTTAAAACATTATGGCAACATTCTAATTTATTTTCTTTTTAAAAATCAAGTGGTTTCACTTTATTTCAAAATTGTACAAAATGGCCATGGCTGTTTATAAAAAAAAGTCTCTGTCTTGAGAATATGTGAAGTCTCAGGTGCATCAACAAAAGACCTGGAACCATTCACAGTGCAGCGGAAAGCTTCTTTTGAGGCAGAAACTACAATTCATCCTTCTTCTTTCCTACTCTTTCATGATCTCTTTCTCTCAAGGTTCGCATGAAAGTGGTGAATCCGGACTCCTGGTTTTGAAGGAAAAAAAACCATAGGTCATATTTTTACCAACAAAGCAAAACAATGCATCAAGAACACTTTGAGCTTCTGTATCCCAGCAGAATATAAACTAAGGAGCAGTTGTTTAGTTTCTGTACCCCACAGCAGAACAGAAACTAGGGAGCAGTTACTGCTTCTGCATTGCCTCATGGTGCCATGCTCTGGTCCAGTGCTGCTCCACTGCAAGGGGAAAATATCCATGCACATCCCACACGTCAAACTTTGAAAAGATGAGACACGGAGAAAAAGTCCCTTAAACTCATAGGACAAGGTAAAATCTGTCACTAGAAGTATCATTGAAGCCTTTTTGTTGAAAACACTCAAAAGACATTTTCAAGCTGCCTTTGTATGCTATTTGTGTAATTTTAAAAGCAGTTACTGGATTGTTTGTTGACTATACAAACATTTGCCACTCATCCTCTAATAGTTTGGATCACTATTTTTCTCTTTCTTCAAACATTCCAATGATGGAAATCACTTTTTTTCACGTTACTATTAAAATAATTATCAAAAATTTCAAACCTGGTTGTCTAGATGCCAACCTCTGTATTTCAACAACTTATGATTTAAGACTGTTGAATGCCAGCAGTTTCCTCTTCCAAAGAAAGCTGTGAACACAGCTCTCAGGCATTTCAGAAGACTCAGATGGGTGGAGGTGTGAACACCTGTGCTGGAATACACGGTCTACTGGTACCCCAACACTGAAGTTTTCTGAGCAAGTGACACTGCTCCCACCCAATCTGACCATTTTTGCATTTAAACAATCACAGAACACAACACTCAAAACTGGTGATGAAGAGGGAAAATACCAAAGGTAGAGAGCACCTAACAGAAGTTAAAGACTTAAAACAATGTTGTGGAACAACAAAACAAAATAAACCCAAACTAAACCACAAGGCTGGAAAGCTTTTAGAAGGCTGAACAACAACAAGCTTTTCTAAAACTATTCACACTATTCTTCCCCTGAAAATGAATGAAATTACAAGCTCTGGCCGTTTGTCACCTGGAGACATCTGGCGATCAACAGCCCCCACGACAGCACTGTGCTAATGCCTCCAGCTTACCATGATAAGAGATAACAAACCCCAATTCAGTGCTGCACAAGCAGAAGACCATAGGGTCCCCAGAAGGGTGGAAGGGGAACAGAGCAGCCATCAGCAGAGAGACCGGGATGTTCCTGTTGGGTAATTTTTACCCAAGAAAGGGTTGGCTGCATATAGGGGATTTGTTAGTCCACTTTCCAGCATATGGATAAATATCTCCTAACTTCTGTGGCCTCAGAGCACTTCTGTATTGGATATAAATTCTTTTTATCAGCCACCATGGATCCTTTCTTTCATATACTGTTTCTCTAAGAATGGGTTAGAGATGCAAAAACTGCGGCTGAAATTTTACTTCAATTGTTGGCTACTGCATCTATCTTTACTTTTAAGAAAAGATCCAGAATGGGAACTAAGCACAGTATCCATAACAACGGCTGGATCAGCACTATGAAATGGTAATTACTGGAGTCCAAGTATGCTGAAGAAAACTGGGAGGCAAAGCTCTATGAAGACTTCCCCAAGATCCTGACTAACAGAAAACCCCAGAACCTGGCTTTTTAATTCATGCTTCTATATAATTTTCTGAGCTCTAACAACAGCAATAACTTTCAGGCAACAATCTTTTTCCAAAATCACTGCATGGCTCAAAGACCCCAAGTTTTTCTTGCAGACCCCAGGCAATCAATGACTGCTGAGGAGCAACCCCCCTCTAGGAGGTTACGACAAAGGCAGCCCACAAATAATTGAATTGCTTCCTTATTTTCAGGCACTTTACAACCACTGAAGGCATTATGCCATTTCTGCCCCCATTTCTTGCACTCACAGCATATAATTAGCTGGCCACAGCAGGACAAAAGAGTGAAACTTCAGCCCAGGGGTAGATGGCACAATTTGTCTTCCCATCCTGAGTGCCAGGAGTGAATCTGATTCAGGGCAAATGAGATATTTACTTTCCTCTAGTCTCCAAAGGACAGCTTTGTCCTGGCTATAAAACCAATGGTCTGTCACCATTTGGCAGCCTGGTGGATCTGTAACACGTTTGCAGTGCCCATGTGTTCCAGAACTGACAGGAGTTAAGCCCTGTATTTTCTGGCATTTCTGCCAGCAACACATGCAATAAACCCTTCCCTTCACTCAGTCCAAATTCACTCATAGACTCCAGCTTAAAGAGTAAAATATACAAAGAGTATTACCAAATCTAATCCTTTTTCCTCTACTCATGTTCCTAAAAACAGACCAAGAGTGCTCCTAATGCAGAGATGTACAGGGGTGTGGTACACTATGATTCATCCATGTAAGACAGCAACAGAGACATGGTAAAAATTCACTCCACAGTTTTCATTTGCAAGGCAGAGGAGACTTTCCTCCTTGTACCAGGTGATGACTCTTGCTTTCACTTACCCCTCGATCTCCAGTATATTTTTCCACAAATTTCCCATAGTTGTAATAGTTGAAGGTGGGGTAGCCATCGACCCCCTCCTGCTTACACAGGTCATGATTCTGTCCTTTGGCACAGTCCACTGCAGCGTAGGCAATCTGAAACACAAGAGATCACATTGAAGAAGGAGAGGACAAAGCATGAACCCCTTTCATAGTGATGCTGCTGCAGAGTAGCCTAAGCACTGAGAGAGACCCAAACTTGCAATGGCTTCTGTAAGGGGCTTCAGCTGTGGAGGGAGAGCAGAGGATGGCCCTCACCTGGCCTGTGCAGCTGCATGGCATGTTCAACTCACAGAGCAGAAAATCACCTTCACAGCCTTCCCACTGAGCTCTGCGTTAGACTCCAAACAGGAAATCCAGAGGCTGGATTAATAAAACCAAATCCAGGCACAGTGGTCACAGCTCTCTCATGCTGCAATATTTTTCCTCCACTTTAGTTTTAAGTGATGAACAGTGA
The DNA here is from genome assembly GCA_013396995.1 of Dicaeum eximium. Taxonomy (NCBI): domain Eukaryota; kingdom Metazoa; phylum Chordata; class Aves; order Passeriformes; family Dicaeidae; genus Dicaeum; species Dicaeum eximium. The sequence goes on along the minus strand of VWZP01001440.1, from coordinate 5,073,551 downwards.
CAGTGGCATTGGTGACAGTAACAACCCACCTACCCCAACCTCATTCCTGTGGCATGGCTAATGCTCGGAAAAGTTACCAAACATGGCTGGTCACTTATGCAGCCTATTCACAGATTAATGATTTCTACTCCAAATAGCTTTTCTAAACTCCATGAAGTTCTTCCAAGGTCAGATGGGGATGGGTGAGAAGCCAGAGCATTGTCTACCAAGCACTGCACATAGAGAAAAAGGTTGCTTGCTTACAGTCTCAGCCTGGGTTTCTATTTCCTTTCCTGTCTTCGTCAAGGACTGTACATTATATGCAGCCATTAGCAAAGTGGGCTTTAATTCCTTTTTAAACCTCTAGATGCTACTGTCACACAGACAAACCCTGAGTAAGAAAGAGCCTGCCACACTTGCAGCCTATTGACAGTGGAGCAACACCCTCAGTCCCTGCCTGCTTCCACACAGGCAGGGTGAGGAAATGCAGCCTCACAGCCCTGGAGCAGCAGCTCTGAACATTCAAGTCCTGACTCTGTGAAGTATTCAGGAGGGGCTGCCTTTAACAGTTCTGATGCTGAAACAAAATGTAATTCATGGGCTTCTACTCAAAGCAACTGAGCCCTGTGCTGTGATTTCACCCTGACTGTTCTGTGAGCAGCAGTTTGGGCTCTGAATGCAGGCTGCTCACACAAGCTCTGCCTTCACAGCCCAAGCCAGGCCCTGCTGAAGGGCAAGCACGTTGAAGTACAACCTATGTGAAGAAACCAAACAAATGAGAGGAATGACTTTTTGCAACTTTTTTGTAGGTTACAATTTATCAAGTGCTAATTTCATAGCAGCCACATCTTAATTTGAAATTTCCCTTCCACAAGCCTCCTTCAAACAGCTGATCAAAATACCTTTTGCTTGCATGACTTTAGGGTTGTGGTTGAACTGTTCTTCCGTAATTAAAAGACCACTTAATATTCCACAAAGTCCTTCTGTTTCGTGGTGACACTGTCAAAATGGGAAAACCTGATCTCATTATCCTAGCAGTAATTAAAGAGATTGGCAAAGCCAACTTCAGTTAATTTGCTTGTTTTGTTTTGGCTTTGAAAGCCTGACAAGACAATACTCAGTATGATCTTGCTTGGTCTCTCTTCAAGTGGAAAGTACCAGATAAAGTGAGGAGTATTCTTACCTTATATATCTGGTTTCTGATTTTAAACATTAATAAGGCTATTACAGAACCAGAACTCTTGAAAGCTGTTAAAAACATGTATGATCCTATTTTTTTTCTTTTTGTAAATACAAAGACTCCTACACATTCAGGGCCAATATAAATGAAAGGTTAGGAATAATAAACTGCAAAAGAGTTTCATCTAAGTATTTCTGCGTTCCTGACCTTAGCAGTCAGACAAAATTTAGAGATCTGTTGGCTACTTCTGTGTAAAGAAAAGCTTAGAATGGAGACAAACATTTATTTCATGACACAGCATGAAGGTAGAAAGAATACTACAAGACCTGATTTCTTAAAAACTTGAATAATAAATAAAATAATCTTTTTTTCTCAGTGTTCTAAATGTCACACAGGGAGAGATTACATCCAGAAAAAGGAGAAGGTATGCGTGTGCTCATCCAGATCTTAGTAGCTGGTTTGAGAGATGAAACTGTTGTGACTGATGACCAATCTGTTCTTAGTGTCTTGGAGATTAAGAAAATTAGTTTTTAGTACACTGGAAGGAAGAGGGAAGAAGGAAAAGAAACTCTCTTTATCTGTTTCTCTGGAAATATCTAAACTGGTACTAGCTGGAGCAAAATGTCCAATTTCATTTACAAAAGGCTTTTGTGAGAACAGCCCCCAGTGAGCAGAGGGTGCAGTGCAGGAATGCAATGCTGTAAGCCACAGTTAACCTTGTTCAGAACATTTTCACCTGTTGCCTCCGAACAGGTGACTGATGGATGTTAAAGAGGTGGCTTCTGACAGAAACACTCAGTAGCATCCTTGAGACACAGTTCTCCTCTCCAGCACATGGACACCTAAGCTGGCCCATCTGTGCCTTAGTTGTGCACACAAAGATCCCAGTCCAAGTCTGTCCATGGCAGCCACATGAGCCCAGTGCTCTGTCTCATCCAACAGGTCTAATGGCACATCTGGAATGGCATTTGGGGGACGTGTCCATGGCCTGTCCCCTCTGCAATGCTCCTAATGCAAGCTCCCACACAGCCCCACCACTTCAACCACCATTTTGAGCCCACTAAGTTTATTCAGAACACACATGTTTGGTTATTTTTACAGCCAGTGAGAGAAGAGGAACTGCGATTTTCAAAAGCCTTGCTACTCATACAGACGTGAGCAAAATTTCATAGAGGAACATCTAATTCCCAAGACTGTATCTGAGGCTGCATTTCAATGCCTGCTGCCAACAGTGGCTGAGTAAGAGTACTTAGGAGAGCTTGAGTGATTACTTTAGAGTGGAAATGTTAAGGCAGCCTAAATATAGAGGTTGCTACCATCTCTGTGCACTCATTATCATAGCATCACAGTCCTAATTGTCTTGCCCGTCTCATAGCGGAAGATCAAATATAGTGCACTGAGAGAAGAGAAAAGTGATGCTGGAAAACACTTGTAGCAAAACACACTTCTGGACTGAGGACCAATTCTCATCTCCATTCCATCAACTCCAGACAGCTGAACTCTCAGACAGCCCAGAATTTCAGCAAATAGCACTGATGCCCTTTGCTTCTTTCTGTTTGTGTTTTCATGAACTGTGAATACTGAGCTCCATTGCTGATAGAGATGTGTCCTACCAGAGTGAATTCCTGCATAGCTCTACTGAAAGGCTGCATGTAAAAAGATGCAGAATCCTGGCTCATGTGAGCAGTGATACACTGCAGGGAAAGTTTCCCCTCATTCTCAACCCTCTTAGCAACAGTCAGCTTTTCTGCTTCACTAAAGAAGGAAACTGAGACAGGAAAAATAACAACCCAAAAAACCTCTCTCAAAATGTGGTCAAAGACTTCTGGAGAATATTCCTCTTAGAACTGATCTTCATATTCAACCACCAGCAACAAGTTATACAGAAGTGCACTGGAGAGCACAGGTTAGCAAGACCCACATGCTCTGACCTGGAAACCCACTAAGTTTATTCAACCAGAAACTGCAGACATATTAAGCATAAGACATCCATAATAGGTGTCCAGGAGCCAAGACACTTGGCATCACCGCTCACAAATTCCCTCTCATCAAGAGGGAAAAACCCTCTAAAAATCTGTGAGAGAAAGAAACTCTGCTAACAATGGTCTAACATTTATGTGTATGTGTGTGTGTGTGTTCCATTATGGAAAAATCCAGTGTAACAGCTTTCAGAAGGCAAGATTGATTTTATGGAGATTTTGATTGTTAGGGATAAAATTTAATTTCTTGAGCTGTCCTCTAACCAGAGGGGAAAATCCACTGAAACAACATTTCAGGGAGAAAAAGCTGTAAGTGCTATATCTGCAACATGCACAAAACTCCACGGGATTATGGATTCTCTATAACCCAAAGCTCTGCTGCCTTAGATATTGACAATACATCATTATGTACAAGCCCTTTCTCCAGAGCCAATGCTGTTCAGGTCTACCACCAGCCTGTTCAGTAGCTGTAGCAGGAATAGAGATGTTATCAAATGGAAAGATAATGAATCACAGACTGTGGGCCCCAAAGGAAGTTTCTTGGAGTACATCCAACTTTCTTAATTTTACAAGTAGTTCCTCACAACTGGTATACACTCTATAATAATTAACAGTATCAGGTGAGTATGAATAGTAATGCACAATAATGATAACAACAGCAACAACAATAACCCACCAAAGTATGCATTTCTCCATAGTCAGTATAGGTTAATATGAGTCTAGAAACATCTGGGACTGGAAAATACCTTTACTTGAAAAAGAAATCCCACAATCCCAGTTTCATGGTTCTACCAAAAAATTGGGAGCTTAATTACAGAGTTCCCAACTTAAATCAGCATCGCAACAGACCGTGAACAGTGTATGAGCAGCTCTGAAGAGCTCTGAGGAAATAGAGCATGGCATATTTTTCAGATGAAGAGGACTGATCACAAAAGCTGAGCTGTTGCAAAACCCAGAACTTTTCATTCAGGTGCTTCAGTAGAAGTGGAGCTATGCTGAAAATGTGACCACTGATCTCCAGGTGCCCCAACTGTAACAGAAGGATGATGCCTTATTTTGTTACTAAGTGTTAGAAGGAAAAAGAAGTACTGGCAGTATAATCTAATCATACATCAGAAATCACAGTTCCCTTCCAACAGAATTATAAAATAACTTTTTGCTCTAGAGGGATCTTACAGGTAAGAAACACAATTACATTCAACAGTTCAAACAGATGTGTAGAAAATTGAAAGTGGGATCCCTTGACCTTCCAGGTAACTCCTCCTTTCTGTTCTTAAGGCTTTCTTTTTAACTATTTGCCTCCCAGCCACCATGTGATGACACAGTAAAAATAACCCCCTGCAATCCTAGCTGCTCTTCTGTTAAAATATGTACTGCCACACACTGGTTTATTGATTCAAGAAAATAAATGTCTGCTAGAGCTAATATTGACTTTTTTTATGAAAATAGAAGTGAACAGCTAACTGAATATTGATTTGAGAGAGGAATGATATTTGATAAGCTTAAAAAAAGTAAAACCAAAACTGCAGCATGGAAATAAATTATTCCAAACAACATTTTAAAAAGTATAATCAATTCCAGATGACAATTACCTGATTACTAGTAAAAAAGTCTGTTGTTGCCAAATGTCTTAAAAGCACCTATAAATAAGACAGATGTGTATTCTTCCCTATGATTACTCCATAGGTTTCTATTTATATCACCTGCTCTGGATCCTAACAGCAGTTAGGGACTGGTCTGCTAAAGCTTGCTGCAATTCAGCTACTGTTCTCAAAAGTGAAAGGCCTTGCCAATGGGAGATTCATTATTAGTTGCCCTGATGCCCATGGCATCATTACAGGAGGTGTAGTTCATCAGCTGTTCTCAAAGCAGGCATATTTGCAAAGGGGACATCCATTAGTGCAACGTGATGTACAGTGCTAACATCACCATATTTAATGAGTCTAATTAAAAAGAAATTCAGCACATGCTTTTTAAGCAAACAGGGATCAAATTCCTTGCCAAAGTAAAATATTATCTCATTTGGATAACTCTGTACCATCATTTGGTTGGTATAATAATTTTAAACTGTGATTCACAATACACATTGGGGACCCACCAGTTTCACTGCTGACTGACCCACTAACACCCCAGCTCACCCCATTTGCTGCACCCTTTCCAGCAATTGCTGCCACAGCTGTTTCTGTGGGAACTCACTAGAACCCAGCTGTGGTGCTCTGATTTGGGTCAGTGCATTTGTACAGGAACAGTCTCCTGTGAAAATGGGAAGATTGGTCAAAGAGCAGCCTCTTTGCAGGACTGCCAGAGATTTGTTACTGAAGGGCCTTGAAGAGTCAAGAGCTTTCCTTCAGCAAATCCAAGCTGGAACACCACAAATCAGTTCCTTCAAGCTGAGCTTTGGGATCAGCCAAAAGGCAGAATGCAGATTTTTTTAAAGATTCAGTTTTCAAGAGAGAGTGTGGAGCAGTTACTGAACATGCCTTCCTGCTCTTCAATCTGTTCAGCTAAGTGACAACCCTCACATTTGCATTTTCTGACGTTCACTGGTCACTGCCAGAACTGGAGCTGTGGGGCACTGGCCAAAGGCTTTCCCCTGGCAGCTGCATGCTAAGGCCACAGTGCCCCAAGCTAAGAATGCTCCAGATGGCTTTTTTTCCCCAACATTTTTTTTTCCTTTTAAATAACTGAAACAATATGCTCACTGCCACTGGAGTAGCCTCTCCACTGATCTGGTCCTACTGGCACTGAATTTCTCCAGGAAGATGGAAAGACTGGAGGCTCTGGTTTGTGGGTCTCAGCCTGAGCTGTGTTTTGCAGCAGCCACAGGACTGCCCCAGGCCAGCGAGCAGGCTGGGGATTCTGGCTAAAACCACCAGCAGTGATGTGGCCAATGAGAGCTGACATTTGGGGCCAATGTTCCGAGCAGTGCATTTTTAAACTCCAACTCCAGCAGTGCAGATGATGAAAAAGTACAGAGCATTACACACAGCCCTGGGGGAGGGGGGCTTCAGTGCCAAAACCAGAGACACGTATTTAACAGCTTCAAGCTCTGCTCATCTTCAAAATTCCAGTGTAAAGACTCAAAGTCTCCCCAAGGATACCTTTCCAGATACGATTTATAACCAATTCAAGGCTGGAATGTTTTTTATTGTTCTTTGGCTTCTGCAGGATTAAATGTTTAATTAAAAGACCCTTCTTTTAAGAAGAAGATACAGTTTAAATGCTAAAACACTCTGTTAAGTGAAAAACCTTTCTCCAGGGGAAAAAAAGAAAAATGGACACCACTATAGAAATGAAGTAGTGAAAAGAATCTACTGCTTAAAATGGAAATTAGTAATCTTGACCTGTTTTTGAAAGCATAAATACTTCCGTTCTCTTAAGCAGTGATTTTACCAAAATTTGAAACCCTACAGAACTCCAAATTAATTTGAAGGGCTCAGTCCGGTTTGAAACATGGGAATATGACCTGTGCAGCTTGTGGGAACAGCAATGTGTCCTTCTAAAGTCTAAACCAGGTTTGTTTTCTTTTCTACAATGGCACAAACTGGCAGCAGGAAGCACCTTGGCAGGTTATAGCTGTACACAATTAAATAGGGGCTCCCAACATAATCAATCCCTGGCACTTTCATAAGTCATTGGGGTGGAATAACATCATTCTTCCTAACTGCACACACCTCTTTAAAACTGTACCAGCCTTAATATTCCCTACTGGCTCTCCTGTTCCAACTCATTACATTTTATATCTCCCCACTTCAGCTTTAAACTGAAGTCAGGAGTTGCAACTGTCAATCACTGCTCTGCTCTTGGGGTCCTCTCATAACCTGCAGTCTGAAGGAAAAGCTTCCCAGGCCTGCATTTCCCACCACCACTCTGTCCAACTAACTGTGGCATGATTCAGATTGCTTGTTAATACATCCTGGGGCTTTAATAAGCAACTTTCACATTGTTTGGTACATCTGTTTCACCTCCTCTGACTGAAATTCTAATGAGTTTAGGAAAGAGAGGCTTCCTTGGGAACGACCAGAAAAGTGGTAAAAAACAAGGATACTTTCTCAGAGATCTTGGAAACAAAGAAGTAACCAAAAGGCATCTGAACAAACTAATTTACAGCAGTAGGAGAACTAAAAGCTGCATGCCTATGAATCTTCTGTGTGCCAGAGGTCAGAAGTGATGGGCTCCTAATTTATGCAGTCAGTGATAACGTCGAATGTCAATCTGATACATTTTTTGTGAGTTACAGAATAGATGAAGAAAATAAAAAATTACAAAAATTCTTCTGTTACAGAGTACTACTGTTACAAAATTACTTCTTCATTTAGAACACAGAATAGGATGAACTATTTCAGCTGGATAGGACCTACAAGGATTATCTAATCCAGCTGCCTGACCAGTGCAGATCTGACCAAAAGTTAAAGCCTGTTGTTAAGATGTGAAGATGTTTCAAATGTCCCTTAAACACTGACAGGCCCAGGGCATCGACCACCTCTCTAAGGAAGCTTGTTCCAGGGACTGATCACCCTCTTGGTAAAGAAGTGTCTCCTACTGTACAGTCAGAGCCTCCCCTGGCACAGCTTTGAATTATTCTCACATGTCCTGTCACTGGATTCCAGGAAGAAGAGCTCAGCATCTCCCTCTCTGTCTCCCCTCCTGAAGAAGGTGTAGAGAGCAATTTTCATATTAAATTACCAAATCTTTTTCTTGCCACACCTAAACACAAAGCAATTGTGCAGGTGGAACAAATTCAGAGATCAGAATGAAAAATGGTTCATTGGAAGATATAAACAGGTTCCTAGCTAGTTATCTGGTTAAATCCAGGGGCTCAAGTGTTTTTTGTTGTGGGTTTTTTTTTTTTAATCCTAGATCTCCATGTGCTCAGTTAAAAAATGGTTTAGCTGATGCAAGAATATTATCCAGTGTGATTCAGCTATTGAATGCATTTTCAAGGCTGAAGCATCAGAGTCCTAGAAGAGCATCCTGGGCTCAAGTCAGCCAATTGACAGAAATATATTGTATTTTATGCTATGCAAGCAAGGATTAGTTAGCTCTATGATTCAGATTCTCAGGACTGTCACACAACTTGTGGCTTCTCTACATGCACCCCAACAGCTGACAAAAGCTGAAGGGGAATGGAGATGATATGAATTATCTTTATTTAATCCCTCAATGAGAAAGAATTGTGTTTCATACAAAATAACTCTTACACAAAGACTTAAACATAGAAGACAACAAATTAGGGAGAACACATTGGAAGTATAATTCAATTTGACCATAAAAGATAAAACCCCTATGATGCAGATATATTTCTTTTAGTGTAACAGCAATTTCATCTGCAAACGTATTACCTTATCAATAAGCAAAGCTACTATGAAGTACAAATTATGGAAAACATTCTTAAATATCACAGAAATAATTAACAGCAAGTTACCTTGCGATCTTCTTTAAAGACTTCAGCAGCAGTTGTGAAATGTGGAATGGCGTTTTTACAGTGAGGACACCCTGTTTGACAGAGGAAGAAAAAGACATAAACTTTAGTTGTAGGAAAGATACTGGGACAAACTCAAGACAAGGAGAATCAGTGGAAAATTTAGAGATTAAAAATCGCTCTAAACAGGAGCTCTGGAATGAGCAGGACAAAGCATGTGTAGACCACGTGTCAGCTACATGAAAGTAAGCACATGTTTAAAATCCCTGGGACTTCAAGGAGTTTAGGTGTACATTTACAGTTACATGACATCCCATAATAGGGGCCATGGTGCAGGGGGCTTTTCTCCATCACCAGTCCCCTAAGGGCACTTGGAGAGCACCAGCCACAGTCAGACCATTGCCCTGCTCTGTACCTCCTGCTATGGCCAGGTAGGTTATTACTGCTGTTGCCACAGATACCAGCTACATTTGGGCATGGGAATAAAGGCAGCACAGCTGGGAACAGAAGGAGGCTGGAAGCTGGAAAGGGAATTGCTGGGAGCATTTATAAGCATTTGGATATTGCCTGTGTTAAAGCAAAGCCATTGGGAACATAAGGGAGAAGAAGAGAAGCAAGTCCAACAGGCCAAACATCTTTCATGGACAGAGAGCAGAGTCCAGTCCCAGGTTGGGATGACTGCTGCTGGCTTTCCTGGAGACCTTCCTGCTGTTCACAACTGGGCAACCCCTGAAGAGTTTTACAGACACAACGCACAGGAACCCCAGAGCTTTGTATGGGAGATGGGCTGATACTTCTCTGTACCACTGCAGCACTGAGCAAAAGGCCAGCTAATCCCTTGCTTAAATACACATGATTTTAGTTATACATTTCAGAAGTCACAGAATGGAAATTAGAACTGTTCTCTTGATTCAAGGTTCAGATGTGAGTGCTCTTAATTCAGAAGCAATGTCTACAAATTGTTGTCTATGAATAATCTAAGCTATTCTCAAAACATCATTACTATACTAAGTAAGGCTTTGAAAAGGAAAATACCTGCATAGGTGTCATAAATTACTTTTTTTCAAACCCAGCACAGAGGCTGGTCCCAAGCAAAGACTCAAGACACTATTTTTTGCTTAGATGCACATTAAAAAAGGAATGGAAGCACTTCAGTCAAGTCTGTGTAATGCTGGCAAAGGAGTTCATCTTGCTATTATTTGTGGGTAGGAACACAAAAATAACAAATGAGTTGCTCACAAGCACCAATTACAGCTTATGCTTATGCTGTTGTTTACCAGTAATTTACATGATGAACAAGTGTCTGTGTTACTTTAAAATCAGGACTGAATGAATGCCTTAAGAGACTCGCAGCCACCCTCCTAAGCTACCCTCACTCGGCTGACAAGAAAAATAGTACCTGAGCATAAACACTGCACACTGCTTTCCACAAAGGAAAGGCTGAACACCCCTTCCAGCTTCACCAAAATACAATTTCATGGCTTACATCCACTGCTTTGAATTTTAGAGCATTTCTTTCTTCAGAATAGGATTCTGAAAGCACTGCAGAGACACACTTGTGTAAATACACTGAGAGTCTATGCAGTAGCTAAGAATACCAGAAAGTCAAGGGGATGTTTCCTGGGAAACTGAGGCACTTCTGTAAGTCCATCTTAATGGCTTCAAACTCCTCATGCAGCACGATGGCAGCTGTGTTTCAGTGGGAGATAGCACAGTGTTCTGCAGCTTGCAAACTATTAACCTTGTTGAGTTGTTCAGCATTTGCCTGGAAGAAAATGGTCAAGAAAGAAAAAGAGAAGGAGAAAGAAGAGAACAAAGAGGAAGAGGAGGCTAGAGTTTCAGGCTGTTCCCATGTCCATCAGTTCACTGTGGTGACCCATTTCCTCTCTTACCACTTGTCTGGCCTGTCTGCCTGATGCTGAAGAGCCTGCAGGTCAAGCCTGCCTCTTGACAAATCTTGGATAATTTCCTGTTCTGTGGGGGGACTACCTCAGTTGACTTGTTAACATTGTTCTACACAAATAAATCAGAACTGGTGACAACATCTAAAAAGAATTTCAGAAACAAAAAATGGATAAAAATCAGGCACCTCTAAAACAGGAACACTTGTTCTTAACTACATGCTGCAGTTTTTCTGGAAAGCACTTCCAACTGTTACACTAAAACATAAAGGCTCCTAAAAACTTAAACCTTTCAGGTTCCCTTTTTTACTTATGATCTTGAGCTTGAAATTCAGATTTCATGAAAGAAAATCTTTTAAACCCTCAATAAAAGCTATTTCAGGACAGTAAGGCCTCTCTCAAAGCCCCTAGAGAAGTTGTAGCAGGTAAGAGCTCTTTGTGAGCCGCACTCTGCAAGAAAATGAGAACACAAATAACAAACATATTCTTCCACACCAAAATACCAAATCCAATACCAAATCATGAGAAGTTACCTTCATTTACCCATCTGAAGCTCCATCCCTCCTCCCTTCACTTCTTTCTTGGCCCAACCTCCTTTCTTTACTGCACTGTGCTCACAAAACTAAAACACAACCATATGGCTTTTGGCAGAGCTGCCTCCAAGTCCAGTAGGCATTTTGTTAGCCTTGGACATCCATCCACGGAACAGATGTGAACGCTACACTGAATTCCCAAGGAGTTTCAAGGAGTCACTGAAAAAGGAGGAAGGAGCACATCATATGGAACAGCAGAACTTCATCTGTTACAACTTAGAAGGATTGCCAAATGCAGCAAACACTTGGAAGTCACCCAAGCCAGTCATTCTATTTAAAGCACACATGCCAAAAAAAATAAAAGCAGAGGTTGATGTCTTCATTTTGACAGACGGAAAACTTGTTCTCCCCATTCCCTCTTCACACCCACTATCACACGTTTATTTTAAGTGTTAACACTATCTTCTAGATTCGAAAGTGCAAGGAAAGGAAATGTACTCAGCACAGTACGTGAGGATAGGAAGGGTGCAGCCTCCTTACAAAGGAATGTTCAGATGGGCTGCAATGGAAAGACACTAAACTGGTGGCATATGAAAGTGTGGGTAAGGTGTCAAGAACCAAAAGGTCCTGCCCCTTCTCAGTCACTATGGACTAAACAAGTAGGAAAATTCATTTTAGTTTAATAATTTGGATCCTATGGTAAGCGCATAGACTTCCTGCAAGGGCAAGAAGTGGAGTTTTAACTGAGCAGCATTGAAAGCAGCACTTCTGGGAGCAGAGCCTTCTAACACAGATGCAGTGCTTTGCTTTAACAATTTTCTTTTTTCATTTTTACAACAGTGTCAAATTTGATCTCAACAGGGTTAAGAACAGATGTGAACTTAACAGTAATTTCCTGTGCCTGACTTGAGAAATGTGAAAAAATCCTGCTCCTGAAATATCCAGTCTTTCCACAGGATCCCAGTACTGGCACTCAAAACCTCTAATCATTCCTGCACATCTCAAGATAACTCCATTGCCTAATGCAGAACCACAGTTGCATCACCTGGTCAGAAAACAAGAGAACTTGACATGTCAGGCACGTGCTGAGGCATGTGCTGAGGCCATTCCCTGTTCACAATCAGCAAACAATACAGCTTTAATAGAGCTCTAGTCAGGCTCTCAGCTCTGTGCTCAGAATTTGGCTCTCTGGAGGACCCCCCACACAGTCCATGGTGGCATCTGCTCCCCCTCACCTGCCGGGGCATGAGGGCTGCCTGCTTAAACCTGTCCAGAACCTTTGCAACTGAGGAGTTCTGAAGTTCTCTTTGCCTTTGTACTACTAATTTACACAAAATCGGTATTTTCTACAAGGTTTTTCTCTACCATTCATGTTGTAAAGGTGGTCAGAGACGTGGTACAATCAGAGCAAGCACCATCACATTCCTCACCTTGAAAACCAAGTAGTTCTTGACTGAGCCAGTATATGAGAAATATGGTTTCTGTGGGAAAATTCAAGAGGAATGGCTGATGAACAGCAGACAAGGGAAATCAAGCAAGCAAGCAAGTAGGCTTCACTCAGAGCCATTATCACTGAGGGGAGAGGGAGTCAAATTAAATCTCCTTTAATTAGAGAGGCATTTAAAGGAAAGCTAGTGGGTCTTTAGGGAGATGAAGTGATGGAAAATATATAACCCAGCTTGTTTTCCACGGACTGGATTTACTGATAGCAGGAACAACCTCAAGGTACAGCACCTTCTCAGGATATCTTTGAGGAAAGACCCAAGGAGCCAGCACTGGTTTGGGCACAGAAAGGGGCTGGAACCTCATTCTCATGGGAACACTGCTTTGACGACTGTGAAGAAGTAAAGAACTGCAGGGTTGAGCTGGATGTGATTTCCAAAATGATGCCACAACACATTTGTTACATGATCTAAAACAAAGATAGCACATGGGGTAATAGAGAAACTTAACTACACGCTCACATCACCTTGTGAACTGATTTTTTGTTTTTTAAACAAAAAGGAGACTAAGGGAAAAGTAATATAAATTCATTTTTCAAGCAAGGTAAGAATGACACAAAATTGATATGATGTGGTAGCAATTTGGTAAGTTTTCAGACATAATAATACCCCATGAAAATATTTTCCATAATTGCAGGATCCCATGGGATGCAGAAGGGATGCAAAGAGGATTTTGAAGTAGTGGAACAACCCAGTGAATAACCTACATGTCTTTATTACATTCAAATGGTGAATTTTTCATTGAACAGGGCTTCTTCTTTTTAACCAATGAATTATTTGGAGATGATAGTGAGTCAAAAGTAAAACTTCAGAGATTCTTAAAACTTCAGTGTACAAAGGTATTAGCACCAGATGGCAATTCTAAAGATGTCTTAAGAGTAGTGCATGAAACAGATGCACCCTGTTGTACAACAGTCACCTCATTACATTTAAAATAAAATTGTAGCAAATTTTCAGAACTGCCTAAAGGAATCCAGTCCTCTTTCCAAAAACACAGGTTTCTACTCGCTTAAATATGAAAAAACATCCTTTAGGTTAAGTTACTTCACACTTGTTTAATTTGAAACTACAAAGCCCAGTGATATAATATAACCTCTCTACAGCTGAACAGTACAAGGTTAATTCAGTTTCCCTGGAAGAGTGGAAGCTGTATTAGCATAGCACATAGAAGAAAGGTGAAGCTGTTTTTTAATGAATATAAATCAAAAGCTAGCAATTTGTACAAAATAGATAAAGGAAGCAAATGGACATCAAAGCAGTATCTACAGTCAGCAGAGGTAATAATGATGTTTTAAGTATATAAGGGGCTTAAAATGTATTAGAAACAGAAGAAATCCAAACAATGCTAGCAATGTAGCTTTGAAAGAAAATGATGGAGTTGTCAAAATGAACTTCACTGAATATATAAATTAAAATAGTAAGCAGATGTGGAGAGGGCCTCTATGCCTAGCACCTCTGAAGTGCTGTTTGCAGTTCTGGGCTCACAAATCAACAATGAGTTCAAACTGGAGTGGGTTCAGAAGACCCCTGAGAAAAACAACAGAACTGAAAGACGTGTTTCATGGCAAAGGGAATCGGGAAGCTCAGTGTGTCAACAGCTTAAATCCAAAGATGAAGAAATGATAGAAATCAAGAAAAGTCAGTCTTTAAATTTCATTATAACGAGATATTCAAGCTGGGTGCCAAAGGCTGAGTAAGCTCCAGAGCTGGTTGTGTGTTGAAGTCAGTCAAATTTAGATGGAAATTCACATTCCCCATCACTAGTGATTTTTTAGTCTGAAAGGAAATGGTTTTCTAAAAGAGATGCTTTCACACAGTGCTCTCCACCTGATCAGAAGACAGCTGTCCTTGACTTGCATCGCTGGGCTGAGACTGCTACAGCAGTGGCATGGTCACAGCAGTGACGTGGTCTGGCTGTCCCCATGTCACCGTCCCCGAGTGGCCAGAGCTGCAGGAGGCCAGCGCTGCTCGCAGGTCAGGCAAGGAAGACAGCCCCTGCCAACCCCAACCTGAGCATCCCAGCTAGAACACTACAGCAGCACAAACTGGGCACTTTGACTTCAGCAAGCACTACCTTATACCTTCTGGCCATCAGGAATACATAATGATTTATAACCCACCTGTTGTTGCTGTGCGTGCTTTTAGCATATCACATGTAATAAAATCTTGATAAACAAAGCAACAAAGTGCTGTGCATATATTTTACATGAGTTTTTTTTGAAGGAGATAGTTTAAACACGCACACATTTTAATGCAGACTGCTTTCATATTAAATACACTAACTTAAACTGTCAGTACTTACATAACAAAGCCCTGGCCAACTCCTTAGAGGAGATCTGAAAGCCCAGTGAGTTGTGAGACTGTGGCATTTGTGCTGTCTGTGCTCTATCCTCAGCATGAGAAAGGGCTCTGCTCCCCCCTCAGCCCCCGGCTTCCTTTAGTACCTCTCAACGGGTGATCTCAAATGCTTTAACTAATATCAATTAATTACGCTTCAAATTGCCCCTAAGAGAGACAGACATGATTATCCCCCTCTGTCATTACATCTAAGGTTAAACAGAGTCAGGAAGAGGTTAAGTGACTCACAGGGTTCACAATCCTGCCTGACAGGGAGCCAGGCTGCAAGGTGCTGACTCCATTTGTTCAGCTGTGAAACCACCAGGGCCTCAGAGGGCTCAGCACGTGGCAGGATGGAGCCCTCAGCGTGCAAAGTGCAGAGCAGAGAATGACTTTCCAATTCCCCATCTCTGCTTGAAATCATCACCATTTAAATAACAGGGGTAGATAGTGCCCTCTGTTACTGGTTTTTAAATGACTGCAATTCTAAGCAAGTGCAAGCAGCAGCTCTGCACAGCTATCAAAGCCAGCCCAGGAGCTTGTACACCGCAGAGTCAAGCAAAGCCTGTTTCCACTTCAAGAGTTGCAAGCGATTAACTAGAATTAAAACAAGAACATTACTTGGTCAATCAAGGAAAGACAGGCCACAGACAGTAATTACATAGATAAGAGCTGAAAAAGGGTATACTGCTTAAACCAATGCAATTTGTGTGGCTACAGGAGTTATTGAATCCACAGGCAGATTTGTGAAAGGCATTTGGAGATGTAACCGAAAGGTTAATTCACTTTGTTTTACCAGTAGAGAACTGGAGAGCCTTTTTATTGCACATGTGGACCCAAAGCTCACTTGATGACATGACCTGACGCTATAGAATAATCATATCTCTAAGACACGAGATATGAGTAATTGAAAGAGGGTGACATGTCCTTTGATTTGAAAAATGTTATGAGGTTTTCAGTTAAGCACCAGGTCAACCAAGGCTTGTCTGACTCCTCTTAACAATAGGCAAACTACTCCAAATTTCCCAGCCTGCTGGTAGATTTTGTTGAGTTTTTTCCAAAGCTATCTGAACTCTTATTTTGCAACACCTTGGAGGTATACAAACAAGACAAAACATACAAAACCCAAATTATTGGGAAACCATAGCCACGAGACATGAAAAATTGCAACAGCAACAGAGTCATCAGAACAGATCAAATTGCAAAGTGAGGAGAGTAAAAAGACTCAGCATACAATTCTGGACTGCTTCATCCACTACAAAAAGCAAGGATACGACTGACTGCAGTGAATTACAAATGACATGCCAGCACTCAGCATCTGGCAACAAGCAATCCTTTGAGATGGAAAGTAAGTCACCTCTGGACAGAAAGGGTATAAGGTCAACAGTTACACCCAGAACAAACATGCGTGCCAGTTCCAGCAGACCTGCATTGTCCACTGTGTCACTGGCCTGTGTAGCTCCAGAAAAAGCTGGCAGCAGCAGTTAACTAAGCCAGCATCAGCCCTCGTTAACTGTAAACACAGTTATAGAGCAAACAAAATAATTTTGCCATCTGACATGCCAGTGGACACCACTAACAGAAGACACACTGCTGAGTTAGCAACAGCCAGCAGAGCACTGGAATTTCAGCTATGCTGATGCTTAAAAGCAGCTCCTGTCAAGACTGTGTTACACATCACCAAAAAAAGCATTTGTCTTATTGGAAATGGGTTTCGTGACAGTGCATAAGGATGGGTGGCATATTCATAATCTCCTAATGCACCCACAGTGACACTGCACCAACATAGCTGTGTCTGTGAGGAGAGAATTCCACAGGGCAAGAGCATGCACTTCCCTCCTCTTCCCTTCTCACAAGCTGGAGCTGTTTAAATACAGGCAATATTCTGCACACCAAATCAAGCAGCTGTAACATTTTAGGGTTACAAAACAAGAGTAGCTGGATCACCCCAACAATTTTTAGTTTAATGTCACCATTCCACCACAGCCACTGTGAGCACTTTGTGATGGTTCTGCACAGTCTGGGGAAGCGCAGTTCAAACTGTTCTCTCAGCACTAATTATTGTCCTCAGCACAAACACTGGGGCTAAGAGCAGTTCTGCCAGCCTGATTGCAGGGACCACTCTATAAATTCATCCTTTATCAAACCCAGCCTGTTAAGGAGCTCTGTGGCATCAGCACTATTTACACTGACAGGAACACACCCGTAACAAGAGCACCACTGATGCAGGAGAGAAAGCAGTTAGTGGCAGAGCTAACATATCAAAATTCTGCAGTACCAGCCCACACAGGATTTAAAGCCTCATTATCAGAGGGTCCAGACCTCACCTCTGCCTCAGTCAACAACCAGAAAATCCTTCCTGCAAGGGTTTTTGCCTTGAAGGGGATTCTTTCTGTTCAGCATGTTTTTAATAATTTTTGATAGCTTAAGCTTCATTTACAAACATGCACATTTTGTTCAGGCTCTTTGATACCGCCTCCTAATCAAAACTTAACAAGATGTGCTTGCAAGTGACAGGAAAACCTCTTGGTGGGAGCCAAACTGAGGCCATCATGGGACACTAAATTCATCTGTGCTGCTGCTTTGCTCTGCACATCTGAACTCATAAAATCAATTGTCGAGTATGTTCTCCCCCTCTGTGCATACTTTACACAGAACGATGTCACCTAAGTCTGCTGAATGACCCAGCAGTGACCCAGACTGCTCATCTCAGGCCCAGCAGCCATGGGCTGAGGCCTCACAGCCAATAGAATTTGCCATGTTTTCCTACAGAGTGCAGCTTAACCAAAACACAGCATTAACTCCCCCGAACTGCCTGTGCAAAGGCTGAGATATGGTGCAACCAGCTTTGTCCAAGCTTGCTCCAAAAAATAGGAAGGACAAAAAGGAAACATTACTGCTTCCTTCAGAACAGCTTTTTGATGACAGCTTGGGTCCCAAGGCGGGAAGAGCACACTGCCCTCCTGGCTGTCAGCACTAACAGCTCAAAGCCATGTGCACCCTCTGTGCTCACAGTGTGACCCACTCTGGCAATGACTCTCAGCCAAGTGCTTTTTGTCATTGGATATTCCTTGATGCATAACTTGGAGAGAAGAAACTAAGCAGTTTTTAAGTTGTGAAAACACAGAGAAGGAGCATACCAGGATACAAAATAATTAATATTCTGAACAAACTTTGTGTATATAAAATGAATGCAGATTTGCTTAGCTCTCAGCGTTTTATGCACTCCTGATGAAACACACAGTGATGGGCACGACTCATTGAGTCAGATCCCTGTCTGATTTCTTACAGCTGAGAAAAGTCCTACCTGATTTCCCACTTACTTCTTAATGGTGGCCAGGAGTTGACCCATTAGACAGCAATGATGTCAATATTCCTGCTTTGCTCTCTTTGTTTTATCAGGACCATACCCAGGTACTATCTCCCACGAACACCTTCGATCAACAGCCTTTTAATGGCTCCAAAGTCTTCTGGGACTTTATCAGATGCAACACAGATTAGGCACCTTCATTCCATTCTTCCAACCCCGAAAGAAAAACCCTACAAATAAGTTTAAGTGGAGAACCAAGGAAGCTGATGTCTCTAACTGCACATCTTCTTGCAGCACTTGCTCCATCCAAAAATACTTCATGAAAACCATCCTCAGGATGGTTTACTTCTGTGTATTCTCTGGGTAACTCCTGTGGGTCAGGCTTCACCAGAAAGTAACTTTTTCCAACTGATGAAATTCATTTCTAGTGAAGTGAAAGTTTGACTGCTGAACACAGAACCGGAAATCAGCTCCCAGCAAAGCATTTATTAAAAATACCCATTCTGTGAACCCTGTTGAGTCCCACAAATTGAAGCCATTTCACAAGTCAATAACATTGGCAACTGCCCCCCTCATGAACCATTAAAAGGGAGCACTTTCCCCTGACTGTTTCTCATTGCTGCTGAAAGTCTTTATTTTTTAAAAGTACTTATTAACTCGTGTTTTGACACTAAAAGTAGAAACTGAATGAATTTGATAAGTGCTGACTTCTGCCATTTAAAGTGATTGATCTAAAAACAGAGTGCCCTCACCCCTATCATTTGGACCTGTTAATGACTGGTCTATTAAATATAATTCCTTTCTGACACAGTTGATTTATTTGTAGTCTCTCTGGAAGCAGCAATCTTAACCAAAAAATGACATTCTGGTAACTCAAAAGTGGACATTTTCTGTTTCTGTGCAAGAATTAGCAAGGGGTGTTATTAAGCCTTTCCTGTTTAGAGAAAATCTGAACTGGATGAGAAGGGGGAAAAAACAACCTAAACCACAATCAACAAAACCAAACCCCAAACCAAATAAAAACCCATTGTGTATCTCAAACTCCAGTGTAACTATTCCTAGAAATAAATACAGCATTGCTGTGTTGGAAGGAACTTCTGGAGATTATCTAGTCTAACTCCCTTGCTCAAAACAGGGTCATCTACAGCAGATTACCCAGCACTATCTCCAGCTGGGTTTTGAATATCTCCAAGGATGGAGCCTCTTGGGTCAACTTGTTCAAGTATTCAACCACAACCACAGTAAAAAAACCACCACTTCCTCTAAACAGTTAAGCAAACTTTCCTGTGTTTTGAGTCCTTTGCCTCTTGTCCTGTCCCTGGGCACTGCAGAGAAGAGTCTCACCTAGCTTCAATCTTTCTTTTTTCCCCCTTAATTTGTTTGAGTAATGCTGCAAAAACATCTCCAAACACAAAGACATTATTTACTGGAACTTTTGTTACCCTTTGTGATTCTGACAACTAATCACAACCAACTGCTTCTATTTTGCACAGTTTTCAGTGCTACAGTAGTAGGAGGTTAAAATTTAATGCATTGTCAAAGTCAAATCTCAATTATCTGGAATAACAGAGTGGAGAGAGCACATAAAAGTAAAAATGCAGACAGAACAGATCCAGATAAGCTATATGAACAGGGAGGACATAAGAGAAAGAAGAAAAAAGAGTCAGGGCACTGATCCCAGAAGAGGCACCAAGGCAAACGGGTCGGCCCAGGACACCTTGCTTTAGTGCTGCAAGTGTTGAACCAAGCTCTGGGTGTAGAGCACAGACCAGCAGCCACTGCCCTCCTGACCCTGCCTGGTTCAGCACTGCACTCTACCTGCTCTTGTCCATTTGGCTCACTTCCCAGTATAATTTGTAGCCCCCAAATCCTGATCATCCACGTACCAGGCTCTGTGTGCACACCACACCATACTCGGACTAGTTGTCCCCTCTCTCCATTTCTGGACAAAACCAAATACTTATAAAAGTAAACCTGAAGTAGCTGATGGAATCCAGCAGTCCCAGGACTGGATGATGGAAAAAACACGGACACAAATCCCATAAATTCTCCCCAAATGTTTCACAAATGCTGGTGCATCAATCCTACTGCTTTCAAATACTCCTCCAACCCCTCACAGCAGTCCCCCCACACACTTTAGGCTTCATGCTTCCCTTCTGCAGATGGTACCATTGTCTTCCTCTTACTTCAGGCATTTTGAACTTAAAGGTACATGAGTGGGATGACAAGAGCAGCAAGAGCTGCACAAGGGTCCAGAGAAGAGCTGGGCCAGGTGCTGTGCAGCACAGACGCCAGCAGCCTGCCCCAAGTTCTATCCCTGAGTAGCTCTAACACATGCCAGTCCACACTCCAGCCTGTGTGGCATGGTACAGACCTACCCAAAGGACATCTGGATGAAGATAGAACAAGTAGGACTGGGTTTCCTGCAGCAGGCAGAAAACTTTTTCCCAAGTCAGTATTGAGAACCTGCCCCTATTGCTGCCTCCTGCCCCAAATCAGTCACTGCAGCACACACAGATGCCACCATGCAGGAATGGGAACGTGAAATCAAGATCTCAGTGATGTCAAGTCCGCAGGAGCAGATTTTTTCCCCCAGTAATTTCCAGAGTCTTGATTCTGATTCTCAGTCCTTAAAATATTCCACAGCCATGAGGAATAGCCTTTACGTTTATGCTTCGCACATATTCCGGGAGACAGAGTAATGAGCTCCCTATCTTTTCCATGTGGATGTAGCACTCTTCTCCTCCAGAGCTAAATCACTGTGAAGCACTGCTCAGTACCATTAAAGCCCTGCTCAGCTCAGCCCTGAGTTATCACCACAGCAGCAGATTGGTGGTTCTCCTATACATATTAAGTCATTTGGACTGGAAGCTGCCACAGGAAAGCCAGATCTCATTTTCATTTGCATCTAAGATATGTATCTGTGGCCTTTGCCTAAAGGTTTGTCACTCTAGCTGAAAGCTTGACAAAGGTCAGAATACTGAACTTTCTGCTTTAAATTCTAATGGCAGATGAGAGATACATTTCTTAGCATAAATATTTATATATAAACATACTTTATATATGCATGTATACACACCCCCCCAATCCTAAAATATCTCAGCATATGTGTAAGTGTAACAAATACTGCCACAGAGTCACAAGGGAATGGAGTAGCATACTGTGAGTCTGCCCTGACCCAAGATGTGGATTCGAATAGAAAAAGAAAATTATTTGAGGTAATGGGACCTTGACATTTTAGCAGTGTTCCTTCTGCACTAAAATAAGCAAGTTAAGATTAATTGGCAATGTAAGTTCCAAGGGGTCTCAAGATTGAGAAGATGGTAAACAAAAGCTAATCTATCAAATTTATCAGGAAGCACATTATCACTGCACCAAAGGTGAAAAAATACAGTGATTTGAATCATTGTAATTATTCTACTGCATTAATGTTTATTTCATAGAAAATGGATTTCATATAAAAATTTAATATAAAAAATATTTTAAATACTCATCTGGTACTTTCTCCTGCACCCAACAAAGTGCAGGCTCGTTGCACTCCCTGTATGTGCCTGCTGTGTGCTTTGCTCACAAACACTTCCACGTTTAGAGAAAACAAATCGGACAAATCAGAAACTGTGCATGACCCACGCACGGACACCACAACAGCAACACTCTCTTAGGAGTCACAGGAAGGCCAGATGGGGTTCCAGTTAACACCCCTCTGTCCTGTATACAGGTGGTCTCATGCAGCACTGTGTCAAAAACAGTGCAAAAATGTGTCTGAAGTGCAGCCTCAAAGGACCCAGCAGTTTTACATCATGCAAGCCTTGCTTTTACAGCCTGCTCATACAGAAAGGGCCAGGCTCATCTTTACTCACCCCTTCTGAAGGAAGGATGCAAGTCAAACGGCAAAAAATTAGCCCATCAGGCAAGTTCCCTCATGCTTTCAACCCTGGGAGCTGCATACTCATCACACATAGGGTCTGTGCTTGAAATGTGGCCTTAAAAAGCATCAAGAATCTAACTGTCTTAAAAAGACGCAGCTAAAAACCAAAAGTGAAATAAATCCCTCTTACACAGAAAGTCACTAATTGGGTAAGAGAACTCAAGAGACAGTGAACTCCTAAATCTTACAATTTCATGTACAATCATTTGATTTTAAAATTACAATTTGCTCTTAACCAGCTGAGGTCCATGAATCAGAAATTCCTGGCACATGGACAATTTTTAGTCAATGGGTGGTGGGAACTGGACTGGAAAAGGGATTACGTCCCCTCCCATTTTCTTTTACAACCTTTCTGAAATCTCCCTCCTGAACTGCACCCCTGCTTTCTCCCACATCCCTTTGTATGAGCCCCCAGAGCATTCATGTTTAATTCTCTAACAGAAAAGCAAAATAAAGAGCTGCCTGATTAAACATTAAGGACCTCTTTCTCTCTTTATGGAAAATACCTTTGATTTAATGGGAAAAAGTTGATAACTGTTTATCTGAAGGTTATCCATTAGTTGCTGGCCATGTGATATGAAAGAATTTTTTTTTTTGCATCTGAGGGGCTGAGTCATGGTGCCATAAAGGCACATTCATGGTATCTAATACTAAATGCCTGGATTATCTTCTCCCTTTGACAAACCCCTCAAAAGCTAAGAACTTGTACCTAGTCTGCCTGTATCTGGGACAGCACAGGAAAACAGAAGAGGTCCCTCTCATTCTCCTTATTTATAAAAGGCCTGATTCTAAACTTCTCTAGAAATATTCTCAGGAGCTTCAAAAACAAAGTGATTATGTGATGCATGCAAAACAATCTGTGAGGAGGAAGCTATGCCCCTAGTTCCAGTGGAGACTTAAATGCAGATTTATTACAGACAAAATTTATTCCATCAAAATTTGTTCTCCACCTCGTGGACTGATTCCTCCTACACTACTGTATTGATTTCACTACTGAAGTGCTGCACTAATGAATCAGGCTCTCCATGTCCACTGTGCTACTATAAAGGATCACATTTTGTTATATGGACCATAAAATGCAGCAGAGGAAAATAAATCTGTTTTGTTTTTGTACTGCTGCCTGCTTTGGTGTCTGCATTAAATAATGTAGCCATTATATAGTGTTTTGTTTCCATTTATAAAGATACAAACGATGGTGCCAATGATGCTCCCATGTACTGATATTCAGAATCAGCTCTTTACCCTTAAAAGTCTGGGCACAGCAAGGGAATTAATTCAGGATTTCATAGTAAATGCAGGGCTTATAAAACCCATCCTTGTAGAGAGGTTATTTACTCACATGGTGCATAGAACATGACAAGGGTGTGCTTCTTCTTCTTCAAGGACTCCCTGAAGTCTTCTCCAGCCAGGTGGATAACACTGGTCTGTTTTTCTTCCCATGCAGGCTCAGGTGGAGGTGGTGCTTCGGGACTGAAAAAACCAGACAATGAAATTGGTTTGAAAATGTTTCTGGAAGCAGGTAAAGAGACAGCATTGTCTTGGTCATAATTAGTATGAGGGAACTGATGTGAAAAATCCTTCAAGATGCCTGTGCAGTAGAAAGACATACTTGATATTTCCAACACCAGGCAACAGCAAAAAAGATGCAAGTTAATTTCTGGAGCTCACTAAAAATATAATTTAAGTGACTGCAGTCAGGCATATGCATAGAGATGTCAAATAAAGACTTCCCACATCGCATCCAACATCTGAGTGGAAAAAACATTGATACATACACTGTCTCATCCACAGGCATGAACTGAGGAGAACAGCAAGCAGGTGGACTCAAAAGGCAGCTGATATAGAACAGCATCTTCCATTCCAACATCCTTTTTGTAGTCTTTATCACTATCATGCAAACTTCTGTAAAGAATTTCATGACCTTCTCTAGAATTCAGATATTAAAGCCAGGATGCAAAAATCAGCATCGTTCCACTTGGAATACTGGGGGTGACTGAACCAGAATATTTTACTTTGGTAAAGAGAATGTCAGGTTTCAATTATGACTGCACATACTGGCTAGATCAGAGCAGTCCTGCACACCTAGAGTGTCTCTAACAAAAAATCTGCTATTCACTAGCTCACAGACCTCTCTCAGACTCATTAAATTCATTCCTGCTGTATCTTAAATAGTGATTACTTTATATAAAATCATCAGAATGGTGCCACGGTATAAAGACCTTCATATGTCGTCTTGGTAATAAATTAGCTTTTCAGACTTTCCTGACACTTTGAATGACACCATTTAAAGTTGTATCAGGTACATAAAAACCAAGTGGAGAAAAACTCAATTTTTAAAGTCCTTCTCAAGGTCACTTGGTGGACATTCATTGTATTTCAACTATTACTGATTTTCCAGTTTTTAGAGAAAGACTTAGATGTGTTTCAGAGAAAGAGTTAGAAGAGTTAGTGTGTCCTTTACTGAATTCCTCCATGAACACAGCTGTTGTGAGCTATCATTGATTACAGTTACAGAGGTGTGACTTTACTCTCACACAAACTTTTCCACGCTGACCTGGAATAAGCTTCTCAGCAACTGTTAACAGCCTAGTGTGGCAGCACAATCACCAGAGAGGAACCACAGCCAAAACCCAGGCTGCAACCACCCACTGAGACAGGTCTCCACAAGCTGTACTTTTATCACCAGCCTGCACCCCAGATGCATCCCTATTTCTACCAGCTTCAGTGCAGCTGTGTCAATTCTATCTCTGGTCAGAAAACAAGGATGTTATTCTACTGCATCTCTAGCTGGGAGAACATCCAGGAGCCAAGAGCAGGAGACAGGTTGTCTGGGATTCACCTGTATTGCTGACTAGCTGAGGCTGTAGACAAAAGTCACCAAGAGCCACAGCAAGATCCAGAAGAATTAACACCACTCCTTGTTCCTCATTGCTTATTCACCTGCTGGTACAGGCAGCATCAGCCTGAATGTTTAACTCACTACAAAGTGCACAGTGCTCAAAGGAGTCGAGCAAAGCAGTGAAATGAGGACAACAACTTCATATACAATATGGATACAGCAGCCTGGAGCCTGCGTGGGCAGGGAGGCCAAGGGAGTACCAGGTCTGAAAGTAAAATACAGATAAAGCTCCTCACCCTGCTACAGTGATACTGCCAGAACATAGCTATTACCTGCTTTGAAACAGTCAGAGATGTAATGAGAAAGGAAAAAAAAAGAAAAGAAAAGAAAAGAAAAGAAAAGAAAAGAAAAGAAAAGAAAAGAAAAGAAAAGAAAAGAAAAGAAAAGAAAAGAAAAGAAAAGAAAAGAAAAGAAAAGAAAAGAAAAGAAAAGAAAAGAAAAGAAAAGAAAAACCAAAAAAACCCCCACACAACCTCTTCCCCAACCAAATAAGAGGGGGAAAATAAAGATTACATTCCTCATGCCAACTGCATGTAATAGTTAAAATTATTAAAATATTCACAAAACTCTGGCAGGTTTTCTTCCCCTTGACTAATGCAGAAAATACATTAGGCTTGCAGTATCTAAAGAAAATGCATATTTTACATATATATATGCATACTTTTACATACATGCATCTGTAATGCATACTTAATGAGAGAATTGTACCAGCAATTTAATTTAAAATGTAATTATTGTAATAATTTTCATATCAAACTTAATTCTGCATATTTCAGCACGCCACCCAAGAAAAGTTGGTTAGTGCACTCAAAGGTGCTGGTTTTGTTGGTCTCGCTGGCTCTCCTTCAGCCCCACGTGGGTGGAATTCTAGGTATTGGCTCTGAAATGTTGGAAAGAGAAAAGTACAACTGCAGAAATTCAGTTACTAACACTGGGATCTGCTGCTTTGTATAAAGAGGGAACAACAAATGTTCTGTTTATTTTTCAGAGCCATTGCTATTCCTTCTCCAGGGAAAGGCTTAAGGTGTATTTGAAAAATATTTATTTTGGGAAAGAAATACCGAGGCAGCTATGAAAAACCCCAGAGCAAATAAGGCATTAGAGACCATAATTAACATACATGTTTCTGTAGGTTTGAATACTGGAATTCAGTGTCATTTTGTCAGCAAGGGATTTAGGCAGTGCTGAAGCTCCGTTTAGTTCCTCACCCAACTCATCTGCAGGAGTCACTAACCAGGAACCCAAACACTATCTTAAAACCCTCCAAACTTACTTTTGCAGCCAGTCAATGATCTTCTTCTTTGTTCTGAGGTGTGGCAGAGTGTATTTCTCCTCTCCATCCTTAAAATACTTCAAAGTAGGAAACCCTGAGATGTGATATCTTTCTGCCAGAGCCTTGTTGACGGTAGCATCGACGGCTGCAAGGACACCCGGACTCTGAAACAGAGATCACCTCCTGTAAATCCCAGCCACAGACACACACCCCTTCAGCAGGACACAGTGGGCTTGGGGGCAATCACTCATGGTCTAGGTGTCTTTGCTGCCTCTAGGACAAGAGGACACCCTTAAGCTGCGCCAGGGGAGGCTTAGGTTGGACATAAGTAAGAATTTTTTCACATAAAATGTGATTAGACATTGGAATGGGCTGCCCAGGGATATGGTGGAGACACCATCCCTGGAGGTGTTTAAGGAAAGATTGGGTGTGGCACTTGATGCCATGGTCCAGTTGACATGGTGGTGCTTGCTCATGGGTTGGACTTGATTTCACTGGTCTTTTCCAACAGGATTAATTCTGTGATTTTGTGCACAGACATACAGAAAGACACAGAGGACTGATGCAAAACCAGAAAGGGACATACTCTGGACTAAATGTTACCTGAGTCTTACCTGTCCCCTCCCATTTCTGATGGATTCTCTTTATATAATTCACTTTATAATGCTTAAGAGACATTCCCAGAAGTTGCATTTCCTCCCACAAATCTGTGTTTCTCCCAGAAGAAACAAGCATCACTAAAGATAAGTTTACTTTAAGGTAAATTCATCTTTCCCTAACTTGTGGACATCTTTTCCTGGACCACCTTTAGACACACAGAAGAACAGGCATTTGTAGAGTGTGATTCATCAGATCTTTGTTTTTCTCATCTCCTCCCTCTCCAACAGCAATAAAGGAACTCTAGATGTCTCCACAGAAGATGCTTAAAGTATGGGGGAGACCAATTCTACTTTTCCTCCTGCATGGCATACACAGCATGCGACTGAATCAATAACACTAAAGCTTGTATTATTGGATCTCTCTTGTCCAGCCATGCTGATGGAGCACTTATGGTGAAGCTAATGGAGTGGTGCAACCATTAAAAACAGGGTATTTGAAACAGGGATCAACCCCTTTTGTTTTTTTCCAAAACTAATTCATAAATAAAAGCCTATGTTTCTTTGCATTCAATGCCTTTAAGTAAGGAGAAAAAAAATCCATTTTTGGATTTGATCATATTATGTATAAGGCCTACAGTAGAATACATAAACATTTTTCGATTTTGTTTTCGTTCAAGACACAATGTTCTTTCTCAGACTTTGGCAGGGCTCATGCATTAGCGATGAGACTGTACTTTGGAAGCACATTTTGAAGGGTCCTGTGGGAGTATGAGAACAGCTGAATTTGTTGTAGGGAGAAAAGTCACTTTTATTACTCTAGTTATTTATTACTGATTATTTGAAGGATATAATAAAGGAAATTAGCTTACATCACTGGTTACATGGAGAAACTCTGCAGCCTTCTCATATTCTGGCTTCATTTTCTTACAGTGCCCACACCCTGCCAAAAAAAAAAACAAACAATGAATACCATGGTTATTCATTGACCCATTCAGCAATTATCAAAATCCAAAACCGTGTAGTAAAGATTTACTAGAATTTTGTATGCATTTTACTTAATATATTTGTAAAGCTTTAGGATATATAGGATGATAAAGGATTTTTTCCAAAATGGCCACAACAGTTTAAACAAAGAATTTAATCTATTAAAAATTAATCATAATAATAATAATAATACCCCCCCACTTTCACACCCACACCTCTTTCCTTACAAAAAGTACTATAAATATTTGTCAAGCCCATTGCTTCTAGCATGCTCTTGGGCAAAGCACAACCTCAACCATTTCAGTTTCCAAATCTTTATCTGCTTTAAAAAGAAACAACACAGTTCCTCACGTGACTTTGTGACTTTCAGTGGAGGCTTACACTAGCAGAGCTTAATAGACTAATATAATTTGAATTAAACTGCACTGATAATAAGCCCTGCTTTACAGTGGTGCAGCATGTCCCTCTAGCAAGGATTTGCACTGATTTAATCACATCAGTGTAATTACACCACCACATATGTTCCCAACATAAGCAGGATCTGTAAAACAGAGATAATGGTGCTTTCTCGCTTGTGCGAAGTTCTCCAGAGATCTGCCATTACTTCACTGCTAAGTGCTGACATTACAATAAAGTAAAATGAATGTATGAGTGAGAAAAACAGACTTAGAATAAATTATTTGGGTGTAAATTAAACTGCTTGCAGCTGGTGAAGTTTCTTGCAGGCAGGCTGAACTTTCAGACCCAGGTGAGGGTCTTGCCGCGATGTGAAGTTAAACTTTGGCACCCCCAGTGCGATGCTGGGCCTCAGTGACAGCCCCTCCCTGTCCCCAAGGGCCTGGCACAAGGGCAGCCCCCCTGGGACAGTGCACAGGGATGGAGTGGCTGGGGGAACAGCAGCACGGTGAGGCTCAGGTCTGACTGGAGGTGCAGGCAGCTGGGACAAGGCATGGGCACGGCCCCGGCACGCTGCAATCCCCGTGCAGTGCCTCGCTGCACCTCTCCCTCTTGTCTGCAGCAGCAGCCAGCTCGCTTTCCTGAGCTGTTATTGTTGGAATGGGCACTTGAAAGCCCAGACTTTGCTGAGCTTTTGGAAGTTGTATCAGAAGATACAGCTGGAAATGTGTTTAAATGCGTGCCAGCAAAAGCCGACTCTGAGGTGTTCGGGTAACAGGGCTGGGGCTATTTTTACACCATTGTCCGAAAGGAAACAAACCAAAGAGTCTGAACCTCAGTGCTGCTTTGTTTCCCTCTAATGGGATAATGGCTGAAGCCAGCAGACACAAACGGCCTGAATTCAACCAGACAAGCCTGTTTTATATAGCATAAGTCAAAGAGTGTTAGCAGCCAAGAAGCAGTAAGACATCCAGGTGTAAGTAACTTCACCAGAGCAAACAGAGCTTCAGCCACCACAGCACATCATGAAACACTTTCATGGCATAGATTCAGGGCATTTCATGTTTATAGAACAGGGTGAACACATTTGAACAACAACTGCAAATCCCACCTAAGAATTACAGCAAATACCAAAGCGGTTGATCTCAGACCAATTCCTGTTCAAACACCAGCTACAGTCCATACCACTTAGTCATCTGCACAGAGACCACAGCACTAAACAGCCCCATGCTATTCTTAAAGCAAAAAACAACAGCGTGGTAGGAGCAGCAGAACAAAGGGAGCTCAGCTGGTGGAGAAAGCTTTGCTTTGATTTTACACCGTGGTGTGAGAATGCTGGGAACCTGATGTGACAGCTTCACAGGTGAATTCAGGAAGAAGCTGGGACAGGCTGAGGAAGAGTTACTGTCTCAGCACTGCTTATCTTGGTTAAAAGAACAAAAGAGGCTGGAAAATGATTTATTTGCCACCCACAGAAAACTTGCAGGCATATGGCTTTGTGTAAGGGGTTGACAGATCCCTCTGACACCTGCCCAAGTTGATTTATTTCTCCTTTTAGGAGCAGGGAACTATATTAATTTTGTGCTCTTCCTCACTTTTAACCAAAGGGCATCTCAAGTCCCAGTTCAGATACCTCTCTGAATTAGGTAGCTTAAATTTGTACAAACAATGATTTTCTGCAGGGCTAACTTCACCTTGGTGAGCTTTATACAGTGTGTCCCTCAGCCACAGCAAGGTTCATACTGTGCTCTAGCTACAGTATCCACATAATCCACACTATATTCCAATTATATTACAATCATTAATTAGATCTGATTAACCAAAGGCATTAAAGAACCAGAGTTTTCACAAAGCTATGCAGAGGGGAAAAAACCCCAAACCAATAACGCAAGCACATTTTGCCCAGGAAATGAAAAAATATCCAAAGCATCTGAAGATCATGTAAGTAATATTTTGGATCAAGATATCCAGACCATGAAATGTCACTGTTCCAGGTTCTTTCATCAACATCACACAGACACAGCACTACTGACTGTCACAAAGCTAACTCACTCAGGCTTAAAATAAAGGGAAGCAACATCAGATCTTTAGAAGGCACTTAAATGCAAACCGAAGTCTTCAAATCTTTAATACTTGTTCCACCCCTAACAGAGGACAGCATGATGCATCAGCCTGGAAAAATGTCACAACATTAAACTGAACCTAGGAGAGGAGCAACAAATTTTAAGAGCTTCTCCCACAATACATGATGCTTTTCTGGCTGTCTTCATGAGAATGTTGCTATTGTGAGCTACAGCCTGCTTTCACATACCATTGCAGAAAAGGGGAGATATAAATTAAAAGTCAGACCTACAAACTGCAAATCAATTAATCTCTCCTATGATTATTTATCCTATCTTTGAATAACCCTGTGATGATTGCCATTAAATTTTTGAGGCCAGTGAAAAGTTATTTAAATGAAGTCCAAGGTCACTGCCTCTCCTTTGATTGCCACATTAGGTTGTTCAGCAGCAGCTTCATCCCTCTGTGCTAAGCTCCTCTAGTTTTAGATGCTTTCTGTTCATAAAATGAGTGGGGAAATAACAACCCTACAGGCTCTGAGCCCAGATGCTGCTGTGTGCTGCTGGGACAATGGAAGGAGCCCACAGGCCTGCAGTGGGCATCTGTGACAAGTTGGCTTCTAGAAGATGCACTGCCCTGTTAAGTGTTTACTGACATCAAAACTGAAAGAATAAGCAAGGGAAGCAACTCGCTCGATCTCAGGTGAGAAGAAAGGCTGCACTCAATACAGGGATGTCCTGTGCCTACTCCAAGCACTGCCATCCTCTGAGCCTCTGTGGGTCATGGCTGGTGGGAACACCCAAGGGTCTTGTGGGTGTCTATCCAAGAGGACTCCCACAGCCTCAGTCTTTTCTTGCAGAAGACAAGCAGCTGCTCTGGAGGTGCAAGACAGAGTTACTCTCCATCTGGCAGCGGAAACCAGTCCAGGTTCAGTGCCAGCTGACCAGCTCAGGACAACTCCTCTGACCTCTCACACCTCATCTTGCTCCTCTTGCACAAAAGGAGCCCCAGGCTGCTAGGGCCAAGGCTCGGATAGAAAGAGCACACATATAAGCAAAAAGGAAGTGTTACCAGACAGGGAAAAGAAGTCAAAACTTAAAACAATCAGTGCTAGGACATCTGGTACGCACCCTTGCTAACCACTTTTAAAACAGATGTCTAAATGAAGCAAGAATTCTGCTTTCCTAGTTTATTTATAATCAATCTTCTCATTTGCACTGCACAGATGGGCAGATAAGCAGCTCCTTCCTTTGGTGCAGTCACTGTTACAGCTTAGCTCAGCTGCACCCCCAGACAATGGGGATCAAAGGTCCCCACATCACCTCACTGCAGACAAGTCACCTCCCTCCAGGATCCCGCTGCAGGGCAGAGGACAACACTTGCTCATCACTTTGTCCTCTGTACAGTGTGACCATATGGAAATGTAGAGCAAAGGCCAAGTGTGGACTGAGCAATGCTGAAGTGAAAGGGTGAGCAGCACATGGACAAAGGAAAGCCTAACAAACGTACCAAGCAACTTTTTCCAAGGAAATATCTGTTTTTGTTATAGCAGCCTGTTTGGCACCATGGCAAAGACTCACAACACAGTTGCTCCAAACCTCTTCAGAAATGAACTAATACAAGAACTTCTACTGTTAAAACCAAGTTTTAAAGGCAGAAAACCAGTCAAGCAGCTCCAGCTAAGCTCCTGCATATGCTGTCTTAGTGATGTCCCAAGAATATAAATCTCTGCTTCTCCCTGTCATTCACTGTTTGCTTCTTTCAGGTTATTATGACTATATAAATAAATGCCATGCTTTTGGCCATGTCCTCTCATTTCAAGACAACATTGTCTGAGGATCTAAAGTGTGCGTGACAAGCAAGAGATAAAAGACAACATCCAGGCAGTGGTGAAGAAGCAATTTCTGACATCAAGAACCCTAGAGGTAAACTAAATTGCAAATAAAGATTTTAAAGAATCATTACATTTCTGCCATCAACAGACTGCTCAAATACTGTTATCATGTACCAGCTATTTATCATATAATGCCAGCTCTATATCCATCTATAGCTGCACACCAAAAATACTTCCATTAGCCTGATGGGAAAACACGTCCTGCTTTCAGCAAGTGGGCCACTGGCAGTTCAGAATACACTCGCAGAAGATTTACAGAGAACGACAAGAAAAGAAAAGAAGTCAAAAAATTCAGATGCACCTTTGCTCTCTAAACATTTGACACCTGAGGATAACACCACTGGTTTCTCCATTCTTAATCCCAGAGGAGCAGTGACCTCTGAAAACAGCAGAATAGCCAAGTTCACATTAACAAGTTCACATTGTTAACTTTGAACTTGCATCCCTACATACAAAAGTAGGAGTATCTACACGGAGCAGGGAAGACACAGCAGCCACAGCAAGGACACACATATCCCAGCCCTCTTATCACCCATGCAAGAACACAAATGTATTTTCTTCTGCCATTGAAGTCTGTAACGTGCAAAGACTTCTTAAGCATCATGTAAAAGAGGATCTCTCAGGTCTGACATGAGGCAGTTTACAGTTCCTTCACCGGTGTAGGAGAGCATAAACTACAACAGCTGCAGACTCCCTTGCATAATTTAGCCATCTGCATTGCAGACATCTGATGGAAAATCATCCACAAATTTGGCAGGAAGGAAGAATGACAAAAGCAGCTGTAATCACAGGTATGAATTTGTAATCGTGTTGGTTGCATATTCACTTAATAGTCACAATGGAATGGTCAGAGCAGTCAGGCCATGCCACGACCTCCATGCATTAAAAACAAACAAACAAACAAACAAAAACCAAACCAAAACAAAAACCAAACCAAAAAATACCAAACAAAAAAAAAATGGAATCACCTTAGGAAGGATCAGGAGCTCCAAGAATTTTGCACAACCTTTTCCCTCTGGATACTTAGTCCCACCAAACCATTCATCTTCTCACCAGCAGCACTGCACACCCAGGTAAAATTCCAGATACTTAAAAACAACGTTTCAAGACTTGATGCTTTCTCATAAGGGGCGCATCTTCAACATCTTTAACATCATATTGAATTCAAATTTCCAAGAGCTAGAAATGTGTGCACACATAGACAAATCCAGACACCCCACCCCCAATACTGTATTTTTAAAGGCAGGTTTGATTCTACCAGGCATTACATTGCTTAGAGATCAGTGACAAGCAAACAGCTTTACGGCTTTACAAAAGACAAAGCCTACGAAAGGTCAGTCTGGAAAAGACTCTGAGGAACTAGAAATACAGAATTAGAAGGAAAATACTTAAGCAGTCTGGATTATTGCAGTCAGCGCTGCGGCTGCGTGGGCTGCACAGTTCATCCCAGAGCACTGCAGCGACTCGGCCCCGCCATTGTCACTGGCATTCCCAGGAACTCAGAGTGCAGGCAATCTGTGCCTGCAATGAGCTGTGCAAATCCAATCCCAGCACAGTCACACAGAGGAAAGTCTCTGCCTGCTTCCAGGAGCCCTTCAAGTTGGGGCACAAAATTATTACAAATTGGTCACTCTTTCCACTCTTCCCTGTTTCTATGACTTGCTCAGGTGGTAGTGACCCAAACCCAGACACCATCTTGTCTTTTCCACGGTGGCATAATTTCTTCCCTCCCAGCGTCATTGAAACTGCTCAGGAGAAGAGTCATAAGAGTTTTAGACAGTCACAGTATGAGTTAAACTATTTCTTATTTTAAAAAAAGATAATTGGATGCATTACATAAATCAGATCAAACTGGGAAGAGAGCTTAACTAAACGTATCCTCCAGGAATGCCGTCTGCATCCATGCTGTATTCACAGCTCTGGCAGAGCGGCCACCTCCAGCCAGCAACAGCCCTTGGCAGGGGAAGGCTCAGCACAGGAGGGCAAACATGGAGTGGGTCCTGCAGGCTGCCTCCATGGGATTTAAAAGACAGCAGCTCTGGTGAACTGCACAACACAAACTTCTGCCTTTATTTCTGGTCACACTGGAGTCTGTCTTCTGACTCAAGCTCAGGGGAAAGGGTGAATATTCTCCGAGGCTAATGTCAGCCAGAGGCTGCTGCCTCCCAGGGATTCCTGGGAGTCAGGCAGGAGACAGATTTCTGCTCTGTCTTGCCCTCAGTGTGCACTCTCTGCTTCTGAGCTCACAGGGGGCCATGGTTGAGCTGGACTCCCAAAACCAGCCTTTGGAAAACTATACCCCATCTGCACAGCACAGACTCCAGCACACATCCAGGAACAACCTCAAAGTTGACCATCATCTTAATGTAAAATAAATGAAAACAAAAAATCACATGGTTCCTTATTTTTGTTCCAAAGGTGGTTTCAGCTTCTGGCTATTGGAGATTACACTGCATGTATATACTAAAACTGCATATACATACCCTCTTACTCAAGAGTGTGGTGCAGCTGGGAGAAATCAGTGTTGGAAGATGATGGTGCCTCCTACCATCCCTCTTGGGAGGGAAAAGAAGTGAAGGAAGGTGGATCAGCTGGCATTGGGAGATATGAATTACACTTCCTACACCAGCTCTGAGGAACATGGCCCTGAGTAGGTGTTGAAAATTAATCTTCCCCTATTGAAATGTGAGACAACAGCATGGTTGCCTTAAGGTGAAATTGTTGAGAGTTTATGAAAAATACCACCAGAAGGTTTCCTTCTCAATTAAGCCAGAATTATTTCACATCCAAAAAAGACTCCCCCTTTCTCCATTGCCAGGTGAACAACAAAATTTTACCTTAAGGAGGGAAGAGAAGTTGTACTGCTCTCCCCTCACACTCTTACCCTGCTGTGGAAGACTTTATGCTTTGGATTTAGCAATGAAAATGCTAAATAAAGGTGAGGTGAAAGAGCTTTGACCCAGCTCATAAAAACAGCATAACCTGTGAATTATTTCCTAGGATGCAATCTGTGTAAGATATGAGCAAAATTGATGCCATGCAAAGAGATCTTCCTAAGAAAGGTACATCCCAATGAACTCAAGCTCATGGGGCAGGGGAGTTAAAAGGAATGGTGACATTGAATATTACTGTGAAGATAGCTGGAAAAGTCAAGTATCAAGAAGAGATACTATGGAGAATGCACAGTTTTTGTCCAAAGTCACAGCAGAAGTGGCTACCAGCTGAGATCTATTTACCTTTTTAGGAGAAGTGTGCTGGCATGGTTGCCAAGCACAAGCAGTCAGAACCCCAGAAGACACAGCTCCACCTGCAGCACAATGCCTCAGTGTCCAAGCAATGGATTCATTTATTAGTAACTCAGAAAAATGGCATCACTTGCCAACTCACCACCTGAAAGGGCACAAGGAGCAGACAGGCAGGCAAGCAGGAGTAGATAGGCAGACTCTAGGTGTCTCTGTTCACTATTTGCCCTTTACATAAGTTCTCTACCTTTCACAGAATAAAAGTTGAAGCCATAAAGTATTTAGGAAGATAAACCTGACAATGAAAACTCCACTGGAAATTACTCAAGTAGCAGAGATCCTATAAGGCACTTTCCAAACGAGAGCCCTGCACAGTATATTGAGCTTATCCAAGCAAGGAAATTAATTTATTTCAGAAAAAATAAACCTGGAGTGTAATTCTTAAAGCTAATTCCTATTGCTACCCCATCATTAGAGACCTATAAAAATAAGTTATGCTTCACTCCTATCAGAACTCACCACAAGAACATTAAGGGCTTATATGTACACTGGAGTCAACATGCTAGGAGGACAGTCATCCAATTCACACACTCAAATGTGGATTTTTAACAGCTAAAATTACCTAAGTCCTCTGAAAGACCTCTCTGAACACCTAAATAACCTACAACAAACACCCAGAGAATGAGGCCAGTCTCTCTTCAGCTGTCACCTCTCAGCTGTTCCTTGGTGCTCCGGCAGCTACTCCTTTGGAACAGGCTGAGTCAGTCGGTAAGGACTCGTTAGGAGAGAGGGAAGGCAATAGTAATGTGAGAAATGAGGCAGCAAATCCCCAAAGAAACTAATGTTCCCTTCACACCACCTGCCACGCATTCACATGAAGCTTTTTTTCTGATTGGTATAGCCTTTGCAAATGTCTTCTTTAATAGAGAAAGTAATTGCTCCCAATTGGAGATGAGCATAGAGCATTTCAAACAAACCTCCCGGATTTCACAACCCCCAAATATCCACATTTTGTCTCCTTTCCTTCTTCCTTTACCTCTACACTGCATTCTGCTCAACACCCACGACAGCTACCAAGTAAGTTATTCAGTGTACACGCCGTGTCCCCAGAACAGCATCATGCCACAGAGCAAGTTGGGATCCAGTCCAAAGGTAGAGCAGCCCAGAACTCCCCACGTTTGCCACTGTCCTGTTGTGACACTGAACCAGAGCATGTCAAGGCTCCTCCCTTTTAGTCCCGGCATGAGCTGTAACCAGGTTTGAGTCTCAGCTCCAGCCAGGATGATCTTGTCTGACCTCTGTGCTCACCCGGTGGCAGATGGGGTTTCCTAAACTTGGGGGCCAAAAAATTAATGTCTGCCACAAGTCAGAGAACAGCAAAGGCAAACTCCTACTTCCTTCACATTAAACAAGACTTTGCAGCGCTCATACGCCTTCCATATCTCAATTCCTGCAATACTGGAGCAGCTTGCAGTCTGGCCATGGCTTGCTAGATAAAACACCCACACAAGGTGAAATGTTATCTCCACTTCACAGGTTGGAAACCGAGACAAATATTTAGTGACTTGGGTCGTGACTGTACAAATCAAAGCAAAGCAAAGACCTAAACTTTTACATCTCCAGGCCAAGGCTATCGCTTTTATCACTAGATCATCCTTTTTTATGACCATACCCTGTTCAAAGAGCACAAACTGCTTCAAAGAGACAAGAATCCCATACGAACTGTGTGCTCCAGTATCAGAAGACTGACAAAAAAGAGACAATGGTATCACTCATTACTGTCTTTGCCCCTTTCATTAGGTACCCTATCAAGTTTTACTGCACAAGATAATTATCAGGATTCTTATACTCTTCACATTTCTATTTATATTAAGTACCACTAAAAAACCATATTGATTTTTATTTTTAGATCCTTGAAAAACGTGAGTGGTATTGTCATTAAAGGAAAAATCCACATAAGGTTCTTAGTTTTCCTGGTTCGCTGCCTTTCCAAGAACTTCTGTTTTAATGTGATTCCATCTCCCTGAAAATGATTTCTGTAATTAGTTTAATGAGACAGATCACTTCACTGGCAGGTCACTTACACTGAACTGTTTACACTCCTTAAGATTTTTGGTGATATTCAAATACATGTAGTATCAAGCAACATCTTGATATAGACTTCCATGCTTTTAAATAATGAACAACCCAGTCTAAGTGTCCCAGACCTCCTCTCTCTGAAATCAACAGTCAGGACTTGCTCATCTCTGTGGAAGCAGATTCTGAAGCCAAGAATGTACCAATTTCTAACTGGTTTATGTGAAGAATTTATCTGCTCCAGAAGCCTGCCAGGAATGTTCAGCTGAGAAGTACATACATACAATGCACAGAAAGTTGGCACAATTTATGCTTGTACAGGGAAGCATTTTGCTATATATCCTATTAAAAATACACTAAGGTAACATTAAAATTAGAAGCCTATGGGACACAGAGTCAGGAAACACTATTGTGAAATTGAAGCAGATATTTTCTCTTCAACAATCTGTCCAGACTCTTAAACAGCAACATTCATCATCTGAGTGCCTTACACAACAATTCAGTTTCTGGTGATGTGGACACTGCAACAGCTCATCCTGACATCTGCATTGCTCCTCCAAAATCCCACCAGAGACAGGCACTGCCTGTGACCCACATAACAGCCCAGAAAGTTTGACTTGTTCAAAGCTTTCTCTAATTACTCTGAAACAAGGAGAACATATTCACAGGGTCTGGTAGCCCACAGCAAGCACCCAGACACATGAATGTCTCCTTGTGTACCTTCCTGTGGGCTAGTATGTGCACCTGC
The DNA here is from genome assembly GCA_013396995.1 of Dicaeum eximium. NCBI lineage: Eukaryota > Metazoa > Chordata > Aves > Passeriformes > Dicaeidae > Dicaeum > Dicaeum eximium. Next base: position 5,035,308 of record VWZP01001440.1, on the reverse strand, counting down.
ATCATGGGGATACGGCATCTGACCAGATTCCAGATGCACAACCTGCCTTACACACTACAACCTGCCAGTAATCCACACCTGCACAGGTGCACCAAAACCAGCTTCCCAGCTACCCACTGTCTGTCTTTATCCCAGAGCTCTACATCTGAAGGCACATGCCAAAGGCTCTCTATGTACCCACTGAAAACAACCAACATTTTATTTTGAAAATCACAAATGTCATATGTGATAGCAACAAATGAAAATTAAAGGATGTTTCCATCCACATTCAGTGCTGGTGGATGTTTGGATAACCCACAAGCCTTTAACCTCTACTGGAACAACTGTGTGGGTTGACATTTAAAAAAAAAAATCTTTGATTGAATCATGAATTAGCATGGAAGAACTTTAGTTATTTATAAATAATTAAATCTCTTTATTTATCACAGGCTGCCAATGTTAGGCTGCCGCTGACCTGTGCTAGAAAGGCCATTTTTTTCAGGCTGCAGAGTAGATTATTCTTCAGGCTTTTCAACTCGTGGCCTTTCTGTCAACAGACATCCCAATTAGAGCTCACAGCAACACAGCTTGCTTTCAGAAGGAACCAGTGGGGGTCTGAAAGAGAGACTTATTTATAGTTGTAAAACATGGATTAAAAAAATAGATTTGATTTTGTGCACACATTTTGGGTTCACTTTGCTTCATATTTAAAGCAAGCAATGGATTCCTACATCCCCATCTCACCACATGTAGCAGTAAGAAACAAAAGCAAGGCCACTGAAACCAGTGATAGTGCACTGGCAGGGAGAGAGCCAAGTTCACTACTTGGTTAGAAGATGAGGCCTTCTTCTTGTACTGGGCTAATTGCTTGAGATTCTTAATAATGAGTTCAAAAAGTTGCTTAAAACCTTGGGTTTAAATGCACTGGAGGGAGGAGGAAAGGAGTGAAGGGTGTGAAAAGCTGTTTTTCAAAGCCAAATTGATAAAACCACTCCCTGTGCAATTAAAAGCCTGAACAGCTGAATAGCTGGCTTTGGAAAGCAGCAACTGCATAATTTATCAGGTTGGTTTATAAAGGGAGAGAAAATATCCGAGGACAGGAAAGGAATTTCATGGACATTTCAACAACACATGAAAACTGTGGTGCACTTTATCATTTCAAGGTTTATTTTTGCACTCCCTTCCACTGGGAGGAAGCAAGCTAAGGTCTATTAGGCTGCATTATCCCTGCTTTCCTTCTTTATCAATGGAGGAAAAACCACCACGGCTCCAATATCCTACTAAGGATATTGACATTTTTTCTACTTTAAGTCCTGCAATCAGCTTATATAGTCTCTGAAGGAGCCCTATGAAGGGGACTGGGAAGAACACAGTTTAACCTGAATTTAAGCTCACATACAAGAAGAAATGTTGCAGAAAGCCATTTTAATAGTTTAATCCTTTAAAAAGCAAATGCACATTCACACTAACAGTACAACCAAAGCACTTTTTTCTCCTGTGTTTGTTACCTCTGGCATCAGTACTGGAGCACAAACTGCTCTGGGTGATGGGGTATGAGAGAGGGCAAAGCAGCCCCCAGCAAACACTGGGGTGACTGACTACAGCCACCAGCCAGCATCAGAGACTCCTCAGATCTGTGCTTGCTGAAGGTACAAGGGGAGGCTACAGCTCACAGTGGCACCAGGACATTAATCTGCATGAGGCTGCAAGAACAGGTATCCTTTAAAACATTAGCAGTGTCACCTGTGTTAACAAAACATAATGAAAAGTAACTCCTGTGCGCGAACAGCAGACACTTCCAGAAACCATTTCTGAGTTGACTTGAATTTCAATCCTGGACTTTAAACACCTTTCAGTGGTATTTGAATTGACTTCTCAGTGACTTCTTGGGTTTATTTTGTGACTGAGATGTGATTTGGAGAAAAATGCTGAGGAAAATGTAGAAAGGACAAATGTATAGGGGGTTTATTCCTTCAACAAAATAGTCAGAAAGACTGCAATCCTCACTAGTTTGGCAAATATTTTGGACAGAATTATTTTAAAAATTGCACTGGACACAGCAAACAGTTTGATGAGGAAACTGGAAACACAAACAGGGCTTTTTTTCATGATCAAGGGACTGAGGAACATTTTAAGTCCCTGCGAGTCCCCATGACACCAAAGCATTTAACAACACTTGACTGACAGCATAGCCCATATTTAGAGACATTCAGAACCCAGCTGTCACCTTGGGCATCTAAATAAATCGATCAGCTGCAGGCACAGATATCAAGAAGCACATACAGACATGGAGTCTTTATTCTCATTGATAGCAGAAGCTTATCATAAGCAGCAGTAGTGCCTTTAGTTATGTTATAGTACAGAAATAACTTTGGTTGGTGCAATAAATCCTTTGTTATAGGCCTGCTAACATAACTGCTATCTCAAGTTACCAAACACAATCAATCTGAATAAAAATGCCAAACCCTTTGGGAGAGAGGGCCCTTTCTTTGTTCTTTTGTACAGCACTAAAACCCAGTTTTTGGGCACAACACATTGCAGAAACACTTCAGATGTCTGCAAGACTCCAGCCTGGATATATCCAGGATAATGCTAAGCTCACCACCAGAAATTATGAAATTTCAGCAAAATACTAAAGCAAGGAGCACAACACTGCACACCCTTCACAGATGGCTGGGGAGGAGAGTGCCTTCAGAGCCTGACTGGCTGGGTCACTGTTTACCTATGCTAAATATTCAGATTTATTGAACATCCTCTTAAGGGCTTTACAAAGGAGTTTCAGAAGGTTAGAAATCCTGCTCTGTGTCCCCAGCGACCTGTGCAACGAAAGCAGGATGAACTCATCCTGCCCACCCACACTCACCCACGTTGCTCAGGGCTGGCAGTAATGACCTGCAGCAGCACATCTTCTGTTTAATGGTTGTGATAAATTACTGCACAAAAGGTATGGTGGCTCTGATCCCAAGAGGTTCAAGTTGCATGCTGCAGACCTTCCTGATGTGTTTAAAACACACTAGCTGCTCTCCTTGAACTTAGTTATGCTAGGCAGCACTTAAAATGCTGCCCCATCTTTGACTGGGCTAGTAAGTGCAACTGATTGTAAATAATTACAGTGTGGTCCTCAGGGATGATCATTAGTAGCCACAAGCATGGAGACCCAACTGGCCACATCCATCACAATGCCTAATGGTGCAGCTCACAGGTATTTACCTGGGATGTGTTTGGTTCAGCTGTATCTTCAGCACCAAGGGCAAGGGGCAGATAAAAAGCTGCCAATTCCCCACACATTTTCATACTACACTCTATTAATGCATTGATCATCTGAATATGCAATTAAAGCATCACTGAAATAATTCTCTTCTAGTAAAACAGCTCCTCGTGTTTGTGTGATGGTTTGGGCTGGGACAGAGTTCATTTTCTTCACAGTAGCTGGTATTGAGCCATGAGTTGGATTTCTGCTGGAACACTGTCAATAGCTCAGGGATGTTTTAGCTATTGATGAGCAGTGCTTACAGAATCCAGACCTCTTCTGCTCCTCACCCCATCCCACCACAAGGAGCTGGGGGTGCACAAGATGTCAGGAGACACAGCCAGGACAGCTGACCCCAAATGACCACAGGGATATCCCAGATCATATGATTCCATGCTCAGCACACAGAACTGGGGAAAGAGGAGAGGGGGGACATTTGGAGTGATGGAGTTTGTCTTCCCAAGTCAGCATTATGTGTGATAAAGTTCTGCTTTCTTGGGAATAGTCAACCACCTGCCAGTCAATGCAAAGTAGTGAACGAATTTGTTGTTTTGGTTTGCCTGTACGTGGATTTTGCTTTCCTTATTAAACTACCTTTATCCCACAAACCCATGACTTTTCTTGGCTTCACCTTTCAACCTCTCCCCCCATCCCACCACGATGGAGCAGCTGTGTGGGGCTGAGCTGTGGCTGAGGCTAAACCACAACAGAGTGCCAGAAAACCTCCAAGTCACGTGTATGCTGCGTGGTGACACAGGAGTTTAAGTACTTGCTAATTCCAGGCCAGTGCTGAAATCTCCTTGATTACTCTTAGTTACACAGAAGTATATCCTCTGTTATGAGCTTGTTTTATAGATGTTTCAACTTTTTTTTTTATTAATACATTTTTAGACAAAATTTCTCAGCCTGATTTACCAAGGTTAAAATAAATAAGATGCTCACTGGTTTTACCACTTCTTCTACTGGAATAATTTATCTCCTAATATTCATAAGGTGACACCATTAGCACATTTAAGAAGTGCTAAGAGAAGAGCTTTTAATCATGGAGATAACTGTTTATGATAGCTGTCTGTCCTTAATTAGTTTACAAGCCTCATACTCTCTGCTGAGAGGATTCTCTGCTCAGAGAGGATTCTTACCAACACAGATCTTTTACACATGTACGAGCTGGATTCTGCACGTAGGCATACTGTTACCACCTGAATGTAAATAAAATGCCCCAAATATTCGAGTTGCATTTAAAATGGAGTTGCTCTAGCAAGGAACACTCTTCATCCCAATTCTGAGCAGCTGGAAAATGTTATCAGAAGATTGTGACAGCCCACTTAAGGCATTTGATTTACTTTTAAAACAGCATTTGCCAAAGTACTGCTGTACCTTAGTGCAGAATGCCCCTTTAGTACAAAACATACCTATCTGGAAGCACCCCTGCTCTCAAATTAGATAATGCAATATTGTAACTCCTAAAACTGTGTTACCTCTGTTCTTGAAAATACTAAAAAACCCACTAAAAACTGAACAGAATCCTATTGAGATTTAAAACTAACTTAAACTTACTATAAAATTGGATTGCAGCTGTATTTATTCATCTATTTTTAATCTGGCTTCCTAAAGGAATAAATTTTGCAGGGCCAACTGTTGATTTCTTCTCCCTCTTCCTCCTCCTGAATACATGACCCGACTCCTTTGCCCATTTACAAACTCAAAAAAAGGCAAAGCTTTGAAGTACTACTAAATGTGAAGATGTTGAAAGAGAGGAGACACTTCTGCCATGTCCTTGTGCAGAGAGAGGGAAAGGAGGGAAATTCAGGAGTTACATTTGTGCTGGCAGCAGCTGCTCAGCGAGCGCACAGCTGCGAGGAGCAGCAGCCCATGCTGTCACTTGCACACCGGGGTGCAGGGAAATCTGGGGAAGGAAGGATTTGGGTAACGAAGGATAACTCCTGAGCAAACCAGGCCTCATCAGTTCTGCTACTTGTGTTTTGGGTTTCAGACCGGGCGCTCATCTCCGGTCCGCTTTCATTAGTACAAATAATCCAGAGAGCACAGCGACAAAACAGCAGTCAGTCCCCTGCTTCAGTGGACCAAATTCTTAGACATTTCATCAGGCAGAGGAAATTCATTATGGTATGTTTTTCAAATGAGTCTTATGAGCAGACCTTTAAAAAAGGCATTTTGGAGCTAACTCCTGCTGGCTTAAAGGGAAGCAAGATTTCAGCCTCTGTGCCAAGACCCTCAGCTGTCAGCACACAGTCTGCCTCCAGAGTCCTAACCTTTAAATCTATGCCCTTGAAAATGAACATCTCACCCAAGTACTGCTGCCAGCACAGCAGCAAGAGGAGACAGAAGCTATGTGTCACCCAGTGTAGCAGATTCAAGCCTGAACTGTTCATCACAGACACAAACAATTGGAAGAACCAGATACGTAGGTGAAACAAGTTACATCCACAGTGAACTAAGAGGTTAATGTACTCTTCTCTCCCACCCAACAGCATACAGGAGGGCAGTGTGGCTGGAACAGTTTCCTGAAGGCAACCCACTGCATTTTATTTGTCAAGCTAAAACCTCAAGTCATGAAAAGGATCAGTTCAATGCATTCTCAGCAGAACAATAAGTAGTATCACCACCAACTCTGTATTAGTTATCAAAAGTCCTGGGGTCTTTTTAAACTTAGGCCTAGCTTTGGCACAGTTCAGCACAATATATAATGACAATCACCAATCACCCCTTACATTGCCAGGGAAACTGCAGCAGAGGACTGAAAATGCTCAAAATGACATAGCAGCAGCCATGGACAATAATCCAGGAGCTCAGGGTTCTCAAGTTGAGTTAGTTGTTCAATCTACCAGAGTTCTGTTTTGAAAGCAAACAATACCGAAGAGAAGTTGAAAGTAGGAAATCATGCTGTAAAGTGATGAGTACCCAGACTATTCAAACATCATTACACTCCTCAGCTATGTTTTGACTCAGCCTACAAACTGTCCCTCTTCCAGAGGCACATCTCCATCCTAAATGTGAAGTCAGCAACTTCACTAACACTTCATGCCTTTGTGTATTTAACAATAATCACAAATAAGAAAAGCCTGGCCTTTTGAGTTCATGGTTCTGTGAAACTTCCACAAAAAAACATCACTGGTTTCGTTAGCAAGCATTTGGCTCAGAGTACAGAAGAGAAAACAAACTCACATGGTGCATGGAACATCACTAGCACAGATGAATGATCTTTTATAAACTTGTCGAAGTCCTCATCGGTCAGGTGATAAACTACATTTTCTTCATCTGCCCAGGGAGTCTCTGGAGCCTGTGGCTGAGGTGCCTGTGGGCTACAAGACAGACACAACTTAAAGGCAGCTCTCTGGTGCTAAGCAGTCATCTTGGCAAGTCAAACTGTAAGGAACTGCTTTGTGCAGATGTTCACACATGTCTGACACACCAACCCTATGGAACGGCTTCCATAACTGTACCCATCCAGAACTCACAGGCACTGAAACACAGATAAAACTGGAGGAAGAACAAAAAAATCTGCAAGAAGCTCCTGAGGACAGATCAGCAATGGAAGGGGATGGAGTGAGGAGATAACCAGACTGCTTGGTTATTACATTATAGAAATCAAATGCATTTTCTATTACTCTTTTACTCTCCTCAGCAGGATGCTCCCTTTCTCACAGCATTCCCACTTTGTAGTTCACAGGAGTCATGGCAAATGAAAGAAAAAAGCAGTGAGCAGAAACAGCCAATTTAACCCGTCACCTTGGATACTGACAGCATGATTAGGGCCAGCAGAGAAAGGAGGAGCAGTGCTGGGCCCATGAGCCAGCTACACACACCATTTCCCCAGGAATACATGGTTTTACCCTGAACAGATCTTGTGAGCCAGGCAAGCTTCATTATGTCCTCACTCTGCAGTGGGCTTGTAGGCCTAACTCAGCAAAGATTCTCAGCTGCATGCTTCACCTAAAAGGCAAGTGATGTGTTCTACCAACTTCACTATGATTGCACCTGAGTTCAACTGTCTTTGATGGGTCAGAGCCACAGAGACTGCTCAGACACAGGGGCAAGTCTGGAAACTGAACCAAAGCTTCTCTGGAGCTCATCATTCCAATAAACAATTGGTTTTAGCTTTTATTAATGTACACTAAAAAGAGAATTTGGCAGCTGTGCACTAAACTATGCTAATTGACATTTTATTTATTAAAGCAGTGTTCACAAAAGGGACACCCAAACATACGAACATTGGGAGCCAGACTCTGAAGCTATTTTGTCAGTTGCAGTAATGAGTTCCAAACACCCCCCCCACATTCCCCAAATTCTTTGGCAAAGTACGCGTCTGGATGTGACCCCATCTCTGCTGAAAGCAGATTTACTATTTTTGATTAAATGTATTATTGTGTTAGCTGCCTGGAACAAGGAATGGCAAACAGATGATAACTCATTTATCCTGCCTTACTCATTTCTAGGCTGAAAGCCTAGTTTGATAAAAAAAGCAGTAGAGATGCACAGATTCAGATACCAAATTCTGTTGATGTAAGCAATAGGTGTGATCCAAGAATATTAAGCAATCCATGCAGAACTGTGATGCACACCTCTGCTGCTGCTGCGATAAACAAACCAAGGAGCAAACATCAAAGTAAAAGGTTGGAGCTGCACCTGGCCAAGCAGCCCAGAGAGCGATAATCCCCAGGTATCCTGGCAGAGTGAAGGCTTTCCAGCAAACACCATGACACTTAATGGATTTGGGAGCTGGGTTGAGCATGATGAACAGGACACAGCGCCTGCATAGCACTGGGAGAACATGGTGTTTAGCAGGGCCTGGTGTGACCTATTTCAGTCAGGAATTAGCAAAGCAGGGCACAGGATGTTTATTCAAATAACCTAATTTAAAATACTGTGCATGCTGATGAGCTACACAGGAGGTAGTAAGAAACACCTCAAGGCCTGGAGAAAGCAACAAGCAAAATTTAAAATGTCATTTAAAACTGAGACAAGGCACTCCCAACACCTGATTAGGATGACACAAGTCCAGAAGAGTTATCAAAAGCTAATTCAATCGAGAGCACAGAACAAGTTCTTGATTTAACAGAGTAGCTGATGCTAAGGAAGGGCCTGAGGGGAATCTATAAAAACAGTGAGACAAACTAAGCAGCTATTGAAGGCAGCAAGAAGCTGCTGGGCTTGCCTACTACTCAGGCTGCTACAGCTGTGTATCAGATTTAACAAAAAAAGTGGTATGTACAAAATAGTATCTCTACTGTGTTGGATTAAGGCTGTATGATGGTTCATCTCTATAATCTCATGAAAACATCTGAATCTCCATAACATAGCAGCCAGTGCCTATTAGGAAGATAAGAAAGGTGAAGTACCTGTCAGACTGACACATTAGCACACTTCAGCATAAGAAAAAAGCACCTTTAATAAGTAGTTAAAAAAAAAAAAAAAAGAAGTGTTGGAACCCTCCAGACGATCAGTTCTTATCCTGAGAGGAAAAAGCATGGGCAGTGATTTAAATAATTCTTACCTTAACTTATATCATGTTCTCCCCCACAAATGAGCCTAAGATAATCCACTTTCAGCACTTTACCAGTAATATTTAAAGAGAAAAAAACAAGAAGAGGGAGAGGGGGAGAGAGAGAGCTGCTTTTCTGCAGAGTGTACTTATTGTCCACACATAATGGGCCATATCATATGGCTCAATGTCTGCTGGATTTGCTTCCAAGACTCTACAATGACAGCACATGCATGCATGGTATAAAAATGCATTGGCTTTCCTTGCCATGGCCCTGCCATGCCCTGGCCCTCAGAGCAGCATTTTGTACAAAAGCAACCTTTCAATATTTTAATATTATGCTATTCTGAAACATAGCCAGTACACCCTGCAGCTATCTCATTGCACTCCTTGGCTTTCCTAAAGCCCTTGCCATACCATTTTGACTACCTGTACTGCAGATCCCCCAGAATAGTATAATATTATGTATGCAGCATGTTTACCCTATATGTAGTTGTATTGATAATTTAATTTATCATAATTTAAGCATCAATTACTGGCAAAATATAAGTACACATAACTACTCAATGTGGTTTCCTTACAAGTTGTACTTATTACACAAAACAGAGGCACAAGGCTACTGCTCAGATCATCTTTTGGGCAACTAATAAGCATGCACGAAGTGAGGACAAACAGCTGTCTTTAGCTCTGGACTGCTGAAGTATCAGCCAAAGCCCACAGTGGCTTGTTAGCAGAGATTATCATTGGAAAGAGCTTGCAGCTGTTCTGCTTTGCCTTCAGTAGCTGTGTTCACTTGCTGTCACAGCACTGATATAAAGGTACTGCATATTGCAAGGATTATCTGGACATTATGTGGGCAGACAGGGGAAAAAGCACCCCAAACAGCTAATGTTTCACATATGGTAGCCAAGAGATAACCATATCCTTGCAGAATTGAAAAGCATGACAAAGTGCAGGTGATGAAGCCGTATCATTACTCCAAGGGCTCATCATCTCCTTCAAGTTGTTGGAGTTGCCATTCTGGTCACTCACATTTGAAGGCTTAATTGACTACACGAGGCTTAATGACTCTGGCTGAATTCCTCCTGTTTGAGCCACTGGGCAGTACTGGCTTGTAATGGTTGTAGCTCCTGATGCTGACAGGATGCTGCTCTCACTTCATTTATGGGTCCCAAATCCTGAAGCATTCGGCCTACTGCTGCTGGAGACCCTGGGCTACCTGCAACATATGCACATCTCCAGCACAGCCCCACTGTACAGCAGAATACATTTATTTTGAGCCAATTTTGCTAAGCTGTACTATTACAATAGTTTGCAACAGTCTGTTCCTTCCCATGGGTTTGTTTCCTTTCATTAGCTTCATTTCAGTATTGTTTCCACAACTGCAGCAAACAAGGGAGGGTCACAAAGATGACACCATGCCCAAGAGCCTGGGCTCACTGCAAATGGGATTTCTCCATCATCAGATTATCTCAGCTCTCTCCAGCTGCTCCACCAGCTTCACTGACCATGTGGGGATTTGCACCAGTTGAAGAGCAGCTATACACACACACACACACACTTTTCCTGTGTGTTTCTGAACTGCTAGTCCCATAGGCTCATTCAGCCCCCAAAATGTTTATGACTGCAAATAGCTCTCTTTAGGTAGAACAAGGTACTTTCTACACTTTCATGTCATGACAGCAAACACATATGTTGTAAAAGTGACAACCTATCCAGGGTGCCTTGATCTCCAGTTTGTCACTGCAAGACACTTTAAAGGCTTCAGCTAAAGGCTGATGAACCAACAAGAACTGCACAGTTCGTATATACATTTTTAATAACACAACAGAAGTCAAACCTTTTGCAAGGTATTAAGTTCAAGCACCCAAGATCACTGGAAATTTGTCATTTTTAATGAAGTTGAGATGTGTGTATCTGCATTTATTTTAGTCCACAGTCAGTCTCCTATTACAGACAAAATGCAATTGTGAAATCCAAGGCATGCATGCTAAAAACCAAACATTAGTCAGCCTCTCCATATGAGTTTAGCTGATCTCAGCGGGGTAGTTTTGTTTGCTCTTCTGAGCAGAGGGAAGGAAGGAGAGATGTCTGTTCCTAAACCATTACATTCTGTAAATAATGAAGAGTACAGAAAAGGTGGAGTGCATGAAGTTCTGTGCCTTACTGTTTCAGCCACTCTGCGATATCGGCTGCCGTAGCACCAAAGTTCTCGAAGTTGAACAGGAACTTTCCTTTCCTGTTAAAGCAACAAAACAAGGTTCAGTCCTTGCCCTAAAAGATAAAAATGTGCAATTATATAAGAGTGCGTGATTTCTAAAATAGTAGCAAAACATAACCGACTCAAAATAGCAGATTGTAGGATATCCCCGGACGTTGAATTCTTCCTTTATCCTTTCAAACTCAGCAGAGTAAACATTCATCCCCGCAAGAACCTGGAAAAACAGAGCATAATCTTACTGATTCTTCCAGTACAGCAGGAACATCACACCATTTGTTTGAACATTTAAGTAAAACCCATTTCAATCTGGGCAGATTCTGATTTCATTCATATAGCTGTCAAGCAAAGGGCTCTCTATAAAAGGCACTGAAATTTTTCTGATTTTTGCAAGGGACAAAACAGAACAATACTTCAGTCTAATCCAGAGAAAACACACACCAGTTAGCATGTCACCTCCTCACTGCTCTGCAAGCACCTCTGTTTATTTTTATTCACCCACTACCAGAAATACCTAAAGGGAGTCCTCTCAATTGCAGCACTTGGGCTCTGCTTTGCACATTTGGATTTTAAACTACAACTAGATTTTTTATTCCTCTGCAAGTAAAAAAAAAAAAAAAGAGTTCTTAGTTCATATCCAAACATTAAACAGGACACCAGAAATTCTACCCTCAGCTCTCTAGTTTCCACTCCAGCAATGAACTTGTCTATGTCTAACCAACCTGTCAATGTCTAACCAACCACAAGCACTGGCATTATCCCAGTTCAAAAATGCACTTACTGAATGGCAAGGGGAAATCAGCATGACTTTGATGGGAAAATAAAACGTGCCCTATTTCCATGAGCTCAGGAAATAGCACATGGCATTTAAAAAGAGTAAATATGTTAACTTAACATATTTAAGTTAGGGCAGGGTATAATGAGAGTTAAGAATTAACCTTGTCCTACAGCCTTCAAAAAGAGGCACAGAGGCACAGCAGCTTCTCAGACTAGCATGTAAAACAAAAACTCTCTCCTCCCCACTCCTCACCTCTGTCCCAACCCATCCTCCATCTCAACAGTCCTTGAGCTTCAGGTTCAGGGCTCCTGTGACTTATACTGTGCCCTGCGACTTATTCTGTGCCCTGTCCAAATGTCTTCCAAACATTTCTGACATGAAAATTGGAAGATGGGATTGATTTCAAGTTTTTGTGGGTGTGCAATTCATGCAGAGGTCAATCTGCTGTCAAACCTGGACCCAGCAAGTTGCTGAGATATCACTTCCTGATTAACTTAGTTTAATGGCATTGACGGCTTAAATGATTTTAGCAGCAGGGTCTTAATCCAACCCCCTCCTCTTTCCCTCTCCAAAACCAGGATTTTCTCCTTCCAGCTGAAATACCACATCAGAATTTAATACCACGTTCCTGACTGCAGCAAACTGCACAGACCAACCAAATGTGCTCAGAGCCAGCATGAAATAAATCTTAAAGCAGAAAATCCTCATATGAAGGCCAACCATTCCTAAGAATGTGCTGGAAAGTCACAAAAAGATACTTTGTTTTCTCTTCCCTATCCTAAGAAAGGATAAACTGAACAGAGGAGAGTACAGAAGGTTGCTGGCATAGTCTTCCACTTTGAATTTTCCTTGTAGTTTGAGCAACTGGACTGACTTAATTCTCATGAGATTACCCAGACTCAATTCTCCCCTTTCCTTATCCTCCATGTCACCACCTAAAGGCAGGTAAATGCAATAGGATCAAGATACAATGGCTGCTTTATAAAGCAAGAACCAGTTTTGTTAACTAATTCCCTAATTAACACCAGCCTACCAGATTCCATGTTTGCTGTGAACTTTCAGAGCATTTCCTATGATTTAAATGCGCATTCCTGGCCATGTCAGACAATTTCAGTGTGTCCATCTAATGGCGATTGACAAAAGTCAGTAACTTGGATTCATTCTGGCGTCCATTACATTACATGAAACGTATTTAGCAAAAAAGCTTATTACAACAGGATTTGTTTTAATGACAAGAGTAACAACTTTAGCTGGCCAATAATCACAGAATTATGAAATATGAGGCTGCCAGAGACCATCAAAACATACCTACTGCCCAAAGCCAGGGTCCTCCTGCCAGACATTTGGCAAATTTGCTTTTAGCAAATGACTGAATGACCCCCAACTCCAATTTAGGTCCATTACCTCTTGTAATAGCCATTGCAGAAACAAAGATCAGTTTATTCCTTTCACGTCTGCAGTGACACTTGACATATTTCAACACTTACCTGCTCTCCAATAAGCTACCTCTAATCTAAACCAACTCTGAACCTCTCCTAGCTGCCCAAGTACTTGGAGCTTCTCACCATTCCTATTTAGTTGTGATGCCCTACCCTGATTCTCAGTTTTCTTGATGGGAAACTGGTACCTTACAGCACCAAAAAAATTTTTAAAAGGAAAAAAACAAAAAAAAGGAAACGAAAGAAGGAAAACACTTACGCATATTCTCAAGTTGGTCTTTACTGAGCAGAACATTCTGGCACACTCACAAATTCATGGGCATTAGGGAGATGATGAATGGTTTGCTAATATCCAGTTCTCCCCTGCTCTGGGGCGATAGTGACAGTCACCCACCAGGGCCCAGCCAACCCTCTAACCACAGGAATCGTTCCTGCCAAGGATAAAATAAGTCCACTTCTGATTTGGAGCACTTTTTCCTTCTGCACCGGGTGCAACAGAATTGTAAGATATAACCATAATATAAACTAAATATGCCACCCTGCCTTCCTCTCATTAACAGCACTGGGGCAAGAAACAACCAGTCCTGAGGGAACACAGCAACCAGTGACAGGCACAGTTCACCCTTCCACTTTTATGACCTCTTCAGTAGGCAATACTGTACTTATTTTCCTGCTATATAACAGCAATAATCACTTTTGAGCCTGGCACATCCTGACAGTTAATGACAGGTCAGATTAAAAGGCCAAACCTTCAGCTCATCCAAACCACTCATAAACTTTGCAGCAAAGTCTGATCTGGAGGTCAACATCACTCTAAGCCACTCCATGAATAATTTACGATGGGTACAGCACAGTTAACTTTAGAAATAGCAAGCTGTGTACACATCCCACTCAGGAAGGTAATTGGGTCAAATTTTGACAAACAGACCAATTTTTGTGAAAAACATGGCTGGCAGTGGCATAACCAGACTTTCCTCTGAAGTGATCCTGCACCACAACCCTCCACTGCAAAGAACTGTGTCCCAGCCATGTCACTCAGCTGTGCAGGATCAGCCCGGATCTACAGAAACTATTTCCAAGTGAGGAAGGAAATACTCAAACCAGAATAGATCTAAATTCTCTGGTCTGAATTTAATAAATGAGCTGCACATGGACAAGGAAGGGATAACTGCAGGAGGACAGAGTGCTGTGCAGTGTGCCTTCTCTCTGGCACTGTGTCTATAGGTGATGCTTTACATTCCTAATCCCTCTCACCCCACACCCCATAATGTACTGCCATGCAGGGCAGGAATGCCTTCCCAAAGGCTGCAGCACACCCTCCTCTCAGGGGACATGGCCTTAGAATGCTGCCTGGCTTGACAAAAACACTCTTGAAAATATCTTCTAAGGCTTGTGCCATGTCCTAAATAAATCTGAGTAACTCCCACTCATTTCAGCCCTAAGCAAACAAGGATTTAAAGAAAACACTTCTGAAAACAACTAGTTTGGAGAATGTTGGGCAGTCTGACAGCACTAGGTGATCACAAGAACAAATGGCCAGAGCTGCCCCAGCAATGAACTGCAGTGCTTCATCTTTCCCTCAGAAGGAAACCTGTAAACACAGCAGTGAATGATCCAACAGGTAGGATCAGACCAAATCCTGCTACAGCCATGAAACAACAATCCTATTTCGCCATCCTTTATGTACTACTGGCATCCTATAAATCATATGTTAAGCACATTGTAAACCTCAACTAGACGACTGCCTTTGACTTGCTTACAGAAATCAATACACCTTGTAACTACAAAGGGGTAACCAAATTACTGTGAATTCTGTACTTTATTAGAGTCAAAACTTACTTTTATATCAATGTGACATCAACTTTGACAGAGGTACAGTTGAACTTTAAGATTCTACTAATGTTGAGTGGCTGGAAGGTGACCAGTAGCTTATGGGAGAAATGGGAGAATCACAGTGTTATGGGAGGGGAAATCCCCCTCCCATAACACTGTGATTCTCCACTAAAAAAGCGGATTAATAACTGCAATAAGGGCATCCATCCCTGACCTTGCTATGAAACATCAGGCCAAAAAGCTGACCAAACCCATTAAGGCAAACATTTCTTTCTTTACCAAAATGAGCTCAAAAGGCCTAAAAATTCACAAATTAGAGGCAAAACATAAATCTACACAGTGTCAGAACCTGTATCTCCATGGAAAAAACTGCAGTGAATCTAAAGGGCAAGGGAGTTCACATCTCATTCTCTAAAGTTTTAGAAGAATAAAAACCAAGAGAGAATCCTGAATAGATCTGGAACAGAGTAATTTATTTCTGTTTTGTATAAGTTTGCTTAGAAATGGGTAATTTTGATTTTGATAAATATTTGTCGATTTATATACTAAAAAAAAAAAAGTGTTAAAATTATTTTTGAAATGTCATATAAAGCTCATTGTCTCACTTACATATTTACCCTTGAGTTCTGTGGCTGCCTGCTGATAAGATGGCATCATTCTCTTACAAACACCACACCCTGATAAAAAACAAATTGTGTAAGTAATATGCCAACAACTCTATTCAGCCTCTTCTACAGTATCTAAGTTCCAAAGCATATGCAGTAATATTTTATATAAAAAATTTAAACAAAAATTCTTTATCTGCTTCACTAAATCATTATTAGATTGTTCGTTTCTAAGGATGTTTCTATTTTTGCACATTTTTCATGCTCTTCATTTTCATATTCATTTCTCATCCTAGTATGGAGAGAGTAAAACCATCTTATATTCCTCAGGCTCTGAGCTGAGCCCAGAGGAGAATACAAGATGAAACACACATATCAAAAATCAACAGAAGATATAACAATTGTGAACTCAAAACAAAAAATTTGTGCTTTTCTACTAATTGAACGGACAGGAGGAGGTACTTGAGATCCCAGTTTAACAAGGCTTTGAAATTATTTTGAGACACATTTCCTAAACACATTACACAGACATCAAGTGTTAAACAGTGCTCTTTTAATTGAGCAGACATAGCTCAGAAGCAACAGCCCTTGTAAGATACAATAATGTGCTGTGGAAAAGACAAAGGGTGAGTGAGGAAGACCACCAATGTGTACTTGGAGGGTGCTGAGTGAGAGCTGTTTGATGATACTTTGCAGTGCTAAGCAGATTAGCAGTAAATCACCTTGTAAGCAGCAGTTTTCACCCCTGCCAAGTAAAATCTGTGCATGCAGATGGGAAGGGGCCGGAGTGCAGACAGCATGGAAGAAAGGTAGCTGGAGCCAAGCACTCCAGACACTTATTGTGGAAACTCCGTCCACCACGGGACAGTAGTCAAGATTTCTGTTCTGATTAACAGAGAGTTTTAGAAATATCTTCCAGAAAGGAGGAACAGATTTTGCAGCCACTAATTTAGGATCACATCAGCATGCCTGAAAAAGAACATCCTTTAATCTGACGAAGGAGAGTTCTTGTTTCTGTGGTCTTTCCATCTTTGATCTCTCTGCTCAAATTGACAATGAGGTTGTTAAATTAGTGCTAGTCAAAATGACAATTTCTTGGTGGGCACAGACCACACATTTAAGCCCCACTGAGGTCTTGCAGCTTCATCCAAACCACTGGACAGACATCAAAAGATGTGAGTTGGCAGACATCATCTTCTGAATCCTCTATGTTTTCTCTCCTCAGGAGCCTCAGGCCCTTCAGTCCTGCAGGAGATCTCCGTGTCTTCCCCTCTTCACTCTCTCACTGCTCCCTGGAGTACCTCCTAGAGCACAGGCACACACCAGTCTCCTCCACCCAGCCATCACCCCTATCATCCCAGCTCTGCTGCTGCCTCAAACTTGCTGCTCCCAAACTCCTTTCAGTACACCCTCTCCTGGGTCATATTGTTCGGGATGCTGCCAAGCCACATATACCCCTCAACAGGCATAAAAGGGGAACCTCAAACAACTCATTTTCTTCTGTTCTTTCTTCTTGTATTTTGTCCCAAAAGGGGGAGCTGAATTAAATACAGATTAGTCTTTCCACTAGTTAAGACCTTCATTTTTAAAACCTTGTTTTCAATCATGTTTATCAACAGCTCCTTCTTGTTGCCAAATCCGTCTCCTGCAGGAGTCTTCTTTGACAGAGTTAACTACAAATAAATCTGAATGCCTTCAATGATACCTAATGAATGAATGAATGCCTTCAACTATACCTAATATTTCATCTTTAGTGCTGTCTGATGTTCTAATATAGGCCAGAAAGTACAGTGAAAGGTCTGCAAATGGCAGGTAATACCTTCTGAGGAAAGCAAGCCTTTGCTTTGAGTTGTTTTACCCAGACCAAGCATTCCTGAAATATTAAAGTAACTACATCTAAGTCAGTAGTTGCATTCATCTCCCTCTGCATCAGTACATAATGAAAGAGCCCATTTCCTATCAATCTGACACAATTAATCTAAAGCTCCTGCTTCCAACAAAGCAGAGAAATAAGGCAGCTGTCTTTCCCACAGCCTCCCAGACAAAGCCTCTGATGTCCTCTTGCGCCAAAGACCTCCCTTACAAGTAACAAAAAGCTGAATTTCTTTTAGTGACCAGTCTTGATTTGCTGCTCCAGGTTATGAAGGGTAACACCTGTATGTAACCAATAATTTCAGCTGCTCAAAGCCCATATTTTATCGCAACTGCTGGATGTATTCTGTCTCTGGTAAGAGAAGCCAGAAAAGAAAATCTGGACAACAACCAATTCAGAAAGTCTTGTGTGTTAAATAAAAGATGAGGGAGTTACAAACTGAGAAATCAGAGGGAAAAAAAACTCACAAGTAGACTTCCTTCACAGCAGTTTGGAAAGCAGCACAAGTATTACAGCACTGAAAACTAGCAGGTGTTTTGCCACTTCAAAGAAGAGAAACTGGAAGGAGGAGGGTTTCTGGGGGAACGGTTCAAAGAGAACGAAGGGTTAGATAAGGCACATTTCAGAAAGAGGCTCAGTTGCGGAAAACAATTACTCCTGGCACAGGTAAACTGTGAAAGCACTGCACAGCCCAACTCTCCCTGAAGGGACAATTTACAGCAGAGCAGCCGTATCGCCTCCCGCTGATCCAAGGCAGCAGCTACTGGGAACAGCCACACACCCTGCCAGGCCACACAGGACCATGCCACTGCAGAGTCTGAAGGCACAGAGCCACAAGAGATTTCATTAAAAGAAAAATCATCTTCTTTGTGATGCATCAAACTAAGTCTTGGGCAATTTTGGCCATCTTGGCAGTGCTCAGATGAGAATAAAAAGGTAGGCTGTCGTTTCAGGCAGTAATTACAAGAGAAAATACACTAAGAAACACCAGATAATGCTGCCATGGGACACAAGTTTTAAAGAGAATCAGCAAATTGCTTGTGGTACCCAACATAAACTTCCCTATCAGGGCACTGCTGGGAGGCTTTCCTAGTTTAGGTCACACATTTATTCCCTTCTCATGGTTTCCTTGCTTTCTGAACTGAGCAACAAGTCAAGCGCAACACAATCTTGCTTAGAAGAGCTGGAAAGCCTCTCACACAGCAGTCAGCAGGAAACACGAAAAGGCAGCTGTAAATCTGCAACTTTAAGGAACAAGTAGCCAATGCAATGACAAGATAGCAGCAATACAAGGTCAAGGTCACAAAAAGAAATGGAGAGACTCCAATGTGCTCTCCTCTTCCTGAAATCCCACTTGCATTTGAGTTACTCCTGCCCATGTGGGCAGGAACATGCAGGGTGCCTCTGGGATGGAGCAGGAACAATAATCCTGCTCCTGACGACTGCACTGTTCCCTCTGCCTGCAGCACACAGTGTTTCTGTTCTGTGCAGCACAAATCTAGAAAGGACAACTGGTAACAAAATTATAGAAAGCGGCTGCTTAAAAGAACACTGAGCAAGAACCATCATCACAAGAGAAAGATACAAGTGATGGACAACCAGGGAAAAACTGAGGACAAACAGGCAGAACAACACAAGGGTCTGAACGATAAAGGTGGCACATTATTATTAGTGAAGATAAAGGTGGCACAGTATTATTAGTGAAACACACGTGAAGCTTCTAGTCAGACTTGGACATCTCTCAGTGGAGTAGTGGGAAAGAGGTGACAGGACATGCTGGACTACTTACATGGGGCATAGAACATCATCAGTAGGGGCTTGTCTTCCTTCTTCAGAAGCCTTCTCAATTCCTAGTGAATGAACCAAAGAAAATAAAAAACACTTACACTCAATGACACCGTACTACAACTTTAAAAACCCAATATATGTATTCATAGAACACAGGCTCATTTATCTGAGGGAAAAGGGCTCATCTTTCCTAAGAGACAGGACTCATTTTTATTTTTCCCTTGCTCAATTTTAACTTGAAAGAAGATGACAAAATTTACGATACATTCAGCTATCTGCTGAATATCCTAGACCAGTATCTTCACTGTTAATATGTGGAACTTCCATGGTTTAGTTCATTCTCACTGCAGAATCTCTACCTGGAAACGCTTTCTTCGCTGACACATCCAAAATCCATATTACAATTCAAAAAGTCAGACTCAATAATAACAAAACACGTTCAGTTTTCACACTATGAAACCTTGCCAAACCTATGAGATGCCATGCAAAAAGGATTTTTCAGTACCAGCATGATAGAAAAACTAGATGAAGTTTTCAAATTGAATGCAACCCCTGGAAGCCTTGTAATAGAGTACAGAGGGTGAACATTAAAAATTAATCTTTCTACAAAAACTGAATGTCAGAATAACCATTTCTAATATTAAAAATGAAAGCCAGAAAATTGAAAAAGCCCTTTACAAAATACCAGCTAGAGTCCAATCAATTAAAGTTTAAAAAATCTATAGACTAGAAAACTAATATAAAAGACCAAGGTGATTATATTAGAAAGAACAT
Organism: Dicaeum eximium; assembly: GCA_013396995.1. Classification (NCBI taxonomy): domain Eukaryota; kingdom Metazoa; phylum Chordata; class Aves; order Passeriformes; family Dicaeidae; genus Dicaeum; species Dicaeum eximium. The sequence goes on along the minus strand of VWZP01001440.1, from coordinate 5,015,268 downwards.
AATGAGTAACTGTGGTGGCACTGGCTTTTTAAGGCAGTTTCATCACATTTGCTGCTTTCCCACTTAACAATGAGAGGACAGTTACTGTACCAAGTTAAATCCCTCAAGATCTGGATCCCATTTCTTCCTGCTTCCCACTCCTAACCTCAGGCACATAAGGGAACCCAAGGTTTAATGACAACCTGCAGTTTGAAGAGCAGCATTTTACCTCCTACTTGCATTCTGCAGTGACTGCACCTGGCAAGCTGCTCCACTTCCCTGAGACAAAGAGGGCTGTGCCCCCACACCATCCACAAGCTCTGACCCTTGCTCTGTAGCTGGCAGATGGAGGTCATGACCACATGCAGGGCAGAGGAGGGCGGGAAGCACAGGACTTTACAGTTTTCACAACCCACAAATTTGTCAAATCACTTCAAACAGGCTGGATGCTTTAAACTTCCCTTCCAAAGAAACAAAATAATGGTGTTTCACTAAGAGTTAATACAAACATACACACTCCCTTCATCTGTGTATTTATAAAACAACAGGACATCTATCCAGCTAATGTACCTTTTCACTGTCAACATGCACAATATCTTTGGCTTCAGGATCTTCCTCCCACAGTGGAGCACCTTCTGGATCCTTGAGAAAGGCCACCATAGACTGAAATAAACAGGGGGAAAAATCTTTATAGAAACATGAATGGAAATCATAAGACATCCAATCTCAAATCCATGCTGTGATGTAAACCCCATCAACCCCAACAACCCCATCCCTTTGTTTTTCTGCTCATATATTCATCTGCTCTAATGCAGATTAGCACAAATCTCCTGTTGCAGAACCAAGTGATACGTGGGTGTGTACCTTCATCATAACTGGTATTCCAACTTAGCAGCTCCCACTCCCACTATAACACTGGGGAAAACAGAGTGGAAGTGGACCAGCACACAGAGAATAGGTTCAAGGATCCTTCAGAGGATGGAGGTCTCTTTCAATGGTACCAGACCTTCCACAGCGAGTCCCTGGGTTAGCAGGAAAGACTTCTCTTTATGTAGAGGTCAGGCTCCCATGCCCTTCACTGCATCTGAGTAACAGGACTAGCTGGAGGGTACACTGATACTTGCTGTGAGCAAAAGCAAATGAACACACAGATCAAACTGCTCATTTGGTCAAAGGAAGAATAATCCACCAACAGCTCCCTGTGGGACCTACCTACCTAAAAAATCCATTGAATGCAATTTCAAGTATGAGAATAAGAAACAAATGTGACAGGAGGAGTGGGAAATACAAAACCCTAGGATTCTGCAGCTCTCGCATTCAACAAACCGAGTACCCCTGCACACACACTGTGTAACTGCTTTACCTGACAAACATGCAACCAAAATCCCTTTCAGCAGACCACAGATACACTCTCTTTACCATAAGGAAACATACTCTGATAGCTCTGACTTCAACCCGAGCCTGAAGGAAACTCCAGACTTCCTAAATCAGTGAGATACTTCCCATGGATTCTGGCAGTCACACTACTCCCCATTTCCAGCTGTACATGCAAACACAGGCTTGATCACTTTTATCCTCAGATGTCTGTGCTCTAGGAAACATAACATCTGGTGTTCCATGTTCATTCACCACTCAGAATGACCGCACTGCTTTCTCTGTGGCATTGCTTGTAGGTTTGTGTCCATTCCCATGCAGGATCTCTGCCACACCAGTAACATAGTGAGGTCCCCAAGGAGCCTCCTTCAGTGTGAGTGTGAGTGAATGAAGCTGCCACAGCACTGAGCTACACTGGCACACACCAAGACTACTTATCTAAAAGCCTGGGTGTGTACTCCACTTTCTCAGGAGCAGGCTGGTAGCACATCTGGTGACACGTCCCATCACTGGAAAGGTCTCAGGTCATTTTTGCTGCCTCTCTGCCTTCGGTGAGGCTGCTGCAGCACAATATCCCAACAACTTATCAACAGAGAGGAGAGTTTAGCTCATTTTCCTGCCTCTCAGTTGGTACTGCAAGGCTTGGGAGGATTCACAGCTTACAGCAGGATCCATTTATTGCATTTATGTTTCTGTCTGCTTGCACAGCTAATATTGAAAAGATTTGTCTTATCACAAGAGGCAGCATGTATCAGTCACAGACAGCAACCAAAACACTTAATGTACAGAGCAAAAAGGATCTAAAGGGTGAGGACGACAAATATTTCCAGAAGAAATTTATTTTACTGTGGCATTATCAGGGAAAGGAGATAGTTAGGAAAAAATATGTAAAATCAAGTAATTTACAATGGAGTTACAATGTAAAAAGCTGTAGACTTAGAGGCATTAACATCCCAAATGACATCCTAACAAGACTAATAATACATGGGGAGAGGAAAGATGAGGACAAAACAGCAGAGATGTTCTACCTTTAGGACAGCTGCATCAAGTTCTGCTCACCCTCAGCATGCACAGACCTCAACTATACACTGGAGAGGAGGAAAGAAGGGTGAACATTTTGAACAGCTAATGAGTGTAATTGACTCTGCTAGTTTCAGGAATTCCTGCATGCCAAATTCAGTCATGTAAAACAGACGTGGTTAGAGGATGGGGGATTAAAGAGATTTAATTCATCCAGCCTCTCCCTCTCAGCCAAGACAGAAAAAAATCAGATGTGTAATGTCTTCTGGCAGGAGCAGGCAGTAGGCTGCCTTGCCCTCAATTCTTCATGCAGCAAAGAGAACTTCCTCTCTTACTTTAAACAGGGATGAACACCCAAACAAACCACAGCATTCTCTAATCACAGAAAAGCAGTGGTTCCCCAGGCTGCTATGTTAGAGGCCACAGCAAGGTCCAGGGCACAGAACCCTGGTGTTGCAGAACCAGCTCTGCCCCAGTCCTGCCATGGTACGGTCAGGACCTGTTTTGACCCCATGGCATGGACAGAAGCAGCATGGGCTGTAACCAGCTGTGCCAGCTTTGAACCTTAAATCTCAATTCAGCAGAGTACAGGACATGCTTCATCCAGCATGTGCTGGTAAAAACAGGCAGGTTTTAACAGGAAAGCTGTTCCATAATCATATACATGGACCTGAAAGAAAATATACACGAACACATTCTTGTGCTTTTCACTCCTTTGAGGTATCATACAGTAAGAATGATAATAACTAGACCTGCCTCAATTTCACACATACACTCCTTACAACAGCCAACTTGAAAAGGATTCAGGGTTTATTGACTTAGTCTATTCTCTTTGCTAGTACTAAGCAGATTTGTACTTTGGTGAGTTTTCTCCATTTTAGAAGAAGGGTAAAACTCTCCCTGTACTTTATACAACAGAAAAGGCTTCATCATGTAATAAACACAGCCTGGATACTGGCATTGTGGCTCTCTTGAGAATTAGACATCATGTGGCTAAAGCAACACGTGAAGAGACATTCCAGGTAAGATCAAAGAGATGACTACAGCTACCTGAGGAGAAGATAGACTAGTACCTATAATTCTTATATAGCTTACACTGGCACATGCTCTCAATTTCTGGGAAAAAAATTACGTTTACAGACTCTGCACCAGCTGTTATATATAGACCTCTGTGCTTTCTAACTATCAATGGATCTATCTCTTATGACTATCTAAAACATTTTCAGACTCCTAAATTCTTGGCTTTCATAATATGTAGCTACTAGTTACAATTTTTTATTAATATTACAGTTATTTGTTTCAAATCAGCCATCCCAAAATGCCACTGTTTGCCCTCAAATTTGGAGAAAAAATAAGTAATCACTCCCTTTCTTAAGCTACTCACAGTTACAGAAATATCTAATGGAATTTCCTCCAGCTGTCTTTTTTAGTATTGTGAGAACCTAAGCCCTTCTGCGAAGAATCGGAAATAGATTTTTTAAACTATTCCTAATAACTTTGCATCACTGAATTTTATTCTCTTGCTTTCCATCTCCATTTCCTAGATACCCCAAACTGCTCAGATCTTAACACAGGTCTCAGCAGCAGAAGGTTCTGACTGCCAAGTAACTTCCCCCTACTGTGAACACTGAGCTTTCCCTTACTCCTTATTTTTCCAACAGTGAAACCACAAGGGCATCTCTGCTAATTACATAAGGATTTAGTTACTTTAAGAAATGAAAAGCTTTTCTAAAAACCTGAGTACACTATCAGCTGGATCAGCCACATCTATGAAATTGCTGATTACTCCAGAAGAATCCTTTTACAGTTCTTCAGAGCTGTGTCCATCATTCTCCAAAATGTCATACATATATTAATATGTCTACTGGATGTCTGGAAAGAAGATCTGAGTTTTATTGCCACAAGTTTGCTGAATGATGTGAAACAAATCCTTTAATCTCCCTGTTCTTCAGTGTGTCCACCTGTCCATAAAATGAGTCTGATACCCTTATGTAATTGTGTTTGTATGTACTGGGAGACTCCTGACAAACACAGCTGAGAGGGGGAAACAAAGGTCACTGGCCCAACAGAAGAAGAGGGAGAAATACAGAAAATATCCAGGCAGCTGTGAGCAGCAGAACAAGCAAACAGCTGAATTATTTGATCACTGCCCAGATCTGATCCACTGCCCAACCTGTAAATCTTTAGTGGCTGGTTTCATGGGGACAGTTTAATTGAGAAAGACTCCAGCCCCTAGAGTGAGGGAGCTTCAAAATCCATCTTCCACCTCCAATGGCATCCCACATCCCTGTCCATGGGATTCTGCTTTCTTTTCCCCAGCAGGCAGGGCAAAAGGGAAGGGTGAAACGCTCATCACAAAATAGCTGAAGGAACAAACGATCTGGTTCCTGTTGTGCTGTGATTGCCTCTCAGCCCAGTGCTCCCTGGAGCACTGCAGGTGCTTTCCACTTGATTTGATCTGTAAGGAAGAGTCACAGCACTAATTCCTGGTTGCAGTACTTTATGGAGGGCAGGAGAGATGCATCATGTATTGTTCAAATCACCCAAATTTAGGCAATCAGCAAGTCTCCCTTAACTCATCACCCACCACAAAGGAAAAAAAACAATCACCAGCATTTCCTCACTAAGTACTGAAGGTGGTTTAGGCAGCTGCTGACTGAGTTGGGTATTTAACATTGCCCTTCCTAATGCCAGACAAGATTTCTGCTGCAGGAGATGGGAAGATACACAGCCCTACCCTTCCCATCTCAGACTAATCCTGCATCACAGCCTCAAGTGAAGACTGAATGAATTCAAGTCAGGGCACACTTCCAAGACAGTCCCCCATCAGATACTCTCCAGCTCTGGCTGTAAATGCAAGGTCCAGAGCAAGTGCACTTAGGAACAGCCACTCTGGCAGACTCAGGTTCACACAACATCTCACACAGGCTTTCCTCCACCCCAGGGCAATGCCCCGAACAAGCCAGGAAGGGGAAGTACACGGAATTATATCAACCTGGGGTGATGTCATTAAGCCTTTGAAAGACCAATGACTGTGCAGAGCCTGGGTTTGCTGGAGGAGGAAGAGAAACAGGAACTGGGCATCAGAGCTGGACAGAAGTGATTTCTGGAAGCCAAGTCATTGCCAGGCTCCTCACGTCAGGATACTCCCAGAGCTTCCCAAGGCTTTGCAAAGGAAAGCTGCACACTTCTGGCCTGCTCACTGTACTTTTAGTCCACCATTCCCACAATCGTCTGGATCTACAAATTCGTATATGCCTCATGCCTTCTCTCTTCCCTTGCCCACAGAATGCTGCCTTCCATTGTTTTATGTCAAGATTTGCCAGAAAAGAAGAAGGGTAATTTTATACCTGATGCACTCAAACCACTTTCATAGGAGGTGTGGTTCTACAGTCTGATAAAAGATAAGGCCACTCAGCTCTCTTTAAAGTTTATAAACACACAATCTAAGAACCTCAGAGAAGTCCTTATCAAAATGCAGTATCAGCTAATACTTTTAGTTATACTACCAGAAAGAGCACCTTGTAATCAAAACACAAAAATCCTTATTTGTTACCAGTGTGTAAATTAACTACACTTTACCTTCCAGTTCAACATGGGATCAATCTTTTAAATAATAAACAATTTTCCTGGATCTGTGATTGACAGACATGTATGCACACAAAAACCTTTAGGCCATTCTGACAGCTGTTTATGAAGATTAATCCCCTCCCTTTCATGCCTTCAGCACGAAAAAATACCAAAACCAGTTTTTAATCCACAAATGTCTCACTCACATCTAGCAAAACCGAAAGAATAATAATGGAATATTGGAATTTACCTTCAATGTCACCGCTCTGTTATATGTAGTATGAAATGCACCGTCCCTGTTAAACGAGGAGTGGGGAATAGCGTTAACTTACAGTGCATTACTGGAATTCATACAGCTGCTCTTCCTGACTTCTCACTAACCAGAACATTATCCTGCTGAAGCCACTGAACTAAGTAAATTTACAGTACAGTAATTTAAGGGGGGGTGGGGAGGAACAAGAGGAAGGAAAAAGGGAGGGTGCAAACCAGAGTAAAGAAAACAGTTTCCCAGTAAACAATTTCCTCCCTGACACTTTAACAAGATTATTTACTAAGGCATAATCTTTGGAGATGGAGATGCAGCTGCTTAGTGTACCTAACAGTACTCCCACTCCTATTATTTTCAGGAAGAAAAATCTCTTGCTGTCTCACAACACTTGCCTTTCTCCACTCATATTATGAAGGACTATCTCAGGTCAGAAAGGCAGAGAGAAGTGAAGCAACTTGTCCAAGGCACATGCCAGCAGAAAGCAAGGGAACTCAAATCTCAGGCATCAGCCCCATGCACTGGGCAGTTTTAGTCCACTGGACATCTCTCCCTGGCACCGCCGTGCTTTTAGTGTTCTTTGTTCAACAGCAGAATAAATTTAACTCAACTTCTGTCATAAAACATGCTTGCAAACTGAAGAAACAGCAATTAATTTCATAGGATAAAAAATAAGTTATCTTAATGCTGCAGCAGCATGGGGCTGAAAGAAGAATAAACACTGTTAATGGGGGCATCAACAATTATGAACTACAAATCCCAGCCCAGCACTCACTTATAATGGAGTAAATCCACTCCCTTCTCCTTTGAATTAGGATCTACCTTCATCTTCTTGCATAATTTTCGGCTTTCAGTATCACTGCAAAAAACACATATTGGAAGAAAGGTTACCAAAAAAGAAAATCAAATGCATTCAGTCCTGAGAACTCATTGCTGTGGTCGGCAATCATCAGCAATTAAGCCAAACTAATGGTAATTTGGAAGCTGTTTAGCTAAGTTTGTGGGACAAGCATTGTGAAAAGCTCCATTAGTCAATTTAGTTTCTCTGCTTGCTTGGGCAGGACACAGTGAACTGTGTTTAATTTACATTCCAAAGCCAAGCCCTAACCAGTAGAGAAGCAGCTCATTCCAGCATGTCCAAGGACCTCAGCAGATCTTCTGTCCATGAGATTAACATAAAATTTAGGAAGCCAAATTTCAGTAAGACCATGCTACTGTTAGGGCGGTGGTCAAAGAGCACTGTTTGTGAAAAGATTCAAAAGGAAAAAGCAGGTCAGCTTTTACATTTGGCAGAAGATAATAAACAGCCAAAAAACCCCATGTTTGTGGTATGTCCAAGTCCAAGTCAGAAGTGTTTAGCCTTAAAAAGGTCCTGCAGAAAACAAAAACCAACTGAAATTCTGGAGCCCCAAGCCCAGCAACCCCATTCATTCTAGGTATGAAAGATGTGTCCTGGAACCACACCTGGAAAGCAGAGGCAAAAACAGCTCTTAAAAAGGAGGGAGGTAGCAGCAGACAGACCTGCTGGAGATGGCCTTCAAATAGAACAAGATTGAATTGCTTCCAGCACCACATTAGGCTTGAAGAAGAGAGAAGTGTCACGGGATAGAACTGCAAATACATTTGTTTCAGTGGGCAGGTAAAGGGTCATCATGGCCTAACAGCTCTCCTAAACAGTACAGGAGTGAAGCCATAAGGAGACTTCAAGCTGAAGTGAATAAGAAGCTGGTCAAAGATCTGGGGAGATGAGCAAAGCAGAAAAGAGGATGATTCACATTGACAAGGCTGTTCTCTGCATTGACAAACAGAAAGATTAAACAGCTCGGAAACTCGCTCCCAGCAGAGGACAACTTGTACCTTTCACGCAGATAAATCAATTTAGAAAATGAAAACACTGAAAACCCATCAAGTTTAAACTGATTAGAGACAACAAGATGCAAGGCTTGCAAGAGCCCCACCTAATTAAGTGCTGCTGCCAGCACTGGTGCTAATTCTCCCAATCTTCTCCAGCTGCCTTTCTACAAATGTGAAGAACACCAAATTCACAGTGAGCTGCAAGTGAAAATGCACTTTAGTGGAAACTTCTCAAATGCTTCTGGAAATAAGGAGGAATGTGCCATGGACACATGCAGCAAAATCAGAATACTGTGCTAAAGACAGAAATGAGCACTTTAAGGAACTAACAAAGCACACAAGTACCACACAGGAAGGAGCACTTGTAATCTCAGTTGAACAGAAGTGTATTTATCTGAAGAGTCTTAGTGAATTCATGTCAGTTTTGCATTTTCACATCACTGTAACCCATAAACACTTTCTTTGCTTCTCTTGGAGGCTGGAGATCTGAGCTTGAGAGCTGAATAATGTGGACATGTCTCCTTGTAACAAAACTAGACTATGGAACAAATGCCCTGGATTTGGAGTTATGCCAAAAAACCATGTTTGCCACATGGAGCTCATACAAAAACCCTACAGCAACGTCAAACCCATGGGTCAGAAACATTCTGTCCTCTCCCCCCTGCAGTTCTGCAATGGTTCTATGGGCTAAACCTAAATGACTGGAAGGCCAAGGAATCTCCAGAGAAGACACCAGTTTCAGATCATCCTTTTGTCTTACCCCATACAAATTCAGAGGCACAGAGAAGATCTTGTGGCCCCGCTGCAGCTGAGTGCCAGGCATTAAACTACAATCAGCTCACACAACAGTCAACATTTGTGAATGCTCCTCTAGACACTCCCAAATGCTTGCAGTGTGCAGGTGTACCTGTGGCTATCTCAGCTTTGCCAAGACAAATGTTAGGTGCTGATGTTAGGTGAATAAGTGTAGTGCTGAAACCTCAGCAACAGGGTCTGTGAAACCCCAAGATGTGCAGACAATTGTTCTGGCATAGGCAGAGGACTAAACTGGTATCAAGAGAATGCTGTGCCTGTTCTACCACCTATTTGGTGCAAGAACTAACCATGTGGGGAAGAAAGTATAATTTTCCCCTACGTGTCATTTATGGATCTGAATGGGTACTAATATTCTGAAAGGTTTATAGTGGAAAAAAGCTACAAAGCATTATTACTGACCTATACCTGTGAGTATGCAGCTAGCAACTCCTACCACTTCAACTCCTAGCAATTCATTTTCTGTTTGCATGAGTTTCTATTAAAAAAAAAAAAAAAAAGAAGAAAAGAATCGCTATTTCACTGGATCTAAGTGTGCCCTCCTTTCAGGATTTCTCCATTTGCAGAGATTCACACAGCTGACTGAATGCACAGCCATTATCACAGGAAAGAAAGCAGCAGTTTGCTCCAGTATGTCTCCTACCATTTAGTGGGCAGATTCTCTGCACCACTGCATTGAGAATTAAGCCTGTTTATGCAAGCTATCTGCACTGATGCCTGGGACAGAAGAGGAGCAAATTCCAAGAATAGGAAATGTCTAAATATGTATCAGTAATTTTTTCATGCATCAGTGCAGATTTTTGCACATGCCAGACCCACCAGCTCAGATGCTATGCTAACAATTATTCTGAAAAAGCAGAAAAGGAGATGTACAGAAATGGCAGAGATGGACCCCTCTGCTTTTCCTTCTGCCTTCACTTACAGAGAGACAAAAATAACCTGCAAAGAGCAACCTGCTCTGATATCACTTGGTAATGACCATTATTCTTAATAAGAGTAAATATCAACACAGATGAAGCCTGCAATGAGATTTCTCTCTTTTGAATCTCAGCCAACAGCCTCTCTCTGAAGATGAGCTCCTCAACTCTCACATGGGAGAGGGTAATTAGGACTCCAGTTCTTGCAATTTAATTATATCACTTGAAGAGGCAGTGTAAGAGTTTGTTATAATGACTAAAAGTAAAAAAAAAAAAAAACAAAAAAAACCAACCAAAACACGCAAAACAGGAAATAAAAGGAAAAACAAAATAACAACAAACCACAACCTAAGAAGCCAGAAACTACCCCGAAAATCAGCACTCTACCAACCCAGGCCAAGTCACTCCAGACAAAGGCACCAGACCCAGGAAATACTGGCTTGAAGAGCAATGCAGAAAAAGGCTTTTGCAGCAATGTGTCAGGGAATTTGGAGAGAGAAAGAACAGAAGATAAAGCTGGACAGAAGGAACACAAAGTAAGACCCAGGAGTTTTGCTGCAGTTAAGTCCACATAGTTTCTAAACCTGAAACAAGCCATCCTTGGCTGCCTCTTGCCATTTCTGTCCAGAGCAATTTGAACCCTGGCAGGTCCCTGCTGTGCTACTGCCAAAGGGACCCTTGCAGGTAGTCCTACAATAATCCAGCATTATCTCTCTGGAAAATCATCCAAAACATCAACCTATTTGCAACACCACAAGGACCTAACCAGCAGCTATAAGGTCAAACCTTAAGTAGCACAGCTTCCTTCCACTCCCACAGGCATGTTCTCTACTCTTCCCCTTCCCCAAAACCAAACCAGGGCTCCAAAATGTGCCTTTGCTGGAGACTCAAAGACAGCTTGGTAAAAAGAAAAATGAAATTAACGACCCAAGCTGACCTAAGCAAGAAGTGTAAATAACAACAAAGGCAGTGTGCAGTGCAAAGATCCCGTGCACACTTCACCCTTCCCATTCACGTCCCCATCTCCTCTACCAGGACATATTTCTGTCACTGGGGGTTACGGTGGAGCTGGCAAGAAGCTCGACTGGAGCACTCCTGTAAACCTCTGGGGTCCCTTGTCAGTATTAGCAGGCATGAATAATTCCTCAGCACAGGCAGCCAGCTGTTACCAGGGCAGGAGGGTGGCAAGGGACTCATGAAGGAGATTTGGCCTCCTTTGGCTCACCACCAGTGCAGCCAGCTCCTGAAAGGGATGTGTCACAGCCATTCCTTAGGACTGGCACAAGATGCTCTGCCTGTCCAGGACTGCCCACAGGTCTGGGCACTCATGGCCATTAGGATGAGAAATACTGATGGAAGTGCCCAGTGGCAGGAGGAGCAACACAGAAAAAGGCTTTTGCAGCAATGTGTCAGGGAATTTGGAGAGAGAAAGAACAGAAGATAAAGCTAGACAGAAGGAACACAAAGTAAGACCCAGGAGTTTTGCTGCAGTTAAGTCCACATAGTTTCTAAACCTGAAACAAGTCCAAGCTGGATGGATCCCAAGTAAAAAGTGGGGCATGGAGGTGAAAGTGCAAAACCCTCTCCTTGCGGCAAATTCAAATATTGTCCAGTCAGGTCCCAAAGGAAAAAAGTAAGACCAAACATCCTCAGCACCATTCTCTTTCATGAGCACAAATAACATCTTTTGCAGCTTCCTAATTATTTCTCTTATTATGTAATGCTGCCCATTGGCCTCTCATGAAGACAGGAAAACAGCCCCACAACCGCATCTCTGGGGAAGAACGATCTGGAATGACTGTCAAATCCCCATCTTCAGCAATTTAAAAATGCCATCCCAAGACCTTAATGTCTCCAGCTGCCAATGTAACAGCACAGTGTGCACATGCTGTGTGGCCACATCACTTCCATGCCACTGCTCTGGCATCTATTAACACTTTGCAATGCAGAATGCACCCAGCTTTCTTTTTCACCCATACCTAGAGGGTTTCCAGGCACAAGAAAAGTAATGAATAAAAATGCTGACAGAACCAATTCAAGTAACCAGGTCAGTAAATGTGCCTACAAAAACTATCACATTCCTCTATCAGCACATGATATAACCACATGCAACCCACAGACCTCACATTTTCTAAACAGATTTTCTCTTTTATCTGTACATCTCACCATCTGAAACAGGGCTCAACAATCCACGTAAATTATGCTTCAGCAGTCCCTTATATCACTCTAGACTCTAATGCAATGGAGGCTGTGTTGTATCAGTGACTGTACAAATACTGTCACTGTCCCAACAGCTGGGACAGACAGAACTGAGCTGGTAAGGAGAAAGAGCAGGCTCCAAAAGCAAGGGAATATAGCAAAGCAGAAGCAAGACTGCCTATAAAGCAAGCCTCCCAACACTGGAAAAGCTTTGGAAGGTACCAGTCAAAGCTGTCATCTTGTTACCAGCATGTTCTCTCCTTCTTGTCTCTGTTGTTCAGGTGCTTTCATTCTTTTATGTTATAGTGAAAACCATCACAGAGAACTCCAGTTATAACTTCAGGGAAGTTCAACTGCAATTTCAGTCCAGCTATCAGAAGTGAATTATCAAACAGGGTTTCCCAGCCCAATGCACAGCATCTGCAATACCCTCTGGCTACCTTCCATAGAATACACTCTCCAGAAAACAGACTGATGAACATCCTGGGAAAGCGTGGGGTTGAGATCCTGCCAAACCACTAATTGAGCTTGTGACCCCCAAAAAAGCAGCAAAAGAACTGTTAGCAGCAAAAATTTTCTCAAGCCTCCTAAAAGTATGAAACACATTTGCACTCGCAAACCTAATCTGAAAGAGAAGTCATTAACAGTCAGTTGTAGTTAGGTGTGCTGTAGAAGGTTTTGAAATCAAAAAAGGAAATTCATTAGCCATTGTTGGGGATAGTATGAGATTTTGACTTATGCTCTGTCTTATCAATTCCACCCCCAACAAAGACTGTGTTGTGTGATTCATTTCCAATATAGAAGTTTGTGTACTTTGCTGACCAAACAAAAACAGACTGATTCTAGCAAAACTCTCCTCAGACTGCAGGCACTGCCTGCCTCCCCATCATCCCCACTTCTCCCTCCCATCTTGGGCCAGCAGCTGCCACAACTACTGCTGCTAACAGTATGTCACATTTGTAAGGCTCCTCATATTCTATAACAATCCCACACCTTCCTATATCACTCTCTCTGAAGACTGATCTGAAATCAGAAACAAAAAAAATCCTAGGGAAAAAATCACTTATCAAACCATCAAGCTGGCTTGCACTTCTCCGAAGAGCTAGATGGTAATGGCTTACACCTACTTGAACAGAAAATCCATATTCAGCCATCAGTGCAGAAAGGCACTTAGATACTCTGCTCCTGAGTGGGGTTTAAGGACCTGCAGGCACCAAAACAGGAACAGGACCAGGAGAAATGGATGCAGAAGTAATGAGCACAGGAAGCTTAAACGCAAGATTTGTCTTGGAAAAAAAAAAAAAGCAATGTTTTGCACCCATTCTGGGTTCTTGATGGAAATTATCTTCTAGAAAAAGTAACAACAGCAACAGGTTTCCACAGCACAGAACAAATGAACCAGTCAGTGCAGCACATGAAAAGCTGGAATCTTTTAAGGGATGGGGGAGCGTGAAAGCCAAAACCAGAAAATTTACTGCTGGAAAGAATTAAGGATTAGCAGACGAACAGGACAGAGTCTCATGTGAATTTAGGGCCTGATTTTACCCCCTAGAATGCAGCAAAAATCCCCACTTCAAGGGGGGATTGCAATCACCTTGCAGATGATTGCAGCCCTCTGCTCCAAACGCTCTCCTGGAACGTGCCAGGAATGCAAACAGAATAATCCATGTCCTGTGGAGACCCAGCACCACTTGTCACCCAATACAAACGACTCCCTGTGCCCATTAGTCAATTAGAGAGGCCAGGGATCTAGAGGAATAAGATTAAAAAGAAATATTTTCCGAAAATTAAAACCCATGAGATTTATTCTTACTGCAAGCAAGAGCAATCCAAAGAGCAGAAAGAAAACCAAGACAAAGAGGTAACACGTATCATCATATCGTCAATTGAGGGAAAAAATTATAAGCTCCAGCCCCTGCAGAAAGTCAAGAAGTTATAATGAACAGTACTTTCCATGGAAATATAAATTAGCAAGAGGCACTTGGCAGCCCACATACCTGCACAGAAATAAGGTAAACACATTCACAAGAGCTACCAAAGGCTTTGTAGGAACTTCTAAAACCATCAAACACTCAAATTCTTTGCAAAGCAGCAGCTTCCCTCATCCCACAACATGGGACAGGGAACCCTGTCCTAACCTGGGACACAAGATGACTACTACCCTGTCTCTGAGTTCACATGAATCTAAGAACCCCAAAATGCAGGTTTTAAACATGCCACCCATGGGCACTCAGATCCTGCAGCCCTTGTACACCCATTTATGACCTTTAGGTGCACCATGGGCCAGGAGAGGACAGATGCTAGAGGATGTTTTAATTGAATTACTGGGTGCAGAAAAACGGAGGTGACTTCTTTTGCATTAAATCTGAGCTCGCTTACTCTTCATTTTGGTCTGAAAAGCAGCAACACTGAAGATCTGGCTGATGAGCAACTCTAGGCAAAACCCATGGAATACTCAAGTTTAGGATGAAACAGAGATGAGCTCAGGCTCATACACCCAACCATTACTGTGGATTTAGTTAATTGCTCTGTGCTTCTGAATTAATGCAATGAACCAGACTGAATGGGTTTAAGTCAGGAACTGAGAGCTTACTTAAAAAAGGATTTTTTTCAGATTCTTGCATGGTCACTTTTACAGTAAAATAAAAAGGCTTTAATGTGAATGAGCATTAACCACACAGACAGGTTATGACAGAGACAGGAGGAAGGCATCGAAAATCTATGCTGTAAATGCAGTTTGCCCTTATAAATGGCACTCACACAAGGACCACACTGGCAGTATAACTCACTTGCCTTAGAGCATTACTGAGGGACTCCTGCCTTACCTCCCCTGGACCAGCTGCAAACAGAGCCCTGCTACCTCCCCCAGGCTGGCACTATGAGCCACCCTCTCCTGAGCTGCCCTTCACTTACAAGGCTACTGTAGAAAAATGCAGAAATCCCAGACACCACAAATCTGCTTGGATGGAAAGGGCTGTCCCAGGGCAAGAGCAGCACTCCTCCTTTCTTTTTTCTCTCTCTATTAGGTCGGGCCAGTTTTATTTGCCATTTCAAAGCTTTTCATCAGCTTTAAAATTGAGCTACAAGCAAGAAAGATGAGTAAACTTATTCTCTTAAATAAATCCTACTTCTGAGTGACTTGACAGGATGAAGGTAAAAACTAGAGAGCAAAATTACTCTAACACCATCTGTACTGCCAGCCTTATTTCTGAAATTTCTCCCTGTTATGTCAAGGCATTAAACACATTCATTTATGACTGTGTGAATAGGTAAAGCCTTTCTGTATCTAAGCATTAGGAAATTAGAAATTTGGGAAGACAGAAAAGACAGAAAAACAGGGATATTAGGGAAAACCCTGGAGAAGACAAATACTCTTTAGATTTGGCTCTCTTGTGAAGCAGCATGTTTAGCTGCGTAGGTTTGAACTACTGCTTTGCCAGCCAAATTCTGGTCTCACCTTTATGCTAAGTGTCATGGAACTGCTACAATAACAAGTAATTATTTGGGATGGGGACTACAAGAATGATGCACATGACACACAAAAGGGACTAAAAGAATAACACACCAAAGCAGAAAAAGTGGGATTAAAACCAAACAAAAATTAGTCAGACATTTTAACCAGATGGCATTTCCTCTTCCTAGCAGTCTGATGTGCTAAAGCCAAGCACACGCGCTATGACAGCAGATGGAAATCACACAGCTTTGTTTATGTTTGGGACCTTCAGTAAAGGGAACCATGCAAATTTGAGCAGAGAATAATTACCCAGAGCCAAAGAAATGGGTGTTTTTTTGAAAAATACCAATCCACAACTGGGCAGGAGTTATAGTCAATAAAAACTCGAGACAATTCTTGACAATTTCTCGAGTAACTGGAAAACCCAGGAGTGTTCCCTAAATCATATCCATGATGGAGAGAGCTACTTTCAACCTCTTCAAAGCTACACCTGACCACAATGTGCTTAACAACCTGCCAAACACATTTTCTTCTCATCAACAAAGCCATTTTACCCTCTTTCCACTTCACCCAAACTAGTTACACTCTTCCAAGTAACATCAGTCCTTGACCACACTGTGGTCTATCACAAAACCCACTTAAGAAGGCTAGAGAATAACTTCGTAATGACTGTTCTTCAAAACCACGCCCCGGGGCATCACAAACTGAGACTAGAGCTTTGTCTGCTTTAAATACAAGCAGAAACAATTTTGTCTTTCACTCAAAATGTAATTCCATCTTACTGTCTTCCCAGGCACATCGCTTCCTACCGCTTACTTGCCACCACAAGGATTTGACAGGAGTTTCCATTTTTAACAAAACTCCTCTTTTACTTGATCACACCAGTTGTTACCTCCAGTTGTGCCAGGCCTTAAAAAATGGAGGTTTTGGGAGCTGGGGGATGCAGAGGCTCTGCAGCCAGCAGCAGCCAGTCTCTGAGATTGAAAATATCACGTCTTTTTGTGCTTTTTTGCAAATATCCTAAGCTTTCAACTCCCTATGATGCCCTTCAATTTCCAAATTTCTATCAGCCTATAACTAAAAAAAAAAATTCAATAAATAGCCCAACCTCCTGCTTTCTTACATGCCCATTCCAATTTCACCTGAATGCCCTAAAGAGCACCCATTCATGCTGCTGCAGCATTTTTCCTTTCAAAGTTCTACACACTTTTTATAAACACTGGCTAATGAATCAGGCAATATTTACCCAGTTGCCTGGAAAACAGATACACCTTTTGTATCTGCACAAAGTAACAAGAAGTGACTCATTAGCAGAATCAGGAACAGAAGCTGTGACTCCAGCTCTTATTAATGTGGCATCTCCCCAGACACCAGTCCCAAGAACACTTGTTCCCAAGGTGCCTGATCCACCCCTGGAACACTGAAGATTTAGCAACCTGCAATGTTGTGCTCCATCCTCAATACCATGCATCTCATCAGGCATAATTAGTTCAGTATTCTCTCGTCTCTCACATCACCATTCATTCAATGTCAAATGCCTCAGCAAAGACTTCCTAATTAAAACATGTAAAGGCTAAAACAAACTATTTTTGTCACATCACTGCAGGGTCTTTCATTCACAACTGAAATAGCTTCATGTTTAACCGTGTACAGAGCCACATAGGCTATCTCAGCACCCAGCAGCAACCAGTGACCACTTCGGTGCTGTGAGCAATTCTCGAGCTCTGCCTGCAGGAACTGACTGAGCTCTCCTGAACAAGGACCTTATCTACAGTGCCACATGCAGGGGGGTCACACTCCAGCACAGCACTTGGCACAAGTGAGCCCAGCTGTGCAGGAAAGGCAGGCACATGGCATTCCCAGCCCTACACTTCCCAAGCCCCAGCACTCTGGAGATCTCTGCTACCCTGCCTCAAAGTGACAAAGTGGCAACCTCTTCTACTCAACGCTGTCGCAGCAAGAAACCAAGTACTTCCCTACATCATGCTGAAAAACTAACTTCCCTCTCTCCCTGAGACCACTCAACCTGCAACTGAAAGGTCAAAGCTGATCTCTGTTTTATACCACAAATACAACAGAACAAGGAGCCCGGTTCCCATGCAGACCAGCATTCAGAAGTCCTGGATGCCACATTTCCAGCCACAAACCTGCACAGTCCCCTCCACTGCATGAAATACAGAACCTGCTGCTGAGACAATCCACACTGATCTCTGTCCATGCAGCACAATGTTCTTACCTTCTCCTGAAAATGAGGGGAAGGAGAATGACAAGTAACAAAAAAAAAGCACCGTCAGTAAAGAAAAAGGAAAGGCTGCCGTCATCTCCACAGGGAAGCAGAGGCACAAACCACAGCTCTGCATGTATGCCAGCCTTGCCAACGCTTGGATCTGAAAGCAAAGAAGCCCAGTACAGCAGGATGTGAAGAGCAAAGCCAAAATATCCCGCTAAATATTGCTGCCAAACAAGACATTTCTTGTCAGTATTTGTAAAACAAATTGAGCCGGTGCTGTAAATATCCCTGCATCTGTGTGCTGTTTGTTTCGACAGGAAGACTTGCAAATAAGCCTCCCAGCATACTTGCTGCAGGAGAGTGGCTTGAGCCACTCTGGTAGGACTCAGCTGTCCAGGGCCTACACCTGGCCCTCTGTGACCTGCGGCAGACAGCACTACTGCAGCCTCTGTACTGTCACTGCAGCAAGGTGGGCAGGGTGGTGCAGCCACCTGTACACAATTTTTTAAAAAGCAATAAGCAAAGGAAAAAACCTTTCATGAAAAAAAACTTGTTTAGAAGTTACCTCAGCACTACTACATTGATTTCAGAGTGCTTCAAAAGCTTAACAGGCAAATCAACCACAAAACTTGGTTTAGGCTCAGACTATTTGTTTAGGGTTTCCTTTTTGCTTCCACCAAGACCTCCTCTACCACAAGCCAGTCTTCCAGCTCACCCCGCCCCATGAAGCAAATTCACAAACTCTGTTATGGTATCCCTTAGCAGGAGTTTTTTACAGCTATTTTTTACAGGTTCTTCCCAAACAAGACATGAAACACAGCTCTGCTTTACCCTCAAAGAGAGAATTACACCTACTGCCATGTTACAACATCCTGGTCACTGCCTGCCACTCAGCAAGTGGTAATCTGATTGTAGCATTACTGCTGTCAAAGAAAATTTTGGGAAGGTACCAATCTATTCCCAGGTCTCCCAACCCCTTACAGCATGACTTTCACCATGCTGCTTCACTGTCTGAGATTAATTCACCTTTCAATATTTCCCCATCATAGTGAGAGGAAAAGGCACTGCAAGTACCAAGCTTCCTATGAAAAGTATTAAAGCACTGCGTGGGAGAGACTTGAAAATACATTTCTTGCAAGTAGTTTCCATAAGAAAGTTTGGTCTAGATGTCAACATTTGGAAAATGAGAGTATATTAGGGTTTGATGAATTGAAGTTTATTTTACAGCAAAACTGAACAATACATTTCCCTCCCCATTACTTCCAAACTCAGGAGTGGAGACTGACCTGTTGAACTAAGTGCCAACACTTCCCTGGATTTCAAACTGAGGTCCTAAACACCAAATCTTTCCTTCTACAAACCAGAACTAAAATAAATCCTGAAGGGAGTTATTGTTTAGTTGTATTACAGCAGCATTTTGAAGGGCCAGCTGAACAGTCTCATCATCCACCATTTGTATATACCACATAGACACACACACAGAAAGCAGTAAGTCCTCCAACACAGAAGTAGCCTAAAACAAAAGACACAAAAAGGTAGCAAGCAGAACCAGAAACTGAAGCTCATTAGAAACTGAAGCCAAGAGGCTGACTCAGTATCCTATTTGACAGCCCTCATTGTTGACAACAAAAAATTACTTGTCAGTGCTTTTGTTAAAAATAGAGACTGGTTTGCATGGATTTCAGAGGTATGTCAGATCTCCTCACAACTTTCACCTTGTCAGAGTCAATACAGTTTAGCCACTGGGTATTCAGCAGGTGGTAAGTGGTGCAGGCTTCACTGACCTCTGAGGAGCAGCCCTGCTTTCTGGCAGCTGATAACTTGGAACTCTGTCCCCACCAGTTGGGCAGAGATGAAAGTGTGTGTGCACTTGGACGAGCCCAGCAGAATGCAAACAGAAGGCAGAGGACTCCACAGGAGAGATACCTGCCTGGTGGCAGGGGGGAGCAGAGCAGGTTAATGATAACAAACCCATGTTAACTTCCAATTTATCAATGACTTATTCTAGGTCACTGTTTGATGGACGAGGGTTAGTTTCAAAAGTGTAATTTTAAGGGAGCCACATGATGTGCAGAGCTGACTTACATTTGTGCACAGTGTACAATCTGTTCACACCATGGCAATCCACCCAAACACACAGGTAGGCAGCAAGCTGCTCCTCTGCAGTGCAGGAAGGGGAACTTGCCACCTGCAGGCAAAGCTCTCAAAGCTGCAGAGGCACTACGATACACAAGCTAAAACCACAAGGAAACTGTCATTGAGTTGAACCACAGCAGAGATTTTCACATCTGCAAACCAGAAAAGTACACACCTGTTCAGTCCTCTCCACACACACAACCACTTACAAAAACAAGTTTCTCTGCCTTCACATTAAAAATTGCCAAGAACTTATGCCAGCACAGAGGAAGGCCTTTAAAAGAAAGCCCATTTTATCGAGAAACATAAATGGGTGGATGCTTTAAAGCCAAGCAAACAGCCTTACTGCTCACACAACATTTGCTGTCAGAGCAGAATTGCACTGCCCTCCAGCTGAGCCACAACACCTGAGATTCCTCCTCCCCTGGCTTGTAAAAAGCTTGCACCCTGTGTGTCACCTGTGAAAAGCAATGTTAGCTGGGGTCTCAGCTTCAGGCTGAAAAACATGCTGTCAGAGAAGTAATAACAGCCATAAGGAAAAAAGATTATTCCCCTCCCCTTGTTCAAAGGAATAAATGATGGTAAGATATGAGCTCCCTATGGAAGAAAGTACACAGGATTATGTGGGTCCGGTTAAAGGCAGAAAGTTTCAGAGCTATCAAAAAAGCAAAGATAGCAATAAAAGCCAAAAGGGGAAGGGGAAAATAAGAAGAAAAAGAGCATGACACATACCCACAGTCTATCCAGCTTATAGTACCTCGTCCTTTCACCTCCTGGGCCACACTGGACAGTAATCTGAGTGAGCTTTCAGCAGCAGTGGCTGGAAGACAAAATTAAACAATAAAACTAAATGAACAACAGCATTACCACTCCACAGAAAACAACACAAGGTTGCATTTCTATGTTCTGAAGCACTCCAAGAACATTTTGTCTCTTTTGAAGAAATCAGTGTATTAGATGTAAAATCTTCTGTAAACTAGAAGGAAAGCTGGCTGCAGGTGAAGCTGGGTGGCTCCTTCCCTGTACCCCCTTAAACAAGACACTGGAATTAGTATTTTCAGACACGCTCCCAGAGCTACATTTACAGAGCTATACTGTGTCCTCTCCTACAGCTTCCATCCCAACACTGCCTTTTTCCCTGTGGCTGGGCACAGGGAAACCAGTTTGTACCACAGCCTGCTAATTAGAGCAATGTCATTTAGGACTTTCATCAGCTGTAAGGGCAAGTCATTCAGCATGTCTGCCTCCCTTATTCTACCCCAGCCACACACAGAAAATAACAGACTTCATTCTCATAATAATCCTGGGACATAACCAAACCAACAGTCATGAGCAGTACCCAGAAAAGGTCCTTCCAAGTACACGCTGTATTATAAATACCCAACAGAGATTTTTATAATGCCATGCCACATGTGTAGATTTGGCAAAACACTACCATTCCAAAAGAGTCTTATAAATGGTATTAAAAATAAACAGAAGAGAGGAAAAATATAGCAGTACAAATAAGTATCCATTCCCCCAAAAAATCTAACAGGAACTGATTCCTTCCTCAATAAACAGAAAATAGAAACCCAGAGCCTCTTCCAGATCTCCACGACTACTTCAAGTAACTGAATGTAAGAATGGCAATATTGGGATAGACAGAATGCTTCTGTAGACCAATATCTTGTCTCCAGCATTTGAGGAAGTGAGTGCCTGTACATGTCAGAGTAGACAAGTAGAGCCAGGGTGTAGGGATAACCCATCAAATCATCTTTAAACCTTCACAATTTTTACCTCAACACGATCTCCTGAGTCAGAAACAGCCTCTTTGTATTTGACAGACTTTGCTTGGGCCTGATGCCATCAGACACACCAACCCCCAGCTATCAGCTCTCAAGAAACTCCATTACCCCCAATACCCAGAACATGCAATTCTCACCTCTCACCAACACAGGGACTTAGACAGGTGGGGGAATTCTTTGCATGTACTTAGAATGGAACAGTTTGACAACTACACTTTTAAAAATATCCTTCAGGGACACACGTCCCAGAAGACTCAATAGCTGAGTACCCCTGATAGAACACCCAGCTGATAGGGGGAACTAAACATCTCCTACAAATTATGACACCTCCCAAAACCAATTAATTTCTTGATTGTAACAGAAAGTGACATCTAGTTCTGCTCAGCTGGGAAGTAAAGCCTTTGTTCCAGCAGTATGACCAGATGCCAGCCAACATCGCATCACAGCTGGGGGATGCATATTTGGGATTGAAATTACACCTCCAAATTCCCATCTCTTTTTTCCCCTATCCTCTTTCTGGGTGACTGTTGGGCAAGAGATTTCTAATTGTGCAAGGATCACTGTTCCAGGAAGAAACATTAATTCCACAGTCAGCTCTGCATGCAATGCTTTAGACTGCTAAAACCAACCAATTAAATAACAAAAACAGAGAAAAAGAAATCTCCATAACATGGCTTTTGAACAATGCCCATAGGGCAACATTTATTAGATGAGTGTCACAGCTGAAGTGTTCTGGTTGTGCTGCGAAAAATGAAAGCAACCACCACTTAAAATATTAAGCGTAAAAAGAAAATTTTCCCTTTAAGAAGTTGAATAATACAGATGTCTTTTTATCTAAAGTGTTCCTTTCAAAAATCAAAAAGCATTAGAAACTCTTTTATGATTTTCACTTTGAACCTGTTACTACAAAACCATTTGGCCAAGTTGAAGTGCTCAAAGTTCCCCACTATAGCAAAACACAAGTATTTTAATAAAAAAATAAACCACGTATATAATTTTAACTGTTTCAGAAAAAGCATATCTTTAGGAAATAAAGTTAATTACTCCAGCACCTGTACATCTTTGTCTGCAAAATTCCCTGATACTGGGGAGCAGAGGGAGGAGGATATTGGTCACCATATACTGCTCCAATTTGACACACTATGAACCCAGAGCAATGCTACTATCACTGTGTTTAATTGACACAAGACCTTTGCAACAGAAAAGGTCAGAAAACGAGGACCCAACACCCAAACATGGCATTATCTTGTCCTGTCTGCCTACAGGAAGAAGAAAGAAGCAACAACAAAAACAATACAGCACTAAGGAAAATAATCTAAATTACACATTTTACTTCTCGCTGCCCAATGACTTCAACATTCACAAAAGCATTCTGCACTTGTGTATGGAGTTCAAAGATAGTTTCTTGATTTTACATGGTGTTACACAAACCCCCCCCAAAAAAAACAAGGCAAGAAAGGAGAAAAGGTACTGCAGGAGCAGAACAGAGCAAAGGAAGAGCAAAGAGTTAAGTAAACAGCCAGAAAGGTGAGCCTGAATGACAGAAGAAACAACAAAAAGATTTAAGGGGACAGGTGGCATAATGTGAAATGAGTCATTTTCCATCTTACACAACAGTTCTTTTTTTATTTTGATATTTTTTAATTAAAGCTGAAAGACAACCATGGGACACTCAAAACTGTCAGAAGCAAAGATGGATTGATTTCAGTACTGTAACTATTCATTACGCCTTTCAGTGTCACCAGGAAATCAAAACTTGCAAACTACTGTGATAAACACACCAGAGAGCTCCTATTACAGGGAGCCAGTTCTGGAGACAAAGTCACATTTTTGCCAGTGTGACAGAACAATTAGAAGGCTGAATTAAGATGACTCCAATCTTGAAACATCAGGAGCTTCTGAATTAAAACAAAGGACACCAGTCCCAAAGAAGCCCTTGCAGTCACATAGAAGCCCCTTGGTACACACCTTGCTGGGCACAAAGAGCCGTAACATAAAAAAAAAAACCACGAACTTACCAGATTTGGAATAGAGCACTAGTACGTTATTCCGTGTCCTGAGAAGCTTCTTAAAATCCTTGTGATCACTGATTTTTTCTATGAGTGGAGACACCTTCAATGAGTACGCGAATGCCGGCAAGAATGCCTAGGGAAACAGAGAGCCAAAAACATCAGTCACTAATACAAAGACAACCTGCTTTTGCAAACTGCTGTCACGTTTTTTATAATCTTGAGACATGCTGCCTTAAATAGGCTATCACATTGATTTGATCAGCAAAACCAAAAGAAAAAATGCCAGGCACGTGATTTATTGAAACTGGGCCATACATTCCTAACAAGTACCCTTACATGGAAAAATGAACACAACATCAAGAAATACAGGTTTTACTTAAGATGCCACCCCCTTTAAAAGTTTGCTCCCAAGTCAGATAATCAGATAACAATTCTTATGTAAATTTTATATACTCTACCAAGAGAAGCAGCAAATTGCCACTTTGAGAGCACTCTTGTCCTTACATGTCTGAATATGCTGCAAACTCAATCCAGTACTTTGATACCCTACAGAAGACAGACATGAAGTTAAAATAACCCACACTGACAGGGAGCAGATGTAGGAAATGAGAACAGAAAATGCAAGTAATCCAGCATCCGCATTACAGCACTAAGCAAAACCCTCTCCCACCCACCCTTCCAAAGTGGAGCAGGGCTCATGTTTCACAGTGCCCACACCGTGTCAAACACACACACACAGAGCAGTGCCTTGTTCCACTGGCCACATGGAAGACACAGCATTTAATCTCTCTGCATCTCAGTCCTGGATCTATGCAAACAAGGCTTTTTCCACTGCATCTTTTAGTCTATTTAAATCACAACAGCTCCGGAGCAGAGTTTGACTGTCATAAAGTAAAGCTCCTATCAAATTATGACCATAACCTCAGCTGGGGCCTTTACTGCTTATTCTTACTGCAATAATCTTCAATAATAATAATATAATAATAATCTTATCCATCAGGCTATGCTGCTTCCCTTCTGCACTGTACTGAATTCGTGCTAATGGAATGATTAAGGGAAGCTTAGCTGGAGAAATTATCTAGTTTCCATTCACCTTACAGTAAAACCTTAACACTTAATTGCTTGGCTAAAAGCTTTAGCTCATTTGCCTAACACACACAAGAGATTCAACATTTCCTTAATTACAGAACTGATTTTGATCATGCCTTACTTCAACCAGGCTGGAAAATACATCCACCATGGATGTGAAGAAATAAAAGACTGTTCTTGCATCCCATGTGTTACACCATGCAGCACTTAAAGAAGGGACTAAGCCAATGAAGTCAGAACACACAGCCCCAGGCACACACTTTATTCAAATTCAGCTATTTCCAAGCACCACAGTCACTGAGGCTCAGAAACAAAACCTGCACCTACAAAGCAGACTGTACAAATGCCAGAAGTCTAGACATGTGGAAAAGAAAAGGGCATGAGGGGAATCCTGGGACACACGAGGTAATGACAGAAGCTAAGCAGAGATGGAGATCATCCTCGGAACAACCAGGATGTTTGAGAACTTAGAAGTTACTAGAAAATACACTATAACATAAAATCTAAGAGTGAACAAGTTACCCCACTCTGCAGGCAGGAATCCCACCACTGGGCCCTGCTGACCAGATGGTCAAATTGTGAGAAGGAACTGAGCACATTTGCAAGTCAGCCTCTACCTTCAGCATAAATGTCCTTGATGCTTTAATGTGACCAAAGACCCACAATCTTCTAAACCCAGATGTCCAGAGCTCAACCTTCCTACTCCAGGCTGATGTATGTGAATCACTTGTGTATTTTCTGAGATGAATACATGGTGTTGCCAATCAAAGCAGGCAAATATAGTTGGGCTAAGTGAGGTAACACAGACATGAATAGTCCTGCTCAAAACCATCAATATCAGGGGCTGCACAGGAGAAATTAATCCAACATTATGGGCAGGTCTCTTTAAAGCTAAGTATTTTTTTAAAAAAACTTCCCTTCACCTCAATTTTTGTAACTATTCAAGTGTCTTATAGCTTTTTTTTATGCCTTGAGTTACAGAAGCAAAAAATAAACTCAACTGAAACTAAAGCTGAACACAGGGAAAAAGTGAAACTACAGGTTGCTTGTTTGGCTTAAACTGGACTCAATTAAGGATACTCTAGTCTGTGAATTCTCTATCAAAAAGAAGCAACTGGATTGAAATACCCCACAAAACCCACTTTCAACACTACACCAAATGATACTGTAAACTTTATTTAAAGTGCTTACCAATAGCTCAGAAGAGGGGTGTTAGAACGAGATGATCTTTGAGCTCTCTTCCAACCCACACCATTTTATGGTTTTAAGTATAGGCATTCCATGTCTTTTCCAGCTAGAAAGGCTGCTTTGCCAATTTCAGGAATTTTCTCTCTTTTTTTTTCTTTCTTTCCTTATAATGGCAGAGCTGTAAACCTCTTGAAAAATTGGATTCTGAAAACAATGACAGCTTTAACTACTGCCTTGTTGGTGTTGCCACTAACAGAAAACTCCCTGCGCTGATGGAACAGCAGGCACTTGGAGAGAGATGCATGTCACATTGTATATATCCACTGCTTCTTTGCCCAATTCCTCTCGAGGTATCAAATCAATACATGTTACTCATTTTCCTGCAGATTTACTACAGTAGCTCTCTCTGTTCCTATGGTTTAGCCCAAAACCCAGTGGGAAAGGCATTGTGCATACAAGCACACCAGTCAGCCCAGCTGAATAAATCATCATCTCCCTTTAATTAAGATTAATGTTGCAGCCTTTCCTGGTTACAAAATCCAAAAGGTCCCAACCAAAGGCATCGAGTTGGACAGAAATGCCCTGCCTGCACATCTAAGGCAGCTGCAGCAACACTGGAGGTTACTGGCTGAGCAGGGAAATGCACCAGCCCCAATTCGTGTTTGCACTATGTGATATTTGCAGACTGGTAAGAATTAAGTAGTTCCGCACTCTCCAGCTTCCTCCTGCTGAAATGAATCAATACCCTCCCCAGGAATAAACGAGAGGCTGGTTTATGGTTAAACCTCCAGAAGAACCTCTGCCTTCCCTACCAGTTCTGTTGAAGGCAAGAGATATCAAGGAGTCAGTTCTACCAGATGCCAGTCCCAAACACGGGGCTGCTTTGCCCTGCTCTATTGTCACAGCATTGGTGACTGTACCAGCAGCTACAGCCTCACCAGGGATACACTGGCAACACTGCCAGTTCTGGCAACCATGTCAAATTAAGAAGATTGGAAAAAAAATTCTAATTGCTTTTATGGAAGCAGTTACACTTTTTCACAGAAAACCAAACTCATGGTCCTGCACAGCCCATTAAAGTTAAAGCAGAAGCAAAGATGAAGCTAATTTGCATGTACTGTGTTATATGAATTTATCTGTGAGACATGACTCAGGTAGATTTAGTCCAGACATTTTGCAGGAGAGCTCATCAGCCAGGCGCTGCCCAATCAAGCACACTGCTTCTTGTTTAAATCCAGGGCATAAGAGGAGATGAGCGCATATTAAAAAAAGAAGAGGTCAAGAAAGGTGACAGTCCCTCCTGGGCAGGAAGCCTCTTTTCATATGTGTCAAGAAGTGCTACATTCACACATATGGAAATCTATAAATAAGAAACAAGCTAAACTCTCTTGTCACTTGAGCATCCTAAAGCTCTAAAATCTATTCACAATCACCTCCGAAAAGTTAAGAAATGCTCCAAGTATTTTTCTCAAGAAGCTGCCCACCTCGATACCTGCTGAAGTAAAAGGCATAATAGGATCAACACGTGCAACATCTCTGCCACCCTTGCCGGTTATGGCAATGAGAAACTGCAACAAAACTGAGGCAAGGTCTATTTTATTTCGTGCTGTGTTTGCACAGTTGCCTACCATAACAGGTCCTTATCCATGGCTGGCTCGGTGACACGACTGTCACCTGGTGTTCTCAGATGCAGCAAACTTTGGCGGAGACCTTCAAAAAAAGACAGACTACACATGGCAGACTATGAAATGCAAATTGCATAGCAATTCTAGTCTGCAGATTTTCCCCAGCTCAAGATCACAATCTGAATTTATTTTCACAGAATTTTTATGGCGTAGGTCACACATCAGTCATGTGACCATAGTGTCTGAGATGCATGAAAGACTCTCAAGTAAAACATAAGTGAAACCAAATCCTCAAGACAGTCAATTCAAAACTGCTAAGACACAGCTATTCAAGTACAAGGTACAAAACCCCCATGTGTTCTAGCTGTCTCTGTTCTTCAAAGTATGTATTTAAATATATGATCTTGCAAGCTTGGTGGAAGAAGTCTGATCAGTCAAAAAGGTTTAATTTTCTTTTTTTCCCCACTCTCTAGTAATTCCTTGCAGAGCTGCCAAACATATGCATGTGTTAAAGAGCAGTAAACACTCCACAACCTCACTCCCTTAGAATTGGTACCCAAGGAAGATCTGAGCTTTCAAAAACCCAGAGGCAAAGAGTTACAGGCAAATAACTATTTGCTAATTATACTTCCAGGACTGACACTATTGAAAAATGTGGTCATCCCTCAGGCCATGTTTTCTCAAAATTATCAAGGATCTGAGAGAGCAGAGTTTATTTCTCTAGTTTTTACTCTTCTCTGAATCTCATTTTAAAATGGAAAAAGGGAATATCTTTCAAACAGCCACAAGAATGTATTTTCATATTTTACATTTATTATTCAAATTAAATGTGATAAATGCTTAACTACTGCTCCCACAGAACCCAGCTCAATTTATGAGTTGCTCCCCACAAAAGCTTTGTGACAGCATGGTCTTTTGCTAAGGATAAGCAGCACATCTGAAGAATTACTTATGTATTTATTTTACATCAAGGGCAATGAAAACACACAGTTTTAAAAACAAGAAAATAGATCTTCCTTATTTAATTTTGATTTCTATCAGAAGAGTAGCATTGTATATTGGACAGAAAAACTATTCCGTATTTCTCCTATTTCCAGCCCAAGAGCTGGAAATATATACTTCCCTGGACACAAATAATGCATAAAAAGTATAAATGGATATGCAGCTGAAACAGTGCTTTGGTGCCTGAATCCATATGTCAACATGCAATTTTTACGAACATACTAATACATGTATAATTAGCAGCCAATTTGCACACTATTCATCAAGAATAGCTGGGGCTGTGACAACAGACTCCAGCACAAATCCTGCTTGGAAGGGACACAGCCTTACACTTACACCACAATTTCTAAACTACTTTTTCAGGAAGACATTGACTCAGATTTCTGCCTTAGCTTAGCCACCCACTGGTGTCATTCTCATTTTGGGACAACAGCACTCAGCCCGTTGTAAATATCATCAATCAGCAACCCTGTGCATATGAAACAGATTGTGTCTGACAAGGCATTTTATAGGAGTCTGCTTGAAGAGGAAACCTGCCTCAAAATTCCAGGCAGTCATGGAGATGACTGAATTTTATTTCATTATTAACTTCTTTAGGAGGGGAGTAGTTCACATTCTGAATAAGGGTCTGATCCGCCACATTAAAATGGGGTGGGGGGGGAGGGCAGGAAGAGGCAGGAAATCCCAACAACCAGACAGGATCTCACCTTTCCTTTCCCACTCAGCTCCCAAAATGAGCCCTGTGATGGACTGTGTGCACTTAACTTCAGAAGGCTGACTTGAAGGGCCAGCTCTATACTGTGGTGACAGAGGTAAATCTGCAGATCAGCTGGTGTCACAGCCAGGTCCCGTGGTGCAGACACCGTGCATGTACTGACAATCCCAGATCTAAGTCATCTCCAGGCAAGCACAAGGAGATGTCGGAAGAAACCGACCCATTGCTTCCTTCCCCTCAATTCCTTCCCACTGAAAAATACAAGATGTTCAAATCAAAAGCCTCCTTGCTTACAAGAATCACAGTTAGACTGCAGATGTTTTATCTTCTTTGTTCATCATACAAACCACTCTTGACCTTGTGCAATAATTGCTTGCTTTTCACCCAGGAGCCCTCCCTCTGCGGCTATTTACATTCAGGGTTGTGCTGCTTTGATCACTGAGCCATTTGTAACAAATGCCTTCCAAGATGGATAGTGATAAGTAGGACAGTCCCCTTTTTTCGTTCATGATTAATATCTAAAATAGCTGTAGAAACGTTTTAATCAAATCAGATGGGAGGAGACAGGTTAGCTCTGTTACCCAGAGGTAACTCAAGGAAGCCTGGTAAAAACTACTGTGTGGAAGGGGGAAGAGAAAGGGTAGTAGCTCTCAGACTTCAGTGGTCACAGCTGAAGTGGCCCCTGCAGTAGTCTCTGCAACCCCACTGGAATCACAAAACCATTTTCTGACAATTGCCCCTGCAGGTGTTCACAAACCCAACCTGCAGAGGACTCCCAACACAAAAGCTGCTCAGGGACGTCTGTGACCAATCCAAAAAGCCACCAATGGTCTGAGTGGGGAGCAGCGATCCCACACCTACAGCAGCATGGGACAGCCAGGTGAGGAGGGCTCCAGCAGACAAACAGGAAAATCAACAACTTCTGCACTGCAAGACCAACAGCATTTGAAAACCGTGGGTTTGCCTGACAGATTTACATTTGCAGATATGCCCACTGGACGCCTCCTGGGTTTTGTTCATTTTGTTCATTGTTCACAAGCTCTGTGGAAGAGCACATTCTTACTGCATACATAATCCATATCAGTTAACTCTCACCTCAAGCCATTACAGAAATTAAAAAACTGAAGCACCACTGACATTTTGTTGCAGGGGGTCATATCTGCAAAGAGGTAAGTGTCATATTTTCTTTTGTTTTCAAAGGAAGGCAAATTAAAATCCTGACAAAGAGTGTCAGTACTCTCTAACTTAGGCTGAAGAATGCTACAAATAAGACATTCCACTTAAGGTGGTGCTTGCTATGTTCACTTTCCAAATATAGAAGGTAGCAAAAAATACCATGGAGACGTCAAGATTTGACTAGACTCTACTGTTCATATTGTTCTTACACAGTGGGGTTTAAGCTACAGGCATAATAGTCTATACTAAAGGATGTTGTTAAGGGGTCTGAGTAGCAAATTAATTTTATGGTTTATCACTGGGTTTTGAATGCTCTGTCAAGGAAAACCTGTGCAACTATTTACTAATATTTACTAATAACTGACTGAAATAGGGTCAATTACTAACGTTGACAAAGAACTCTCTCCTTATTATGAATATGAAGCCCTCTCTCTTCAAGCCAGGCAGTGGCACCATATATTAAACAAGCTGTCGATGAAATACTATTTCAGATATCATTTCTGAACAAGCACATTTGACTAAGAAGTTAAGGGCATGAGCAAAGCATATGCCACATAATCCCCCACTAAAATTTGGGTTTTCGAGAAGTTTAAAGAAATACCACCTACTCAAGAAGCACGTAGGAGGTACTATAAAAAGAAGACAAAAACACTATTAATGGGATTTATAAGGAAGGGAGGGCAGAAGGTGACACTTGAAAATCTCTAGCACTTCATAGGGCATTTGTTATCTTCAAAGCATTGCACAAACGTTAACTAATTAATCCTCACATTCTTCTGCCAGGTGACAGGAGACAAAGTTTAATTTTAATAGCTGGAGCAAGATTCACACAGAAAGGAAGTGATCTGCAAGAGGCGAAAGGAAGGCAGCACCAGAACAAACCAGCACACAGCTGATCCTGGAGCAGCCCAATCACACAGTCATGGTGTGCCATATCCAGGAAAAGTGAGGAGGGGGAAAGAAAGAGTCTATTAGCAGTCACCCAGCAAACAGGCTATATGACTCTAAACCCAAGACAACAGATAGGACATCATCAAGACAGTCACTAATTAAATTATCTTTGTTACCTGTGTTATGCAAGCCATGCAAAATTCACAGCACCCTTCACCAATGCTACCAGCCACTCACAGTTAGCACAGTGCCAAAACTAAAGACTTGCTTTGCTATCACAATTTTTTGCCATTCACAAGCTTGAAAAGGTGGCAGGAACAAGGTAAACAACAACCTACTTCCAAAGTGACCTGCCTGCATCAAGAAATTTAAGGCAATGCTAGTTAGTGCAATGCAATTTGCAACCAGAATTTTTCCATTCACAGAGCTCCAGCCAAAGCTCTGAAGAAATACCTCGCTCCCTCCATTTTACTGAAACAGAGGAATTCACAGAACTCCATCACCAAAAGGCAAAAGAAATGGTCAACAATGGAATAAGCACCTCTTCCATCACCAATTGCTCAGAACACCCCTGGGCAGAAACACCAGTTCTGGTGACACCATGCTTGCATCAACATCCCAGGGCCTCTGAGGTAAACAGATACTGTGGCACCAAAATCAATGAATTGAAAATATCCCTCCATAAGGCATGGAGTGGAGTGATGAAGCCAAGGTTTGATTTGGGAAGGGCATCTGAGGACACACAGCATAGCCCACATCAGAGTTTCACAAATCCATACTTTGAAGAGGGAATGGACAAAGTCTGAATACAGTGTGGGGAAAGCACGTAAGGAATTTGTCTCTGCAATACCGTCCTTCTGACTGCCAGGAAACATTGTCTGAAGAGGCTCCTGTAGTACAAACAATAACTGGATGGGAAGAGGCACTCCTGAATTCAAGCCCAAATGCCACAATAGGAAACAGCACCTGAGCACTGCAGTGGTGAAGCAGTGCTCACACCCTGCCTGCAAACTCGCCAGAGGCAAGCCACTGCTGCCACACTGCAGGGCTACCTGCAACACAGAGGGAATCACGCCCAAGCCCTCCCTGCAGGCCTGGATTCACAGCTCAGTGTCAGTGCTCACTACTGCATTCCCATGACCCTACTGGCAAGGATTACGGAAGTACTTGAGGAGCTGGAGGCCAGAAATGTTCCTTTCAAGCCCTTCTTTGAAGGCACTGGGTTTGAGTGGCACCAGGTCACAAAGTCTGCTTCCCAACAGTGCTCACTCAGCTGGACTCTTGACTGTCGGTTTCTCTGTCATTAAGCCAACACTCAAAAGACAAACTGATCTTTGCCACACTGGTATGAGATAATATTCATCAGTGTTTGCAAAGCAAACGGACCCAGATGCATAATCCTGTTGGAAGCAGTGGCTGCCTTCTGCTAGGGAAAGCACAGCACCTGATGCATCAGAGGAAATGCTAATCCACCTTGGTGTGAAACTCCTTCCCAGTGTCTTGAACTAAATTCAGCCCTTTGAGCAGGAAATAGAGTCAACCACTTGATAAACCAAAGAGGGAACCCCCAACTTCCCCACGGCTCTCCAACTCATTCAAGAAATAAAACTTCACAGCAGGCAGAGATCACCCCACCATCTTCCTCGCGTGTCACACACCCACAGGGATGCTGAAGGGAACAAATTAACAGCTTACATTAGAAGACACTGAAACATTTTCTCCATCCAGCTTTGTAGGTTCTCTTTTATGTATGTAGGAAGTCTTACAGAGATAAGGATTTCCATTCTCAAAAGCCACCTCCAATTTTGGGTCAAAAAATGAGCCCTATTTCTCAGAAGTGCTATGCATGCACAACTCTAGCTGCTGTTCCAGGTGCACTGCACGTAGTCAGCACTTCCAGAAAAACTAACAAACAAACAAAACAAAAACACATTTGGGTACATGAAAAAGGACTGGCTGGAAGGAAAAAATGTTTCTCATTGACCTACCAAGCAGCTGGTATTACCTTTAGTTTAACTTTACACACTGAGAACCACTTGATTTAACAGCCTTGCATCGACTCAAAATAAATTAAAAGCACTTTTTGCTATGTCACAGCTGTAGACTAGTTTTTCAGTCCTGGAGTACAGCGAGTTACATATTTCAAGATGAAAAATCACACCTTCAAGTGCAAGATAATGCAAATTGGAAGAAATAATTTAAACTACTTGTACACAGCAAAGGGGAAAGAATTAGCTGAATCAACAGCTCAATGAAGACATCTGCTCAGCATGAAGCATCACAGAGCAAATAAACTGCTGTGGCAAATTAAGAAAGGTAAGAAAGAATAATGTGGATAAATTAAAATGGCTTTGTATAATTTCACTGACAACAGCAGGCCCTCTCTGCTCAACTCAAAGACACCAGCTCTGCAACACAAAAGGTCAATGAGGGCAACCAGAACAATCAGGAAGAACAGATTCATATGAAGAAAGATGGAGAAAATATCTTTTAATCTACAAAGAAAAATCACAGGAAAATATTTACATTAACATAAAATGAATGTTTCAGTAAGATAAGGTCTGACAGTCACAGTATAGTAGGAAATACCAGAAATAACTCTGTGTGCTTAGCTATTTTGAAGGGAGGGAAAATTCAGTCCACTTGTAACTCCACTTGGTCCGCAGTATATGCTCAATCTGAGGAACGCACTGCCACAAGTATAACTGAGAAAACTACTGAGTATATTAAAGATGAGCCACAGAGGAGAAAAATCCACACTAAGACCTCTACCACATTTAGAGAGAGTTCAACCTGACATCAGTTTCACTTGAAATCAATAAAGTGCAGATAGCAGAGGTCTGTGATTCTAGATCAAGCTTAAAACAAAGCAGAAGTTGTTCAGAATGCACAGCATTTCTTCTCCCTCCTGAACGAGCCTAGAGCTATGGCCCTGCCAGGGGCAAAAGGCTACATCAGACAGGGCTGAATCTTTCTGTCCCACAAAGGCAATTCTAATATTAGTACAGAATAAGCATAGGGGAATTAGCAATTCCACACTTGATTTGTATTAACTAGATGAGCACTCCATAGTCATGCATTTCAAAATACATTTCAGATCACTCGTGCATTAAAAAATTAACGTAATTTTTCATTAATTATTAGCTTCATTTGTCCGGGCAGAAGGATGAACTGTAGCTCATGACAATAAATGGAATAAAGTAGTGTTTTAAAGCATGCCTTCATCAATCTTTCAAGCTATTTATGCTAAATTCTGTGGATAAAAAAAAAAAAAAAAAAAAAAAGAAAAATAA